>CM039122.1:752063-824685 GCA_022036555.1 Microstegium vimineum | reverse complement strand
ATTGGCGATACCCCCAACCACTGTCAAGGTGGTGGCGATTGCAGTTATTGTCCCTGGAGTCATCAGTGTTGTCCCAACGGGGCGTGGGCCAGTCATCACCACGTTGACCGTCCAGAACATCACCAGGTCCCTCCCCATCATCCGCATCGTTGTCATTGTTGCCACCCCCTGGACCATCAGTCATAGGAGAGTTGGTCGACGAGTTGAAGTCTTGGAAAGCCACCAGCCAAACCCGGACTAGGTAACGTAGTCCGAGTAACCTTTGCACGTCGTCGTTGATTGTGGGTTGGTGTGGTTCAGGGATGAAAATGAGAGACCAGTCATTGATGAACGAAGGGTGCTAGCACCAGGCCATGATGAAGAGCTCGCGATCGTCCTCGGCCGGAACATCGCGAAGCTGCGTGAGTTCAACCATCATGCAAAGTAGGCCCTAGCACAATCTGTGCGGTGCAAACATTCCACGCGTTGAGGGGGGTCGTGCCGAGAGAAAGACACACCCATAAGAGGAATGCTCTTGCCGAAGCTAGGGAGGTGCGCCTCCACATGTACCATCTCAGAGGCATCGGGGCTCCCCTAGGGAGGGAGGTCCGGACACGCTCGCGATCCTCCCAGCATAGGAAGCGTACAACAAAGTCCTCTGGGAAGTGCATCCTTACCTTGGCGTCATCTCGGCTGATCTCGAAGCGAGTCCATAGGTAGGAGTAAACCATGGCCACCAAAGTGTATGGCCTAGTGCTCCCCAACATCGCCACCAGAGCCCGCTCTAGGGAGTCTTCAGAGCCTTGGAGCTCTTTGTTATCTAGGCATGACCACCAGTGAAGCCCCCGTGGAGGCCACGCTATCGAAGCGCGTTGCGGCCATAGTCAATGTGTGGCTCGCATCGAATGTCGGCGCTTGGATCACGTCGAGGAGATCCTGTTGCGGTGGTTGTATGGCATCCGCCTTTGGGAGTATGTGTACCGCGTACCGCATTGAGCAGCGGGGAGGCCTGGGAGAGGTAGTGGCAGAGGGGGTTTCGGGTCAGCACGTTCAGCCGTCGGTGGTGGCGGACCATGAGGTGGTGGCGGAAGGTACTCGGGAGTCGGTGGGGCGCAACAGGCGGGGATGGAGGTTAACCGACCCGTGGGGATAGACCGGCTCGAGGTGGTGTCCGCCGAGGAAGACCTGCGTTGGGCCCTGTCCCCGGTATGCAGTTGTCGGTTGAAAGGTCTAGGAATGGCTAGAGGGGGGGGGGGTGAATAAACTATTAAAAATTCTACAACAACACTTAAGCAAACTTGTTAGACTAAAACACAACGTTAAGCAAGTTTGCTCTTGCACTACGGTTAGGTAAGCCACCTACCAAATCTAGATACTAGCAAGATAACTACTAAGGCACACAACTTAGCTAGCAACCTAGAAAGCTCTAAACAAGGCTACACAAGCTAGAGAGCTACTCTACTTTGCAAGAAGGTAAAGAATGTAATGTAAAGCTAGAGTTGGGATGGTTATACCGCCACGGAGAGAATACCAATGAAGAGCCAATCATTCACAATAGAAATCCTCGATAGAGACAATGTGACACAAGATTTTTTACCGAGGTTCACTTGTTTGCCAACAAGCTAGTCCTCGTTGTAACGATACACCCACTTGGAGGTTCACGCTAATTGGCAATCCAAGCCAAACCCATCACCGGGTGCCGCACAACCAACACAAGATGGGGATCCCCAAGCAACACGGAATCCACTAGAGATACCTTTCGCGAACTCTCGCGGGGTAGGTTCAAGAACCCCTCACAATCCACCGATCGGAGCCGGAGATAATCACCTTCCTCCGCTCAATGATCCTCGTCGCACCAAGCCGTCTAGGAGGTGGAAACCTCCAAGAATAACAAGAGCTTCCGCGATGATGACGATCACCAAGTGCCACTAGTATGCAATCAAAGAGTAATGCACTTGGTTCACTCAATCTCTCATGAAAATGTCAAGTATATCAATGAGATGAGTGGTGGAGCTTCTCACAAATGAGGACAAGTGTGTGAGTGGTTAGAATGTGCAAGAATTGCCCCAAAGGGCCGGCCATACCACCTTATATAGCCTCCACCCACACACTAGCCGTTTCCACACAAAAACAGGCTTTCTGCGTCACCTCCGGACGCTAACAACAGTGGAAGGTCCGGACCATTAACTGCGTCCGGATGCTCCTCCACAAGAGAGACCTTGCCTCTGTATCGACCTCCAGACGCGGCCTGCGGACGCGCGCAACGCGCCGTCCGAACCATCAGCCGCGCGTCCGGTGCCCTTGCCGATTCAAACGGCTACTTCGCGCCTTCGCCTCTGCATGTTATGCGTCTCTGGACGCGACTGTAGCACGGGTCCAGACCTAACGCCTCCAGCGTCCGGACTCTAACAAAGAGCTCCCCGAGAGCCCAAAATCCCCAGACGCTCATCCAGAGTTCACCGTCCGGACGACAAACAACGTCCAGATAAAACTTCCAGAGAGTACAGAGAGAGCCAGACTCCGGACCCTGCGTCCGGACCAAAAACAGCGTCCGGGCTGCTCTTCTCAGCCGAGCCGACCTAGGGTATGCTTCCGGACGCACACGCGTTAGTCCGAATAGCAGGTACCCTAGCGTCCGGACTTCTGTCCGAAGCTCCTTCTTGCTGCCCAAACTTCCTTCCAACTTCTCCCAAGCTTCCAAGGGCTAACACTAAGTGATCTCAACACTTGTGTACGTGTGTTAGCTTTTAGTTCACATTTTACTTGGAATTAGTTGGTTGTTTCACTTGGTTCAATTGATTTTAATGCAATGCATATGAACCTAGTGGCACATGATAACCGTAATCATTCACAAGAGGTCCCTCCTTGATAGTACGACTATCTATCCTAAATGTGATCACACCCTCTATGGTGTCTTGATCACCAAACCGAAAATGGTTCCTATGTCACCTTTGCCTTGACACCATTTTCCTTTCCATCTCCTTCACCATGATAGAGCTTATGCAATCCACCCTTGATCCACCTTGCTCTATCACATGGCATGCTAGAGGAGCGGGGAGGATGGAGGGGTCGACGGAGCCGACCGGGTGTCAGCCGAAGTACCTTAACAACCGTAGGGAGGCAAGCCGACGGTGGTGGAGGGGGCGGTGTTGAGAGGGGTGGTGTGTCGCCATCTTTTCTCTAACTAGTGATGACTATCCATCGCCATGATCCAAGAGTTCCTGCTGGTGTTTTAGCATAGATTTACCTTATGGGCTTAAATGGTAACCAGAGCGGTCAATTAAATATAACATTGTTCCTTCTGTTCCACAACATCCAACAACACAAAAGAAGAGTGTTGAAATATTGTGGAGGTAGGCAGTTAGGCACATCAAGATGAGATAGGCGACAACATTGGAGCTAGGGGTCAGCCAAAAGGGGATAGGAACAAATATGCACATTACTTTCAGAGTCCTAGCCGTAGAACTCACATTTGTCATCCTCTAGCTCTAGAAGGTGCTTATTCACCAAGTTACTTCTACAATGTTTCATTTTTCCTATGATACTCTGGTAGCCAGCCAACCAAAGAATTGTACGCATGGAGGCCTTCACTCTCCCCAATCTAGATGAAGCTCTACTAGAGATTATTATTGTCATCGCCCTTACCGACTGGAGAGCAACTTAGGCATCGACTAGTATGAAGTTGTCTTGCCAATTCATGAGAGGAGTCGTGTGTCCATTAGGGAACTTATGCAACATTTTAAAAAAATGACTATTTTTTGTTTTTATTTTGACTAAAAATGTTCACTCCGATTATTTATCCTTTTGTTATTAGTATAGTAAATTCTTATTACTTTACGCAGACATGACATCTTCTAACAATTGCTCCTAATCTACAGCATGTGCCTTTTGTTCCCTTCAACATCAACGATCCCGGGACTGCGCTAATGGAGACCAACAGGCTGTGGCTGATCCGGGCCCGCAAAATTGCACCGGTGCATCTCGGGGAGCAGCTGATTCCTACGGCTCCATTCATCAACCCACTTTACGGTAGGAGCCACCATCGTATACGCCTTCACAACCCTGCTAATATATCTCGTGTCGTGGAGCTTTTGAGCTTTTTGTTCGCGACAACGATTTATATTTTGCTGGGTTTCGTCGTGGGGTGGTGGCGACCGATGGAGATGAGCCACAATGGGGTACACTATTCATTTTTGATGATTTGTTCCTCATTTCTTCAATGCGGTGAAGATGTGTATGACCTCACAACACACAAGCAAAGGGTAAGAACTAAGAACTCATCCAAATCCATATTCAAATTAAATTGAAAACTAATATGAATTAACACATGTCCTTTTGTCTTTAAAAGAGATGCTCCCGGACCTGAGGCGGTGATGAGGCTATTTGATACATTCTTCAGCTTTGAAGATGACGTGGAGATAGGGCATGACAGCCAGGGGAACCCCCAGGCTAAGGGTGTGACTGGAAATGTCAGAGAAGCTCTACAGAATGCAGTGGCTAGGGCTATCATTATTTTCTGTGAGGCGCTTAGGCTACAATCCATATACACCCCAGTGATCGAAGCTCTTCAATCTTTTGACTTTGCGAGGCCTTTACCCGATAGATGTTGGCATCTGATAAGATTGTGGGGCCACTTGAGTGATGATGTTCAATCACTGAGAATGGATCACACAATGGCGTTGGATACCGATTTGCCGAGGAGACAAGACTTTGAGGTGGTTGGGCTGGGGACACTCGGTCAGTTGATTGGGGTAAATGGTGAATTGACTTTGTGCAAGGTAAACCCGATGGTCATCACAGAGGAAGACTGGGTAAGATTGCACAATGAGACAACAGCAATTAATTTCAATGATCCCACATTCCGGGAGCCTGAGCAGCAGGAGGAAGAGCCTGAGCAGCCGGAGGAAGAGGAGATGGAAGGAGGAGAGGGAAGAGGAAGAGGAAGAGGAAGAGGAAGAGGGAGAAGAGCAGTTCGTGGGGCAAGAGGTAGAGAAGGAAGAGGGGGTGAGCAAGAAATTGCAGCTGGAGGTGGAGGCAGAAGAGGAAGAGGAAGAGGCCGAGGCCGAGGCCGAGCGGGAAGAGGATGAAGGCACGAATATTCACACCGTGACTGTAGGTGTGCCATCCCACACGGACGAGGCATACATGCATGGCGCGAGAGACTCAGGTACTCCGCCAACTCTGCTGTTGTGCGCCATCCCACACATGGTCAAGTTGGCGCCACACGATTCAGACGGTGACATCTCATGGCCATCAAATGACAGTGGCCATCAATACAGACTGGAAGAAGAACTGCTGCTGCTCCCAAAGGAGGAGAGGCAGAGGAAGCCATAATGAAATGTTTTGGGTGATTGTTTGTCTAACTATTGTTTGTCTAACTTTACTAGCTCGATGCAATGGTTGCTTTATTTTATAGTGATGATGGATGGTTGATTTTGATCGGTTGGTTGATGAGAATTAAGGTGAAGAGTCGTCTTGTGATGAAATGAGCATGCCAGTTAATTGCCAAGTGAGACCCGACCTCCTATAACCATGGAATCAACTTAAGCAACGTCCTGCTGCTTGCTAATGGCTGCACAATTTGTCAGCAATGCAAGGCATGGTACTACACCTCATGCGAGCTGTTGCTTCCTCAAAAACTATCAAGTCAGCAAACAGAAGAAACCAAGCACAGTGAAATTGCAGAAAGCAGATAAAAATTGCCACCAAGTCAAAGCAATTCAGTCAAGATAAGTCACCATCCGATATCATTCATTACTTAGTAGTACCAATTGAATCCTCCAGAAGCAACAAATAAAGTAACAACTTCATATGTTTCTTGAACATGTCATTAGTATCCAACAGTTAGAAAAGCTAGGGCTCATAAGCGAGGCTCATCCCTAAATAAGGGACCAATAGATAGTAACACCCAATGTGCAGAAGCCAAGGCGCAGAGTGCCATAGCTCACACAATCTCTCTTAGCCTTGAAAAACATCTGCCTACCAGCAACAACTTGATCACCTTGCAATGCCTTCGCACAATCCTTGAGCTGCTCCAGATAGTCAACAGATACAACAGAACGTGAAAGCGTGATATTTCTTCCATGACCAACAACAGACACTTTATCGTCGCCAGAATCAAACAAGATGACTTACGCACAACTTATGCCGCTGGTACTAGCAGTAAACTTCGCACGGAAACCACTTGGCCATTCCCCACTGGTGATTTGCAATGCGATTGTTGCCTCAAGCGAATAAGTCATAGAGGCAAGTCCAAACTCTAGTGTGCTAAGCCTGCTAGAGTACTCCCTTGTAAGGTGGTGTGAGTGAAGGCCCTCATAGTTGATGTAAGTTACAGCTAGAAAACTCAAGCATTCATCGTTCAATCCAGTAGCACCTTTAACTTTCAGATCAACCTCAAAGGTCGCAGGGTCGGACAACACAACAGCACGTGAAGGCCCAGTAAGTTTCAAATATGGAACCTATATGCAGCACTGTTAAAGAAATACTAATAAGTAAACTGAAGCCAAACAAAAGGTCATCATCAGCATATAATAAACAATATAGAGAAATGCAACTAAAATGAAGCATAGCTCTCCTATATTTTTGAGGAAAATAGAGCAATGCAAACCAGCATTATCAACACAAGGGCACAAAAGAAAAAATTACATAAAATTATTTGTTCCATGGATTATTGACAAACAAAAAGACAGCATAATTTTCTGTGTGCATATAATCATGCATTTTCAAAATTTTGATTTCTAGTAAACAAGGTTAAAACATTTTCAAGAAAGAACTCAGAAGGTAGCACCCGAAACTATCAGCCACATTTAAAAATTAGACTTAGACATGCCAAATTAGTTTACAACAGATAGGAGGGAGGGGAGTGAACAAGGTCAAGTAAAAGTTTGCAGGGGAACTTTCTAGCTAGGGGCCTTTTCCATATAGCTGGCACAGCGTGCATGTGCTCCCTATATTATGGAACTCCAATTGTGTTGAGAAATTAAGTGTGCCAGTTTCATTAGTAAGTAGTTATATGCTTCTCTTACTATTACCAAACCCACAAACATATAATCAACCAAGAGATTGCAGATAGCAAAACTCACAATGTGAACTACTTATGTTCTAAAAAATAACTAAAAGAATGGATTAATAGGATAGTTCAGTGTAGAGGAACCACAAACACAGAAACATCCTGCAGGCACATGCCTCTGTTGTAACAGACAACACTTTGGGCAGACAGGAAAGTTGGTGGGGTAAAAAAAAAATCATTGCTCCATGCATCAAGCAGCAAAGCAAGAAGCAAACAATCATGACACTGATGGCTAGTAACAAGAAACAACACAAACCTCTTGCGTAAGAATTTGGCAGTTATCTCTCGAGCGATCAAAGATCATATTGCAATTTTGATCAGCACAGTCCCGTATGGCAACCATCCCAAACACATAGAGGGGGCACTTTGACTGAAAAGATCTGCAAGGTAGTCGGCGTGGAGGCACAATCCCGCCATTTAGGCTTCTTGAACGTGAAGCGCTTGTTACGGATCTTTGCTGCAAGTGGATTTAATAAACCAAGGGTGAAGCAGCAGCAGCAGCGCAATACTTAACACGACATATGCACTGGCCACCTACTGACATATGCGTGCCACGATCGACAGCAACACAGAGACAGTGGCCAGCACTACAGACTTGAAGAACGGAAAAAGAAAGGAAACATGTGCACTGGCCTGATTGATAACAAAACAAGCAACGGAAGGGAACCAACTTACACACAGTACATGAGAGCGTGATCCTCGAGTAGTAGCTCCATGGCCTTGGCCTTGCCTGTCCTAAGTACCCGGAGGCTGCAAAGCCGTCATTTCACCTATCATCGAGTAGACAAAATTGATCAGTAAAAGGTCTATTCTCCAAAACAGAAAGTGCATGTAAAATAACACTGTGCTGGTTATTTAGAGTTACTGGACATAGAATCAAAAATAACTATCCTGTATCTGGCTAGTAATAAGATATAATCATCTAACACACAGTAACAGGATACGTACATATACAGAGGCTTAAACCGCAAGTGTCCTAGCTAAGACTAGTTTTTGGATCATAATGTATACTACCTACCTGACAACAAGTGTCATACCTTTGGGCATCTTGTCAGCGGCTGGCGGCTGCTGTACTTCCTTCAACTTTGGGCAGTTTTCAATGTACACTGCTGGTATGTGTGCAATCGCTTCTGGTCCACCAATTGATACAAGGTCTTCACAGTACATAATAGTTAATTTCTGGAGTAATTTGAGATTACTGCCCCATAGGTCACGTGGAACGTACTTTATGTGCTTGCATCTGTACATGTCCAGTGATTCCAGGGATGTGAAGTTCTTTGGCCAACTCGTAGAAAAATAACCGAAGTCATATAAGTGGAGCGTTTGGAGGGACGATGGTAACACTATTCCATTTTCTAGATTGAGACGTGGACAACCCGAAATGTACAAGCCCTTCAGAACGGGCCAACTCCCATTAAGGTGGTCAGATGGTAGCTTGATAAACAAAAGGTGGTCAGGGAACAACAATCAATATCGTCTCCAAGGTCTTCACAATTCCTAATCTCCAATTTCTTGAGTGATTTGAGATTACTGCTCCAAAGGCTGCCTAGTATGTACGGTATGCCTTTGCATGTATCGAGCTCTAGTGATTTGAGGAATGTGAGGTTCTCCAGACACATAGGAAACCAGGCAGAATAATCCCCGCAATTAACTAGAATGAGGTTTTGGAGGGACAATGGTAACACCATTCCATTTTGCCATTTGAGACGTGGACAGGATATAATGCACATATTATTCAGAAGAGGCAAATCCCCATTAAGAATCTGTAGCTCTCTGCAGGCTACAATGGTTAGGTCAGTGAGCAGCGGGAACCTTTCTCTATTGAATGTCAGAGATGAAAGATGGCAGCTTGATAAATCAAAGGTGGTCAGGGAACTGCAATCAATGTCGTCTCCAAGATTACCAGAATCATACAAATCAAGCTTCTTTAGGGACGGAGCCAGCAGGCGTTGTGAGTTGATCTTTGGACAATTCCGCACCTCCAGTTCTTCAAGGGAAAGCAAATCTCGAAACCTTTCTACTGGTACAGATACCAAACTTGAGCAATCTTTAATCACCATTTTCTTGATAGCAGGCATATAAGCTGGGTGCAGAAACTTTTCAAGACTTGATAACCTCGGGCAATCTATAACCCTTATCGGGCAATCTATAACCCTTATCACTGTTAATGATGAGAAAATGGTAGGGTCATCAGAACCATGAAACCAGCTTGGAAGGTATTTACCTGGATAACATTCGAGGTGCACAGATTTGATACTGGTGGGAGGGTGTAATGCTTCAAACACTTTTATCTCATTGTGCTCTGCAGGTCCCGGCAATTGCAATGTCCCTTCAGACCATATCAGAGTCAGACCAAAAATACAATCCATCTTCATATCAATTTCTGCTGCCTGATCCTTGCTTATTTCACAAAGATTAATTATAAACAATTCTCTAGTGATTAGGTTAAGATTCTTTAGCAACCCGGCATCAATCCTAAGAAATTGCGATTCAAACTTCTGTAGATTGATCAGATTACTAAAGCTTCTGGGTACTTCTTCAAATCTGCATTTCCTAGCATATAATATCTGCAGATTATAGAGGCAACAAAACGCTGCAGGAAAGCTACCGAAATGGCAATTATCCAACATTTTAAGGTACCGAAGATTCTTCATGTTGCTAATACTATCTGGCATAGGGATAGAGTCACAGATCATGACGCGCATGCACAAAAGCTCAGTACACCATTTGTCTATCACAGTATTATTAGCGCTACTGTTTAAAGACTTGTAGCAAAGTAGGGTGCACAACTTTCTTTGCATGCAGAGGTTCAATAAGTCAGGCCACTCAACATCACTGCTTTTGAGCACCGATAGGTGACGGACCTTCTGAGGAATATTCAAGATCCTTTTTCTCTTTTATTATGAAGCACTCGTCCTTTGAAACAAGTTGTGCCATATCATGCATCAGATCATGTATTACATATTTCCTACCAAGTTTCTGAAAAAATGACAGATGTGCAAGTTCTTCGAAGTACTTGCATCCAGTTTGTTGAAGTGGAACGTTATGTTCAGGTTCCACAAAGCCTTCTGCCATCCAAATTTCGGCTAAATCTTCTTTTACAAATTTGTAATGTTTCGGGTACACGGCACAAAATGAGAAGCATCTCTTTAAATGGAATGGTAGATACATGTAGCTCAACCGAAGAACTGGCAAAATGTCAGTCTCCTCTTGTCTAAGCTCCCACAACTGACTGTTAAGAATCATTTTCCAATGCACCGGGTAAAGGCTCATTCCAAGCAGCCGTCCGAGGGTTTTTGCAGCTAAGGAGAGCCTTTCAACTTTGGGAGTATTTGCTCACCAATCTGTTCCAACTCAGGATAATTGTTGGAGCTATTAGATCCAAACTCACATGATTTGAAGAAATTCCAAAAGACACCATTCTTCAAACCCCCTAATAGAAAGAGATTTGCCGTACGTACCATATCAGCAACCTTTTGAGACCTAGTTGTGACAAGCATCATGCTTCCCTGAAGTACATGCTTAAAAGGTGCATAGAACATCTTCCAGAGCTCCCCATTTTCAGCCCACATGTCATCAAGGACAATTAAGAATCTTCTCTTGTTGAGGCTATCTGCAAGATCAGCCTGAAGAGAGTTCAAATTATCCTTAGTCGGAGCTTTCATAGAAAATTGTTCTATGGCCTCTTTAGTTAACCTCTTGACATCAAAGTCATCTGAGACACAAATCCAAACTATCATGTCAAAGTGTTTTTTCACTTGTGGATGGCTACAGATATTTTGGGCCAAAGTAGTTTTTCCAACACCTCCGATTCCAACTATGGGCAAGACTGGAACATTTGATAATGTTGCTCCAGTATTGTCACTTCTTGGTCTTTTGCGTGTGGAAGGAGCCCTGCTATCATTTGCAGGTACACCAAGCAGTTTAATCAGCTTCTTTATTTTCTCATCACGACCAAATATCTTTGCCTCAGTGGGGAAAGAAGAGGTGGTCTGACTGATCTGTCAAACCGTGGAGTTGCTTGACGTAAGCCCATTCCCTCAAGCATCCTCAGCAGGTTATTTTGGCTCTCCTTGATGTGAGTCAATTTTGTGAAGTTCTCTTGAATGACATCATGAAAGAATTTAGTGCCTGATTCTGCTGAGGTCGCACTGCCCTCAATTTGGACCTTCAGATCATAGTATCGGAAATCCTCAAGAATGTCTTCAGCATCATACATGGCAGCCTTGAGTTCTGGAAGGAGTTCTTCCACACACTTCTCATGGATCTTCCACTCTGCTCGATCAATTAAGTCGCGCATCACAGGTAGAGTATCCCGAAGAAATTGAAGAGAACTCTGCAACTTCAGTACATCATCTTCTTTAAGTTCTTGGTTTTCTGTTCCATTCGAACAGGGTCGCATAGATCTAAGCCATTGGAAAAAAGTGACACACTCATTGAAACCAGTTATAGCCTCGACGGCCGCTCCTATGCTGCTTATGATCATATTGACTTGACTCTGAATATTTTTTACAGTCCTCTGCGCTGGAGAAATAGTAGATTTAATGAACATTAGAAAGGTATATGATGTGGTAACATTTTAATGCTATAATTAAATGTATAGTTACGACAAGCCAGTTGATGCAGCACAAATTTTCTTTACATATTCTCTCATAGAAACGGAGCAGCCATAATTGAATCATAATTCAAAGTTGATAGTTCCTCAAGGAGTTAGTATGGGATAATGATGAGAATGAATTAGAACCTGTCACTACAATGGTTAGAACAGAGATATTACTTCACAAAATGATCTTCTGGTTTAATGGTACGTAAAGGAACCAAAAGAAAATAGTGGATGCAAAATGCAGCTTATGTTTTACTCTGTTTTTTCGTTATGTTTAGATTGATCAGAGTAATGTTAAAAGCGAAACATACGAGTGAATGATGCATGATACACATGATACTTGATGATATCTTAGACTCAGTGGATTACCGTATTACAGCTGGATATAATCAGTTTCCACCATCCTTCATGTCTTTTGCCAGCATTCCAAAACAGAGATAATAATAGCTCATTTGGGGGGCCAGATCTGGTGACTGCGTCGATCTGTCTTCTGCCATCATTCACCTGTCATTTCGTTTGTTAAAGGAAAAGTCAGATGGCTTGCAAATGCGAAAAGAAGGTTAAAAGGCCGAACTGCTAGCCATCAACTGACAGGATGGATTGCAAGGTGGATCTGTGGAGCACATTGGTTGGCCTCTAATCTAACTATCTAAGAGTATTATACTTGAACTAATCTTGAGGCTAACAAACAGTAGCTATCTGACGATGTTTGGTTTCAGGGTCGAACTGAACTGGGATGGGTCAATGTTGCCATCCCCTCAGATCCCAGACGCCCCCATCCCCTGAGCGCCGTCACTAGTTGTGTTGCGCCGGGGGGAGAGGACCAGCTCTACGCTTGGGTGTGGGGGAGGGGAGGGGAGAGAGAGAGGAAACGCGTAGGGTGTTTACCAGAGCAGATCGGCTGCCGGAGAAGATTGCAGCGTTCTTCAGTGGGCGTGCAGCAGGCTTGGACCGTGGGATAACTACGGCTACCGGCGGCGCAGGTGGTGGAAGATCGGAAGCTGGCCGACGACGACGAGGCGAGAGTGAGAAGAGACAAGCAAGGTAGCAGACTAGCAGCAACTAGCAACGCACTTCAGTTGACCTGAGTGAGTCAAGTGATGGTTGGTCAAGCGAAGTCGCGCACGATTGGCACTGCACACAAACCCGACTTAGGGAATTATTTTTAATTTAATACTTTTTAAAGTACTTACATACTATTTGACAATGAAAGTTTTTTTATACCTAACACTTTTGACCATCTCAACATTATCACTTCACGACCCCTATGTCTTACACCCGTCTTGTAATTTAGTTTTATCACTTACATGAGCTGGTTTATGCCCACCCCCTCCCCACCCCTCATAAGGATTCTAATGCTCTCTCCTCCTCCAATGCAACCCACCAAAAATATAGTTACCACTATACGCGTGTCACATATGCATGGAACTTTTCGTTTTTTAACCCTCTCTATATTAAATAATATTTTAAGTACCAACTCGGACAAAAAGATTGACTGGTTGGCTTCGATTATGCTTGAAAGTAATCTTTAGGTTAAAAACAGCTATTGATGTGTAAGCAAGCAACCAAGTAATGATGGCATCTGCTCTTCACAAATACTTTGTACAAGGAGGAAGTAGATCATTAGGCGGAAGGAGATTTAGGCTCTGTTTGCTTGAACTACTTCTAATTTGTTTCAGTTTAATCTCTCATAAAACACTATTTAATCAACCGAAACCAGTCGACTTTTCTATCGGCCAAACAGAGCGGGCTAGACCGACTGGCAGAAGATTATTGATGATGACACGGATCTTTTCTCAGAGCAGTGTTGTTGGGGTTGGTTAAACTTTTGCCCTGCATGGCTGCATATACAGACAAGCTCCAAATGCACAAGGGAGAGGAACTGACTTTGCAAGTTCCAACTTTTCCTTTAGTGGGCCGGGGATATGTATATAAACTGCAACTTGCCGATCCAACTGGCCCATATTGCCATACATAAACCACTGACATCACCTTAATTAGTGGAAGCTTCTTAGACGGTAAGCTTTGTTCCTTAGAGTAGGCAAAGTTGGGTAGCAAAGTAATTTCTAATAGAAAAATGATGGTTGAGAGCCAGAGAGTGAAGTTGCCTAGCAAAGTCATTTCTTTAGGGAATGTATCTTGTGCAAAGTACAACTTCATGAAAACTCGTACAAAGCATAACAAAAAAGTTATCTAAACTCATGAAGAAATCACACATATAGATCATACGATGATACATAATCTTGTAAAATATCTTGTCCAAATTCGACTTCGTTTGTTAGATGTAAAAATAACAATTTTCTAACAAATCATCTGGACAACTTTCTGACTTAAATTTCTTATTTTTATATCTCACAAATGAAGTCGAGTTTGAACAAGATATTTTACAAAGTTGTGTATCATCATATCATCTACCTGTGTGATTTTTTTGGTGAATAATTTAGACGAATTTTTTATCATAGTTTACACGGGTTTTCACAAAGATTGTGGTTTGCACATAATACGTTGAAAGGGATGCCAACAAAGAGACGGAGACCCCTGCCGATCTACCTTTCTGACTATTATCTAATTTGTAATCCAAAATTGCCATAAAGAGGGAGTTTTTTAGGATGTTTTTCATGACCCAAACCAACTATGGGTTCTTTTAAAAACAACAACTGCAGACTCCTTTTTTTTCTAAAAAAACTAATTTGTTGGTTAAGGAGGGTATACTGGTCAGTGTTTCTTACACCACCATCCAAAACGGTGGTTTAAAAAATGTTTCTATCATCCGCCTAAGTTTGCACAAATCCACCCGCAAAATGTACATTTTTTTAGATAATGGATAATAAAATCCGGCCTCTACATTTAGGGATATACACAGTCCATTATTACAAAGTTTGAAGAGAAAAAAAGAGAAAAGCCAAGGTCTTATAACTCGACCAGGACGCTAGTTCAAATTTCCATTCTTTATTGGATATCTCTAAAGTAATCACTTCTAATTTCTTGCTCATCGTTGAGAGTGCGTCTTTGGCTGGCTCATCACGCTGTAGCTTGGCCGAAACACGTAACCAGTACGCACCTCTAAAAATTACCTGCATAATAGAGTTAGATTTCATTTGATTAAAAACAACATCATTACGACATCTCCAAATAGCCCAAAACATGGCAGCCACTCCCACCCAAATAAAATTTCTAATATTTTTATTTTGATTAGTCAGCCAACCACCAAACATGTGGCTCATTGATCTAGGTTGGGTCAGACTAGTAACAAAAAAGATAATCCTCCAAATCATTTTTGGAAAGGGGACAGCCAATGACCAAATGTTGGATAGTCTCATTCTCATTACAACAGATGCACTTTTGACTCCCCTTCCAATTTTTCTTTGCAAGGTTGTCTTTGGTTAAGACGACACCCCTTTACAAGAATCAAAGAAAGATTTTAATTTTTAGAGGAATTTTAATCTTCCAGATCTTCTTATGACTAAATGGTGGTTGTGTATCAATATAATAGAAATACATAGAGCGGACAGTGAACACACCAAATTTGGTTAGACTCCATCTGAAGTAATCCGACTCTTCCACCAATTCAACATTTGAGATCCGCGCCACTAGACTAAGGCATTCTGTAAGTTTATTATCCATCAGAGCCCTTCTGAAAGATACGTTCAGAGGGCTAGTAGTCATCACTTTTGAAACTATTGCATGAGGATTCCGTACTATATTATATAAAGATGGATACTTAACTTTTAGAGGCTTATCTCCTATCCATGTGTCGTCCTAGAACCTAGTGTTGGTTCCATCTTTAATATCAAAGGAACCATTAGCTAACACCTCATCTTTAATATGCATAAGACCTCTCTAGAAATGAGAGTCATTAGGTTTGGCTGTCACTTGGGTAAGTGATTTTGATCTTAGGTATTTATTCCTTAACAGTGTCTGTCACATGCCATCTGTATTGAGTAGGTTAACCAACCATTTGGCTAGCAAGCACTGGTTTTGTAATTTTAAATCAAGAATACCTAGACCTCCTTGATCCTTTGGGCGACATAGGATATTCCATCTAGCAAGTCTATATTTATGTTTGTCTGAGGAACCTTACTAAAAGAACCTTGATCTAAATTGATCGAGGTTTTTAAGGACTCCCTTTGGAATCTCAAAGAAGGACATCATAAACATGGGTAAACTGCTTAAAACTGAATTAAGCAGCACCAGTCTCCCCCCATAGGATAAATACTTTGCTTTCCAACAAGAGAGTTTTTGTTGGAACCGTTCTTCAACCTTCCTCCATTCAGAATTCAGAAGTTGCCTATAGTGCATCGGGATCCCTAGATATCTAAAGGGATACTCACCTGACTCACAGCCAAAGAGAGTGGTATAGAAAGATTCCATCTCCTTGGCTGCACCATAGCAAAAAAATTCACTCTTATGGAAATTGATCTTAAGTCCGGATAAATGTTCAAAGACGTATAGCAAAAGCTTAAGATTCTTTGCTTGTTCCGGGTCATGATCAATAAAGATGATGGTGTCGTCTGCATATTGGAGTATTGACAGACCATCATCAACTAGGTGGGGAAGTATTCCTCTTATTTGACCATCGTTTTTTGCTCTATTGATCAAAAGAGCTAGCATATCCGCAACGATGTTAAATAAGATAGGTGACATGGGGTCCCCCTGACGTAGGCCACGTCTAGTTTGGAAGTAGGATCCAACATCATCATTGACTTTAATCCCTACACTTCCACCCGTAACTATACTTTGGACCCATCTACACCATTTTGTGGAGAACCCTTTCATGCGTAAAGTTTGTTGTACAAAGGACCACTTTACCTTACCATAGGCCTTTTCAAAATCAATTTTGAGAATGATGCCATCTCGTTTTTTGATGTGTAACTCATGGATAGATTCGTGTAGAATAACGACTCCCTCCATGATATTCTGACCTGGCATAAAGGCGGTTTGCATTGGACTCACAACAATTTTTGCTACCTTATTTAGTCTGTTTGTGCCCACTTTTGTGAATATTTTAAAACTCACATTGAGAACACAAATTGGTCTATATTGCTGAATTTTAGTAGCATTTTGAACTTTGGGAATCAGTGTAATAATTCCAAAGTTCAGACTGTGTAATTCTAGGGCCTCGCTATGTAAATCAGCAAAGAGGGGTAAAAGATCATTCTTTATCAACCCCAAAAAAGTTGATAGAATTCCGCTGGAAATCCATCCGGGTCTGGGGCTTTGTTATGTTCTATTTGAAAAACCGTTTCCTTCACCTCAGATTCGGTGAAAGGAATAATAAGGATTTCATTTTCCTCAGGGGATACTTGTGGGATATCTGAAATATGATCTTCCACAAGTGTGATCTCTGTATTTTCTGACGGCCCAAAGAGGTTTTAAAATGTACATACGGGGGTACATGGAACTTTTTACTTTTATAACGCTCAGATAAAAAATATTTTAGTAACAACTTGGACACAAGCATATTTGATGGTCTCCGTACCTTATTTTGGACACGTACGTCAGGGGACTTGCCACTGTATGCGGTATGCCACGGTGGTGTGGGTGGGTGGCTTGGTCCGGCATGGTGATCCATCTCTTTGGTTGCAGGTATAGGAGGCGATATGGGCATGTTTGGATTCTTTGACAAATGACAAATAGAAAATGGTAAATAAAGTTGGTAAATCTTTTATCAATTCGTAGTGTTTGGATCTCTTGACAAATGACAAATGACATATATAATTTGTCAACCTCTTGATGGTATGTGTTTTCCTCTTTGTACCGTGCTTTCCTCTTAATAAAATACGGGGCTTAAGCCCGCTCCTGAAAAAAAACATATATAAAGACAATTATACTCCTAATAATTATACTCTCATTCACATGTCATACATAAAAGTGAGGGGTATGAGTGGAAGGATTTTCTATTTGTCACTCCAAAGTGGCAAATAATAAATGATAATTTTTTTGCTCTTCTGTCATTATTTACCTTGTATGTTTGGATCCATTTGTTAAAAAGTAGCAATTCTTTTACTATTTTGCCAATTTAACAATTTAACAAGGAATCCAAACACTCCCAAAGTTTTTAAGCAAGTTTCCTAGCTGTGCGTTTGTTTGATGCCAACAAGCAAGCTGCAAGCTGCGCGCGAGGAAGCGGCACGAGCTCGTCGTCCCCTGATTTGCCTGCCGGGATGGTCCCGTGCGTACGCGTGCGCCATCTCCGAGTTGCTGGGCCGAGGCCCAATAGCTCTCCCACACATCCTTGAAATCTTGAATGTCACGTGGGACCTACATAGAGCTATATTTTTTTTTCTAAAAAAAGTCAGCTTCTAAAATGAAGCATCGGTACCTATTGAATTTTATAGTTATACATAATACACTACTATTGTGCTTTCGGACCCCACTTGAATATATTTGGGTCTATTGGGTGACACTGTGTACAAGAACATTTTCATATTAATGTGAGTATAAGTGTATTAAGAATGAAAAAAAACATTTATATTTTCCCCCTAGGTTCATGAGAAAATTGTTTATGTTTCGGAAGAAAGTTGTTCGAGATTTAGAAAGTTGTTTTTTAACTCAATTGTATAAGGAAAAATATGTTTTATGTTGAAGGGCAAAGATGGTCTAAGTAGGAAGAAACCGTTTAACAAAATAGTTATGTGTTTAGGAGAAAAATATTGTAGCATCATAGGGAAGATCACCCATGTTCATAGAACATGTCCAAGCGAGTTCATAAAAGTATTATAGCATCACAAAAATAATAGTGTGAGAACATTTTAAATAGAAGTAAATAAGGAAAAAAATAAATATTCCAAAAATATAAAGAAATAATTTTGAAAATAAAAAAAATAAATCATTGGGTTAAAAAGAAATTAGGGCATGGTAATTGGACATTTGAAGCAAAAAAATAATAATAGTAAATAGAGAGTGAGAAGCAATACTCCCTCCATCCAAAAATTGGTGTGGTTATAGGATTTAAACTATGTCCTAAAATATTTTGCATTCTCACTTTTCAATAAAAAATTTTCTTTTTCCAATACATGCCTATTTATATCTATATATGTCTCTTCTTCTTGTTTTATAATATGTGCACCACATTGTTTTACTCCTCCTAATTTTGTGTGTTCAGACCTAAAACATTAGATATTATGGGACAAAGGGAGCAAGTGAAGACATTTTGAAATAGAAGTAATAGAGAGAAAGGGAATATTCTGAAGGAAAACAAAATCTATAAACAGGAAAAAAGAATAAAAGAAGAAGCCATCTCGATGGGTAGGGAAAAAGAAAAAGAAAAAGAAAAAGAAAAAGAAAAAGAAAAAGAAAAAGAAAAGAGAGCAATGTTGGCACTTCGGGGAATCTATATCGGACCTCACGTCATGACGTGGGCCAGACATGGAAATGGGCCGCCCGGTAGGCTGCAGGTAGCGGCGACAGATTAAATGCGGTGCAAAGTTTGGACGCGAGCCTTAATTCCTGCAATTTGTGTCTGTTCAGTGATTTCCATTTCAGTAACATAATTCCTGCATTAAAACCAGATTGCCTATCTCTTTTCAGTGATTTGATTCCTGAATTTGTGAGTATATTAATAAGCACATAAAACTTGTACGTAATTGGTGGATTCACATGCATGCATGCATGCATTAGAGGCAAATAATAATTCTCTAATTGATTTATTCATCGGTTACGACTTACGAGCCCTATATATACTGCACTGCACATGTGCAAGCAGCAAAGCAAGCAGGAGAGCACATCTTGAACACTACGACAAGACAATTTTCTCAAGGTATATATCCAGCATTAATTCCATTTCATCCGGTTCCTGTTCTTCTTATCTTACATATTTATAAGTTATACTACATGCATCACTCACGGCAGCTGATCTTCGTATAGGAGATCGGAAGAGGAGGACAATGGAGGGGAAGAAGATGAGGCTAGCCGCCGCCACCGCCACCGCCGCCGTGCTCGCCGTGCTCCTGCTGTCCGCCGGCCAAATGCAGCCGGTGGCGGCCATATCGGAGTTCTGCCGCTGCTACAAGGAGTGCTACACCGAGTGCCGGAAGGACTCCGGGCCTTACCCCTGCAACTTTGGGTGCATCCAGCAATGCATCAACGGCGACCAGCAGCAGCCGCCGGCGCGTCCCAAGTCCGACGCCGACTGCAACCGCATCTGCCTCATCCCCATCTGCGGCACCGCGGCCACGGCGGTGGCTGCTGCAGGCGGTGGTGACGCTCAGGCGTGCCTCGTTGACTGCCGGAACAGCATCGGACACTGATCCGCCGCTTAGCTGAACTGATGAGTTGATGGGGTCGACGACGCACGTCAGTTCAGAATCACACACACAACCCACTACACTAGTACGTGTTTGATTAGTTTGTTAATGCGATGACGATCGGCTGTTAACAAACAATGCTATGTCTTTCTGTGATTATTATAAATAAAAAACGTAAACAGTGTTCTTCTAGCACGTACGATATATATATCATTTGCAAGTTTTTTTTTCTCTAAAAGCATACACCGCACGTTCTTCGTTAAGAGAAGCAAGAGTACTTGTTACACGCGTTTGTATGTCACGGCGAGTTATCATGGTATAAGGATCACACAAACAAGGATCGTCGGCTTAAAACGGCGGAGCTAAAAAAGTTGTACTACCCGCTAACCAACTCTGGCGACCGTGGAGAAGAAATTGGCTATTATAGGATTCCAGACTCCAAACAATTACAATAAGCTCTAACAATATTTTGGGTCATTTTAATCTCTTTTAACATCTAAATACATGTATTTGTTCCTCTTGTGACCATTTTACCCTTTAGTGTTTTGGCCGTGATTATTGTATCGTTTTGGAAAAAAAGGACACTGGCTGCTTGCTTCCCACGGCCCTTGGCCTTGGCTGGTCTCGGCGGCGAGAGGGTTTCGTCGTGTGCCTCCTGCAGTCCTTATTAGATGACAACGATCATAGTTATCCTAATGAACATGGACTCTTTGTGTATAGCGTGTATAGCATGAACATAGGGTCAGGTTGTTAGGATGTAGGTTGTAATCTAATAATTCAAGTCCTGTACGGCAGGCCTATATATACAACATGAAGCTGAGAGTCTCGGCACTCTCGTTCCCCTAATTCTTATATGGTATCGAGCTGTCTTTTTTCCTCACGGAATAAATCTAGATCCACATAGCCATGAGCTCCTCCACCACCTCTACCTCGACTCCGGATGACGGACCGGGGGTCGAACGAACGACCCCACCGCCTCTACCTCGACGCCGGATGACAGACCCGGGGTCGAACGAACGACCCCACCGCCTCTACCTCGACTCCGGATGACGGACCGGGGGTCGAACGAACGACCCCACCGCCTCTACCTCGACGTCGGATGACGGACCGGGGGTCGAACGAACGACCCCACTGCCTCTACCTCGACTCCGGATGACGGACCAAGGGTCGAACGAACGACCCCTCCGCCTCTACCTCGACGCCGGATGACGGACCGGGGGTCGAACGAACGACCTCCAAACGGGAAGCTCGATCAGCCTACCTGCTCCCGGTATGGGTTAAAGGGAACCCGCCTAACGCCATGGGCGCCCACAACCGCCGTCAAATCCATCAACTCACCGCCATGCCCCGGACCTCCGTCAACTGTGCTGACGCTGTAGCCACGTCGCGAGTACGGACTCCGGAGGCACCCCTCGAGACGTGAACAGGACAGTTCTCGACGACATCTTTAGGAATACGACAAGGGTGCGCTCGATCGACCCCTCCCCTCGACCGAGGGGCTCGACCCCTGTCTTCAACCACTCTGGTATGGGGCCCGTCCCATCCGCCCCGTCCCACTTCAACTGTGGGACTCGACCCCGCCGTGCCACGACATGCCGCAGTTTCCAGTCTACTGTCGCCATGCCCCGAAGCACCGGAAGGACTGGAAGACCACGCCGCCACAGTGATCGACGTCCCCTCGCCACCGCTGTGTCACGGACACGCCTCCCATACTGCAATAGTTTAGGGCCCTGTACTCTCAGGCCTCCCGTTGGTCTATAAAAGGGGACCCCGGGATAGAAGAACGGGCAATGTGCAAAAACATAAGCATTCGCACCTCAGCTCTGATCCTCACACTCCATACACCCCGTCGCTCGATCGACCCCTCGGGCGACCAACTGATCGCCTAGGATAGTCATGCTAGCCCTAGGTCTCAGCTCACTCTAAGCATCCTCGTGTAACCAGCTTGTACCCCCCCTGTACGAGCACTTCGGTGCGAGATAATACAAGTCATCCTCCCCCGCTGGACGTAGGGTCTTCTTCGCCCGAACCAGGATAAATCTTGTGTCTTTCTTGCATCACATCTGGGAGAGGGAGCATGCAATACACAAATTTACTAGCCGGTGGTCTTGACCCCCGGGTCATAACACCGACAGTTGGCGCGCCAGGTAGGGGGGCTTTTCGTGTCGATCAACTCCGAACTACTCTCTCAGATGGATTCCACGATCCCATCACTTCCATTTGTCACCATCGTCTGGCTCGGTAGGCTAGAGTTCATGTCCACGGGCCAGAGCTACTACGTAGTCCTACTCTCAGTTCGTGGCATGGACGCCAGCAGCTCAGGCACGCCGGGGCCAAGGAGGATCAGTCGACGGTCCCTCCGCTTGCGCCTTTTGCCTGCGATCAGGAGGAGGCGCGAGCGACTCCAACGCACTCGTCACCGTGCGGATTCCGAAACGCCGGATGCCGTTCCCCCGGCCTCAGCTGGCGACACAGTCCCACCCCTTGGGAGCCTGTTTGACCCATGCTTGCGGATCGGGGGCGGGCACCTCTCTGAGCGTAACTTTGGCTGTGACATATCGTCACCCCAGAGAGTCCCCATGGCCTCTCCGACACACTCGACCCCACCATCATCGCGTAACCCGTTTCCACACGGGCTCCACAATAGCGCCAGGCTCTGTTCTGCCCTCGCAGGCTTGCAGATACAGACACGTTACGGGTCTCCAGAGACCCCGCCGCATGCGACGGTTAACCCCGTCACCACCTCTCCACCGGACGAGCGCCCGGAGTCGAGACGAGCCCTGACTTGGGGCATATTGCGGCGACGCCTGGAGGAGGAGCGCAGGGATCTTTCCCCCACTTCTACCACGGCGACCCGACTCGGACTCCCCCGATGAGGATTACGATCCCACCCGGGAATGCTTCCACCTCGACGGTCAGGCTGACCCCCAGGACGACATCGACGACACCGCGGCCACAGATGAAGGAGGAGGGGGCAACGCTACACCAGCGCGGGACGCCGACCCCCCGAGTCCTGACAAAGCCGATCCACCTCTGGACGTCCAGATCACGCAAGTTCGAGAGCTGCTCAACAAGCTCGAGGAGGAACGCCTACGACTTCAGCAGCTCGAGCACGCCCTCGAGCGAGATCGCGGGCGCCCACAGGGTGGAGTAGCTCGCGAGCGGTCCCGGGAAGTCCATCGACAAATCATCGAGGAGGGGCAAATGAACCCCATGTCTACAACCGCGCCAGCCAAAATGTCATTGCGGCCGCAATGCTGCTCCGCGACATGCCGGCGCCATCGACACCCCAAGCACGGCGCATCAGGAACAAAATCCAGGGGCTTCTCCAAACTACGGCCGTGCAGCAGGCGGAGAGCTCGGCCTCAAGGCGTCGAGGGGCTGCCGCCGAGCGTCAGGAAGTACCCCCTCGACAGAATCGAGAGGTATCCGTCCACCAGGACAAAGCGCCCCAAGGCCAAGTAGAGCGACGACCAGTTCGAGAACGCATCGTCGACGACCGACCACCACGGGTGAACAATCGACGCCGGTACGACGACGCTGAGGCTTGAGGTTATAGCGCTCACCGAGGTGGACGCTACGACAGCGACGAGGATCGATGTCGACCTCCGGAGCCACCGGGGCCACAAGTCTTCGGCAGGGCCATCCGGCGGACCGCCTTGCCTGTCCGCTTCCGTCCACCCACCAGCCTGGTCAAGTACAACGACGAAACCAAGCCGGAGCTCTGGCTTGCCGATTTCAGGCTAGCATGTCAGCTAGGAGGAGCCGACAATGACCACGTCATCATTCGGCAGCTCCCACTCTTCCTCTCCGACACTGCTCGAAGATGGCTCGAGGAGCTCTCCCCGGACTTGATCTAAGACTGGCCCGACCTGGTCAGGATCTTCGAGGGGAACTTCAAGGGCACCTACGAGCGGCCAGGGAACTCCTGGGATCTCCGTAGCTACAAGCAGAAGCCAGGAGAAACCCTCCGTGCCT
The DNA here is from genome assembly GCA_022036555.1 of Microstegium vimineum. NCBI lineage: Eukaryota > Viridiplantae > Streptophyta > Magnoliopsida > Poales > Poaceae > Microstegium > Microstegium vimineum. The sequence continues at coordinate 800,807 of CM039122.1, read as the reverse complement.
TCACCCGTCGGTTTTCAAGGCAGCGTACCGCGCTAACCCACATCTCCGACCACGAGGTCATCATGGCATTCATCGCCGAAACAACCTGCAAGGAGTTGGTGCGGGAGCTGGGACGGAACACCCCTAAGACCGCCAACAAGCTCATGGACATCATCGCCATCTACGCAGCTGGCGACGGAGTTGTTGGCGCGTTCTTCCATGCATCCCCTAACAAGGGGAAGGCCAAAGCGGATGAGCCCGGGGGCTCGAACAACGGGCCCAAGAGGAATAATGGGTCCAAGGGCAACAACAACAACAAGAAGAAGAAGAGGAAGAAAAAGAAGAACCAGCCGGGTCGACACAACGTCGAGCCCAGCGTCGAGCCCGATGTCGAGCCCGACGATCTTGTAGCTGCGGCGGACAAGAAGAAGCCTTGAGGGCCCCCTGTCGACGGAGGCGTCTTCGACAAGATGCTGAAGGAGCCGTGCCCCTATCACATGGGACCGACCAACCACAGCCTCGAGCACTGTCGCATGCTTAAAAAGCACTTCAACCCTCCCGGTTACAAGAGGGACGACAAGAAGGGGGATCCGCACGACTAGGACGACGGCAAGAACGGAGGCTTCCCCGAGGTTCACGACTGCTACATGATCTACGAGGGACCCTCGACTCGACTCAGCACGCGTCAGCGTAAGAAGGAGCGTCGAGAGGTCTTCTCCATTCGAGCCTAGGCCCCTCGATATCTCGACTGGTCACACACGCCAATCACCTTCGATCAGGACGACCACCCCGAGCACATCCCCAGCGCGGGGGCCTACCCGCTTGTCGTCGACCCAATCGTGCTCAACACCCGCCTCACAAAGGTGCTCATGGATGGGGGAAGCAGCCTCAACATCATCTACGCCGCGACCCTCGACCTCCTGGGGATCTCGAGGACCGAACTCTTGCCCAGCGCGGGAGGATTCCACGGGGTCGTCCCAGGAAAGAAGGCACTCCCGATCGGCCACGTCAAGCTACCCGTTTGTTTCGGCGTCCCCTCGAACTTCCGAAAGAAGATCTGACATTCGAGGTGGTTGCATTTCGGGGTATCTACCACGCCATCATCGGTCGACCAGGGTACGCCAAGTTCATGGCTGTCCCGAACTACGCCTACCTCAAGCTGAAGATGCCGGGGCCCATGGGGGTCATCACTGTCGGCACCTCCTTCGAACACGCATACGAATGCGACGTCGAGTGCGTGGAAAGCGCAGAAGCCGTCGAGGAGTCGGCCGTCCTCGCGTCCCTAGACGACCTCGTCAAGGGGCTCCCCGACCCCAAGCGACACGCCGGCAACTTCAATCCTGCGGAGGACACCAAGACCGTCCCGCTCGACCCCAGCCACGCGGATGGGAAGGTGCTGACGATCAGCGCCACCCTCGAGCCCAAATAGGAAGCCGTGCTCGTCGACTTTCTCCGTGCGAACGCCGACGTGTTTGCATGGAGCCCCTCGGATATGCCGGGCATTCCGAGGGAGGTCGCCGAGCACTCCTTGGACATCCGAGCTGGGTTGAAACCGGTGAAGCAACGGCTGCGCCGTTTCGACGAAGAAAAACGCAGGATCATCGGGGAGGAGGTCGATAAGCTTTTGAAGGCCGGATTCATCAAGGAGGTACATCATCCCGAGTGGTTAGCAAATCCCGTACTTGTCAAGAAAAAGAATTGGAAGGATAGGATGTGTGTAGACTACACTAGTCTAAATAAAGCATGTCCCAAAGTTCCTTTTCCATTACCACGTATCGATCAAATAGTAGATTCCACTGCGGGATGTGAAACTCTCTGCTTCCTTGACGCGTATTCTGGCTACCACCAAATAAAGATGAAGGGGTCCGATCAGCTCGCGACTTCTTTCATCACCCCCTTTGGCATGTTTTGCTACATCACCATGCCCTTCGGTTTGCGAAACGCTGGGGCCACGTATCAGCGGTGCATGCTCCACGTCTTTGGGAAACACATAGGGCCGACCGTCGAGGCCTACGTCGATGACATCGTGGTGAAGTCCAAAACAGTCGGAAACCTGGTCGGGGACCTCGAGATCGCGTTTGGGTGCCTTAGGGAAAATCGCATAAGACTAAACCCTAAGAAGTGTGTCTTCGGAGTTCCTCGAGGCATGCTCCTAGGGTACATAGTTTCCCAACGCGGGATCGAAGCCAATCCCGAGAAGGTAACCGCGATCATAAGGATGGGCCCGATCAACAACCTTAAAGGCGTACAAAGGGTCACGGGATGCCTCGCCGCCCTCAACCGTTTCATCTTGAGGCTCAGAGAGAAGGCACTGCCCCTTTACCGCCTCCTGAAGAAAATGGAACACTTCGCGTGGACCGCCGAGGCCGAGGAATCGATGTCCAAGCTCAAAGCCTTGCTCACCTCGCCACCGGTCTTGGTACCCCCAAGCCCGGCCGAGCCCCTCTTGCTCTATGTCACAGCAACTACCCAGGTAGTCAGTGTTGCCATAGTTGTCGAGAGGGCGGAAGAAGGACATGCCCTGCCGGTTCAGAGGCCTGTCTACTTCGTGAGCGAGGTTCTTTCCGAGACCAAGACAAGGTACCCCCACATACAGAAGCTACTGTATGCTATCGTCCTCACTCGGCGCAAGCTCCAACACTATTTCCTGGGCCATCCGGTCACTGTGGTCTCCTCTTTCCCCCTCGGAGAGATAATCCAGAACCGGGAGGCGGCTGGAAGAATCGCCAAGTGGTCGGTCGAGCTCATGGGGGAAACCCTCTCCTACACCCCTCGGAAGGCCATCAAGTCTCAGGTATTGACAGATTTCATTGCAGAATGGACCGACACCCAATTACCCCCTGTGCGGGTTCAGACCGAGCTCTGGACCATGTACTTCGACGGATCGTTGATGAAGACGGGGGCAGGCGCCGGATTGCTATTCATATCGCCCTCAGGGGTTCACATGCGCTACGTCATCCGTCTCCACTTCCCCGCCTCCAACAATGTAGCCGAGTACGAGGCTCTCGTCAACGTTCTACGCATCGCCATCGAGCTCGGGGTTCGACGCCTCGACGTGCGGGGGGACTCGCAGTTGGTGATCGACCAAGTAATGAAAGATTCGAGCTGCCACGACCCCAAGATGGAGGCCTACTGCAAGGAGGTCCAAAAACTCGAGGACAAATTCTACGGCCTCGAGCTAAACCACACCGCCCGACGGTACAACGAAGCTGCCGATGAGCTGGCCAAAATCGCGTCAACCAGAGGTATGGTTCCTCCCGACGTCTTCTCGAGGGACCTTCACGAGCCGTCCACCGACCTAGGTTCAGGGGCTCCCGCCCTCAAGTAAGGGGTTGATCCACCCCCCTCGACCGATCCCCCCTCGAACGGGGAGGAAGTCATGGAGATCGACGGAACGGCCGCGACCCCGACCCCCTCGACGGACTGGCGCGCACCCTACCTCGAATAACTGATGCAGGGTGAGCTCCCTGAGGACCACACCGAAGCCCGCCGTATAGCCCGATGTGCCAAAACCTACGTCCTGTATGGGGATGGCCGCGAGCTATACCGATGCAGCCCTTCGGGAGTACTTCAACGTTGCCTCACCCTCGAGGAGGGGAGGGCATTGCTGAAGGACCTATACTCGGGGGCTTGCGGCCACCATGCGGCGCCAAGAACGCTGGTAGGAAGCGCTTTCCGACAGGGCTTCTACTGGCCGACAGCCGTCGCCGACGCTACCAGACTTGTCCGATCTTGCAAGGGATGTCAATTCTACGCCAGGCAGACCCACCTACCCGCCCAAGCTCTTCAGATGATACCCATAACCTGGCCGTTCGCAGTATGGGGGCTCGACATGGTTGGCCCCCTGAAAAGAACCAAAGGTGGCCACACCCACCTCCTCGTGGTTGTTGAAAAGTTCTCGAAGTGGATCGAGGCTCGACCCATCGCCAACATCCAGTCTCGACAAGCCGTGCTATTCTTCACCGACATCATCCACCGCTTCGGGGTCCCCAACGTCATCATCACCGACAACGGCACCCAGTTCACCGGCCAAAAGTTCCTGGACTTCTGTGACCATCACCACATCAGGGTGAATTGGTTTGCAGTCGCCCACCCTCGAACTAACGGCCAGGTCGAGTGCGCCAACGGTATGGTTTTGCAAGGCCTCAAGCCAAGGATCTTTGATGGGCTGAACAGACATGGCAAAAAATGGGTCGATGAGCTGCCCGCTGTCGTATGGAGTCTCCGAAAGACACCAAGTCGAGCCACGGGATTCTCCCCGTTCTTCTTGGTTTATGGGTCCGAGGCCGTCCTCCCCACCGACCTCGAATACGGGTCCCCCCGACTAAAAGCCTACAGCGAGCAAGCCAACACGGCAACCCGAGAGGACTCCCTCGACCAGCTCGAGGAAGCCTGAGACGTGGCCCTCTTCAAGTCGTCAAAGTACTAGAAGATGCTGTGGCGCTACCACGACAAAAACGTACGCAAAAGGGACCTCGATGTCGGCGACCTCGTTCTGCACCGCCGACAAAGCAACAAGGGACGTCACAAGTTGACGCCACCTTGGGGGGGACCTTTCATCGTGGCAGAAGTACTGAAGCCCGGCACCTACAAGCTGAAGAACGAGAAGGGTGAGATCCTCACCAACGCGTGGAACATCGAACAACTACGTCGTTTCTATCCCTAAGGCCTCGACGCCTTGTACATTTTTCCCGCATTATGTATACTTATCGCATTATGAATGAATAAATGTTACCGAAATACATTTCACATTTATTCATAACTTTAAGGTAGCCTCGACTTTGCCCAGCCAAAGTCGAGCCTCCCTCGGGGCCTGACAGGGGGGACCCCCCTCCTAAGTCCTCTAAAAACCCGAACGTTTTTTCGAAACTTGGCTGTCCCTCTCGATCTTCGCCTCGAGTACGCTTCACGGCTAAGTAAAAAACTCCTCGAACTCCCTAAGGGTCGAGGGCCGTCGAGCCGGGGACTCTCCTACGCCTAGGGCTACGGTATCCCACTCGCTCCCCCCTTCCAGGGATACGAGCGTGCGTCGAACACTTAGTCCATAAGCAACAACTCAGGCAAAGAAAAACAGAGACAACTCGAGGAGTAAAAATAACCAGATGCATTTTCGAACAAAGTGCATTAAATATAAGAAGCCCTCGGGGGCTCGGCATTTTATCATTACAAAAACCTAACTATTACATGGACCTTCTTGTCCAGATTTTGCTCGCAGGCCTAGAGTTACTCGGCGTCGTCTCCATCCACCGAAGGGAGCACTTCGGGCTTGAAGAGTTTCGCCAGCTCGCCTCCGGGCACCTCCGCGAGCTCGATCAGCTCATGGCATCTCGCCTCACTCTCTTCGTCAGTCAGCCTCGGGTCGATAATGAACCCGCTAGCCACGACGCTGAGGTCGTAGATGTAGCCTGAGCGGACGACCGCAAGCGCCCGCTTCACGCCCACGTGCAGGGCAGCACGGACTTGCTCCGTCACCTCCTGCGTCATGGAGTAGAAGCGGCGCAGCAGGGAGTCTCCTCGAGCGTCGCCCTCGACCACCGGCTCCGGCTCGACCAGGAGGTCATCGCAGAAGGAGGAGATGGCGCCCTCGAGCCTTTCGTTCATGCTCGCCTCCGCCCCGAGGATGCACTGAAGACTGGTCAGGTACTCGTGGGCTCGGGCCTTCTCTACTGCGAGCTCTGCCAAAACAGGCGCATAACCCGGTCAAAACCAAAAAAGCAGGAAAAGGGGTCGAGACCGGACAGACTCAGCAACACTTCCAAAAAGCTTACCTTGAGCATGCGCCTCCAGGGTGGCGTAGCCCTGCTTGGTCCCCTCAAGGCGGTGGTGGACGTCGATGAGTTCGGCGGCCTGGTCGCCGACTTTAGCCTGGAGGTCCTCGATGACTTTGCCAACGTCATTGAGGGCCCTCTTCTGGTTGGCCGCCACCACCCCCAGACAGGCGATCCGGGTCCGGGCCTTCTCCCCCTCGACACCCAGCGCGTCGCGCTCGCGGGAGACGGCGTCGACGTCCCCCTGGAGCCCCCGGATGCTCTCCGCTGCCTGGGCCGGCTCCTCCCTTAGCCGGGCGGCCTCCTCCTCCGCCCTGCGCTGGGCCTCCTGGGCGGCATCCCGCTGCCGCCCGGTGTCGATGACCGCCTTGAGGGCCTCCTCGACCCTCGACTGCATCGTCCACTGGGCCTCCCGGGCGGCTTCCTACACAACGGCCACCCCGGTCCTCGCGTGGGCGACCTCGGCCTTGGCCCCCTCTCACGCGGCTGCCGCCTCGGCCTTCGCCTGGGCGGCCTCTGCGTCCGCCTTCTCCAGCGAGGTGCGGAGTGCAGGGAGTTGCTCCTGCGTCCGGAGGATGAATTGGGACTTGTCGTACGATCTCGCCCTCAATATCTGACAGGGATGAAAAGGAAGGCCATCAGAAAAGAACAGTCAGGCAACTCAAGAGAAAAGGGAGAACGAAACTCACCTCCATCCCCCGATGCAGGTCCACGGCAGCAACCTCAGCGGCCAGGCGCACCGAGTGCTCGAGCCACGCTCGGAACTCTTCCAGGTCCTCCCACTCCGAGAGCTCGGCCTGGTCGTCGAGCTTGAGGAAGGGGCGCTCGGGGTCTTGGGGGTCGGCCAGCTCGAGGATCTCCTATCCCCAGAACCCGCTGCGGTGGTCGATCCTCTCCTGGACCTCCCGCATGACGCCCTGGCGCATCGCAGAGCTGCCCCCGTGGCGGGCCACCCTCTCCATCCAGGCGAAGAAGGGAGAAGCCCCCTCGAACTAGTCTCTCCCGAGCTCAGGGCCACCCTGCGAGGACGTCGCCGGTTCCTCCGAGCCCTCGCCCCTGGGTAGAAGGAGTCTCGGCCGGGAGAGCAACCCTACGCGGTGAAGAAGACAGACGATTAGTACCTAATGCCGCAAACTCACTACGGGTCGACTAAGTCAGAGGACTGGTTACCTCGAGATGACGACTGCCTGACCTTGAGGCGAGGCTGAACAGCCGCCCCGGACATCGTCACGTCCGGGGCATCGCTTCCATAAACCGCGATGGCGGCCCCCTCCGGTTCCGACCGAGGGGCTGTCGCAGCGGCCATCTCCCCTGGGCCCACCAGCTCGGCCACCATTTCCGCCACCTCTTCAGTGGTGGGCTCCGCCACCGGCAATGTCACCTCCGGTGCGGCAGCGGCGATACCCCCGTGCTCCCGCTGCTGGCGCGCTTCCCATGACATGAGGCTCTCGGGCCACCGCATCGGCGCCAAGCGAGCTGGGGCTTCCTCCTCATCAGCGGAGGCCACGTCCACCACCTCCACGTCCGCAGCGGCTTGGAGCTCGACCCCCTCGGTCACGGTCGCCGTCGATGCCGGCCCCTCGCCTTCCGCGGCTCCGGGTGCGCCTTCCTCCGATGGGCGGGCGGTCATGGCTTCGATCGCCCCCTCGGCGGAACTCGCCGGCGTGGCGGGCGGACCTATCTCTTCCCCCGCTTGGGCTAGCTCCGCGGCAGCCTGCGCCGCCCCTCGCCCCATCGCTTCTCGGGCCCTGGCCGCCCACGCCGCCTCTGGGGTGAGCGTCGAAGGGGACGGGGCAGCGGGACCGGCCTCGACGGTCGTCTTGACCGCGGCCCCTGTCCTCAGCCTCTTGGCCGGGGCGAGGGACGCACCCTCGATCGAGCGCTTCAACCTGAAAAAGAGACCCACGCGTAACGGTAAGCACGAGTCACGACCAACGAAATACACTCGAAGTCAGCAGAAAAACAACTTACCCCCATGGAGTCATGGGGTTCAGCCCAATGGACTTCGAACCTCTCGGGGGCTTGAACGAAATACGCCGGGAGCCACGCCTCCCGCGGCCCGCCGCGGGTATCGGGGCCACCCCGGCGCTGTCTCCTGGGCAGGGGCCGACGACGCTCCCGTCGGCCCCCTGCTGATCTCCTCCTGCGCCGACGGGCCCAGTGCCCGTGCGCTCGACCGGGCGGGCGCCGGGGGCGTGCTCGACTGACCCCCCCCCGACGGGGATCGCGACGAACGACCGCGCGTCTGCCGCGACACTTCACCTTGAGGAGCCACGGGGCTCTCCCCCCGCGGCTCGACCTCGCCGGATGGGGCTGACCTCGACGTTGACCCCTCTCCTCCTCCGGTTCCAACGGTCGCCCTCTGCTGCTCGGGCACCGCTGGTTCCTCCTCGAGCCCTCCTTGCGGCTCGGTCTCCTCTTCCTCCTCCTCCTCTTCCTTGTCCTCTTCCGAGGGTGACTCCTCCTCGGGAAGGCCGGCCCGCCTCTGCTGGGCCCGGCGTTGCTCCCACTCCTGCTTCTCTCGGGCCCTCTTGCCCTTGTCCTTCTTCGCCTTGTCCTTGGTCTCCTTGGCCTGCTCAGCTTGGAGGCGCCTCGTTTGGGAGTCGCCCAACTCCTTCACCGATGGCGGCGTCTTCCGGAAGGGGACGTTCCCCTAAGGACACAAGGCAGTTAGGACGCAAGAAGAGAAGACGAACGAAACAAACACGAGAACAAGAACAGAAAGAGGGAATCATACCAGGCGTACGTTTCCCTGGTCCGGCATCATGGGGACGCCGGCAACGTCCTTTGTCCCAAAGGCCCCCGCGAAGGAGGTACGTACACGGCGGGCTACCCTCTTGGGGGGTAGCTCGTCCCCCAGGAGGCGGCACCCCGTGAGGTCGACTCCAGGGAACATCTCGTCGAGGCGGAGGGGTTGAGCCATCAACAGCACGACCCGCCGTTGATGGAACACCGATACGATGATCGCCGCTGTAAGCCCCGCCTTCTTCAAACAGTCGATAGCGCCGAGCAGATGGTCGAGGCGTGATTGCTTCCTCTTCTCGACGCCATACCGCCAGTGGTCGGGCTTCGAGTCGATCGTCCTCCCAGTGAAGGCGGGGAACAGGTCGTCGTCGTTCCTCATGTAGAACCACCCGGAATGCCATCCGGAGTGGTTCGATGAAAGCTTTGCCGGGATCCAGCTGTCCGCCCACTTGAGGGTGATGCTGCAGCACCCGGCCCGGACCATCTTGCGGTTGCCGAGGCCGACCGACGCGTGGAAGAGGCTCGCCTCGAACATGTGGAGCCACAACTCCCAGTGCGGCTCGACCCCTAGGTACCCTTCGCACACGGCGGTGAAAACCGCCGCGTGACAGATGCCGTTGGGGGTGAGGTGCTGGAGCTCCACGCCATAATGGTGGAGGATCCCACGCAGAAGACGGTTGGGAGGGGCGCCTAGCCCCGCCCGGTGGAAGACCTCGAAGATCACCACGTAGCCCTCCGGCGGATTTGTCTTGGCGTGGTCCTATGGTGGCACCACCCACTCCGGCTGGTCGACGGAGGTGATGGGCCGGAGGAGGCCGCTCTCCACCAGGTCACCCAGGCGTGCGGCGGTCACCGAAGATGGAAGCCAGTCTTCAGGGCCGTGCAAGCTGTACTTGGCCATGGGGGCAGGGAGGCTGACGTGCTTGGACGTGGGAGTGGGAGGTACGTTCCCAATCTCTCTTCTCCTTTCTCTCGCGTGCGCAAAAGTCTAGCTCAAGGGGCGTCTGAGGCAATGACGGGAAGAAGGAGGCAAGGAAGGCGGTGGCGACAAGAAAGCGACCGACTCCTCGCTTCCGGTATTTATAGCCGGGAGGCCAACGGGCGGATCCGACAAACAGGCAAGCGAATCTCCGCATTTAATACACCTGTATACCGCCTCCTCGTATTCCTCCAGGGTAAGGCGCACTCATCCCATCATCGGGCTCCGCACCGCACTCCGCTGCATCCCGCTCCTGCCACTGTTGCGGTCAAACGGACAGCTCCTAAAAAGGCGCGCGGCGGTAAGCGTTATCTTCGGAGGTAAGCAACCAACGACGGCCCGTCCGTCGAAATCTCGAGGAAGCGAAGGCTGGCCCTCGAAAGGGGGTTCAACAGCCACACTCAAGTACCCGAGGGCAGAAATGACCTCGGGTTATGGACTTCGGTCCGCCCCCAAAATCTCGAGGGAGAAGGCCAACCCACGAATGGGGTTCGAAAGCCGCCCTCGAGTACCCGAGGTCAGAGGGGACCTCGGGTTATCGACTCCGGTCCACTCCCAAGTCTCGAGGGGGCAAAGGCTGGCCCTTATACGGGGTTCGACAGCCTCCCTCGAGGACTCGAGCCCAACGGGTAGATCCAGCAAAAACACAGGTATGTCCCCAAGTTCAATACACCTACCTACCTCCCCCCTCCGCATTCCACAGGATAGGACGACACCTTCGGAGGCTAGCGGCGGATGACGAACCATCCGTCAAATCTTGGGGGAGCGAAGGCTGGCCCTTACATAGGGTTCGACAGCTGCCCTCGAGTACCTGAGGTCAGGAAGGACCCATGGTTTTGGACTTCGATCCACCCCTAAAATCTCGAGGGGGCGGAGGCTGGCCCCACGAACGGGGTTCGACAGCCGCCCTCGAGTACGCGAGTCAGGGATGACCTGGGGGGCCAGGCGCGTGCCCCTAGCTCGAGAACGAACTCTCGAGGTCCCCTGGGACATATCCAAGGCATAACCACGGAATACCCAAGGATCCCTACGCCGAGAGGCATCGAGCCACCAGCTTCCATCGAACGAAGCTGGCACCTAGGTAGGCCATACGGTCTTGCTTAATGAGAACGCCTCCGGGCTCCTAATCGACCCATATCGAACGGGGCACGAGTTCTCACTTGGATTTTTACCCGTACCGAGGCACCATTTCTATGGATGCATGCCCGACACCAGCTCACAGAGGACTTCGAGGCTCGTCCCAACGGGGATAGCACGATCCTCTTCGCCCTGCAATCCGAACGCAAGGATCCGCGGGAAGGACGCTATGAGGTAGTGAAAGCCCAGCCATGCAGGGCTCGAGGGCCCGACTACGCACGGCACCCCTCGACGAAAGAGGGTCGAAAAAACTCGTGACCTGGCAGACAGAGTTGACCTCTCGGTTGGGTAGCATCTGTAGGTCCAGTAACCTCGAGGGGAGCAAAGGCGGCCCTCGTAGGTCAACACCGCCTCGAGCACCCTCTTTCAGGAAAGAGTGCTCAAACCTGCGAACGAATCGACCCTCGTAGGGCGCCACTCTCCAGAACCTTAAGTCCCCTCGGTAAAACACATATCATAGCCCCCAGAGGAGTTCTTAATCACTCCTCTGGGGCCTCGGGGGCTACCCCCGTGGGGTGCGCTCGCGCGCACCCCACGGAGAATCGAACTTCTTACTGACTCTGCAGGTCAAGGGCAAAAGCTCTGGGCAATCCTAACTCCCCAATACAACAAACATCAAAGACCCCAGAGGAGTTCTTAATCACTCCTCTAGGGCCTCGGGGGCTACCCCTGTGGGGTGCGCTCGCGCGCACCCCACGGAGAATCGAACCTCTTACTAACTCTGCAGGACAATGCCAAAAGCCCCTATGCGGATTCTTCTTATCCGCACAGAGGCTCGGGGGTACTGTCGGGTACAAAGGTAAGGGGTACCCTAAACCCTTCGATAATTTAACGCTTAACATAGCAACCATTTTTAAGATAGGAACCAATCGGCCACTCAAGCCCATGAACAAGGGCCCATCACACAAAGGCCTGCACCGGCCCGCTTCTGGAAGAATGACGGACCGGGGGTCGAACGAACGACCCCACCGCCTCTACCTCGACGCCGGATGACGGACCGGGGGTCGAACGAACGACCCCACCGCCTCTACCTTGACTCCGAATGACGGACCGGGGGGCGAACGAACGACCCCACCGCCTCTACTTCGACGCCGGATGACGGACCGGGGATCGAACGAACGACCCCACCGCCTCTACCTCGACTCCAGATGACGGACCGGGGGTCAAACGAATGACCCCTCCGCCTCTACCTCGACGCCGGATGACAGACCGGGGGTCGAACGAACGACCCCTCCGCCTCTACCTCGACGCCGGATGACGGACCGGGGGTCGAACGAACGACCCCACCGCCTCTACCTCGACTCCAGATGACGGACCAGGGGTCGAACGAACGACCCCACCGCCTCTACCTCGACTCTAGATGACGGACCAAGGTCGAACGAACGACCCCTCCGCCTCTACCTCGACGCCGGATGACGGACCGGGGTCGAACGAACGACCCCCAAACGGGAAGCTCGATCAGCCTACCTACTCCCGGTATGGGTTAAAGGGAACCCGCCTAACGCCATGGGCGCCCACAACCGCCGTCAAATCCATCAACTCACCGCCATGCCCCGGACCTCCGTCAACTGTGCTGACGCTGTAGCCACGTCGCGAGTACGGACTCCGGAGGCACCCCTCGAGACGTGAATAGGACGGTTCTCGATGACATCTTCAGGAATACGACAAGGATGCGCTCGATCGACCCCTCCCCTTGACCGAGGGGCTCGACCCCTGTCTCCAACCACTCTGTTATGGGGCCCGTCTCATCCCGCTTCAACTGTGGGACTCGACCCCACTGTGCCACGACATGCCGCAGTTCCCAGTCTACTGTCGCCATGCCCCGAAGCACCGGAAGGACTGGAAGACCACGCAGCCATAGTGATCGACGTCCCCTCGCCACCGCTGTGTCACGGACACGCCTCCCATACTGCAACAGTTTAGGGCCCTGTACTCTCAGGCCTCCCCTTGGTCTATAAAAGGGGACGCTGGGATAGAAGAACGGGCAATGTGCAAAAACATAAGCATTCGCACCTCAGCTCTGATCCTCACACTCCATACACCCCGTCGCTCGATCGACCCCTCGGGCGACCAACCGATAGCCTAGGATAGTCATGCTAGCCCTAGGTCTCAGCTCACTCTAAGCACCCCCGTGTAACCAGCTTGTACCCCCATGTACGAGCACTTCGGTGCGAGATAATACAAGTCATCCTCCCCCGCTGGACGTAGGGCCTTCTTCGCCCGAACCAGGATAAATCTTGTGTCCTTCTTGCATCACATCTGGGAGAGGGAGCACACAAAACACAAATTTACTAGCCGGTGGTCTTGACCCCCGGGTCATAACACCGACAGCAGGTATGGAGATCGCTAACATTGGTCACAGTACTGTGCATTCCCCTAGTAGAATTTTCCATCTAAAAAATTTCTTGCATGTTCCCCAATCCCATAAAAATCTTTGCTCTGTCAATCGCTTTGCTAAAGATAACAATGTCTATCTCGAATTTCACCCTAATCATTTTCTGATCAAGGAACAGCTGACGAAGAAAACCCTTCACAAAGGTAGATGTGAAGGAGGGCTCTACCCACTGCATGCATCATCCTCTACGTCCCCAAATAAACAAGCCTTCAGTGTCGTCAAGCCGTCTACCTCCCTGTGGCACCACCGGCTAGGACATGCTTCTGCTAGAGTCGTAAAACTAGTTCTAGATAGTTCTCAGCTTCCTGTTTTTCATGATTCCAATAAAGATAGAGTCTGTGATGCATGTCAGCAAGGCAAAAGTCATCAATTGCCTTACCCAAAGTCAGTCAGTGTGCCAAAAGGTCCTATGGATCTCATCTTCTCTGATGTGTGGGGTCCTGCTCCCACATCAGTCGGACGTTTTGCCTATTATGTTTCTTTCATTGATGATTATAGCAAATTCACTTGGCTTTACCTGATTCGTCATAAATCTGAGGTTTTGCAATGCTTTCGAAATTTTCAAAGCCTTCTGGAACGACAGTTTGGTCGCAAAATTCTTGTAGTCCAATCAGATTGGGGGGGGTGAATATCAAGCTCTAAATTCATTCTTAACTCAGATAGGCATTGCTCATCACGTGTCCTGCCCTCATGCACATCAGCAGCATGACTCAGCCGAGCGCAAACACCGCCACATTGTGGAGGTTGGTCTGACTCTTCTTGCTCATGCCTCTCTACCCCTCAAATTCTGGGATGAGGCCTATAGTACTGCCGTGTACCTCATAAATCAATTACCGTCTAAAGTCATTAACCACGTCACACCTTTTGAACGACTCTTTGGAGAGAAACCCGACTACCTTCACCTTCGCGTGTCCGGGTGTGCTGTTTGGCCGAACCTCCGACCTTATAATGCCCGCAAACTCGAGTTTCATTCCAAACAGTGTGTATTCCTGGGTTATAGCAATTTACACAAAGGGTATAAGTGCCTAGACCCCAAACAAGGGAGAGTTTACATTTCTCGTGATGTCATGTTCGATGAGACAGTTTTTCCGTTTGCATCTCTCCATCCCAATGCTGGGGCCCTTCTTCGGAAAGAAGTTGAACTTCTACCAGACATTCTCCTAAATTCATCTACTGTCCTCGGGGATTCACATGTACATGATCAATGCATGCCTTCTTCTGCCTCTACTAATGTTTTGCCAAGGTCTGGCACCTCTGTGGATGAAACAGGTACACGCGCGGGCGAAAATGCTGCTGAAAACCCATCACAAATTGAGCCGGCGCTGCCATATTTCATGTGCTCCCCAAGGAGGAGCAGCGGTGCTCTCGAGGAGGATTCACCTGCCATTGCAGGGACAAGCGTCGACGTATCTACACCGGGATCCGGGGCAGCTCTGTCCGCCCCCTCTGCCGGCTCCAGTGGCGACGTGGCGAGCGCACACCACGGCACGGCTGGCGAGTCCACCGCACCGGGATCCTCTACGCCGACACCCATGCCACTCCCCTCAGACGCACCGCCATCTCCGCCACAGACGGATCCAAGGACTACGGTCCCCAATGCTGCATCAGCTCCTGTACAGATGCCTCCACCAGGATCCTCTGCGGCTACCTCCGTTGAAGCTGTTTCTGCTACTCGCCGTGTCACCCGCCTTCAACACGGTATTATCCAGCCCAAGAGATATACCAATGGCACAGTACGGTGGGGGCTACACGGGAGTCGGCCTGCTGAAGAACCTGGAACCCTTGACGCTGCGCTGAGTAACAAGAATTGGTGTGATGCCATGGACTCTGAATATCAAGCATTGCTAAAGAATAAAACATGGCATCTTGTGCCTCGTCCGAAAGGCAAGAACATAGTGGGGTGCAAGTGGGTTTACAAGATCAAACGAAAAGCTGATGGTGCCATTGACAGGTACAAGGCACGACTTGTTGCCAAAGGATTCAAGCAAAGGTACGGGATTGATTATGAAGAAACTTTCAGTCCAGTTGTAAAAGCAGCTACAATACGCCTTATTCTTTCCATAGCTGTGACTAAGGGTTGGTCGTTGCGCCAACTTGATGTTCAAAATGCCTTCCTTCATGGCATTCTTGAAGAGGAGGTCTACATGTATCAACCTCCAGGCTATACCGACAGGGAGCATCCTAGCTTCGTGTGCAAGTTAGATAAGGCCCTGTATGGTTTGAAACAAGCTCCTCGGGCCTGGTATGCCCGGCTTTGCAAGAAGCTTCAAGCTCTCGGTTTTGTTGCTTCCAAGGCAGACACCTCCTTGTTTTACTATAACAGTGGACACTACAACATATTTGTCCTTGTATATGTCAATGACATCATTGTGGCTAGTTCATCGACACCTGCCACCACAGCATTGCTCCAAGATCTGCGAGCCGAGTTTGCTCTCAAAGACTTGGGGGATCTTCATTATTTTCTGGGAATTGAGGTCAAGAAAGTGGCAGATGGTTTGGTGCTGTCACAAGAGCGTTATGCTACTGATGTACTTTCTCGGTCCGGCATGGATCATGCCAAGATGGTCGACACTCCTCTGTCTGTCTCGGAGAAACTCAGTCTATCTGACGGGGATTTACTTGGCTCTGATGATGCTACTCGGTACAGGAGTATAGTTGGTGCTCTCCAATATCTAACATTGACACGGCCGGATATAGCATACTCAGGGAATAAGGTTTGTCAGTACCTTCATGCACCCACTACAGTACATTGGAGTGCCGTCAAACGGATTTTAAGATATGTCTGTGGCACGATACAGTTGGGGCTCAGAATCAAGAAATCAGATTCTATGTTGGTCAGTGCTTTCTCTGACGCGGACTGGGCAGGGTGTATTGATGATCGACGATCCACTGGTGGTTTTGTAGTGTTTCTCGGCAGCAACTTGATCTCCTGGATGGCACGAAAACAAGCTACTGTCTCGAGGTCTAGCACTGAGGCGGAGTATAAGGCCGTAGCCAATGCCACTGCTGAAATCATGCGGGTTCAAAAATTGTTGCGAGAACTACAGGTCCGGTGTCCATCAGTAGCACGACTGTGGTGCGACAACATGGGGGCTAAGTATCTTTCTACCAACCCAGTGTTTCATGCACGGACCAAGCATATTGAGATCGATTTTCACTTTGTTCGAGAGCGTGTTGCAGCCAAGCTACTAGAAATTAGATTCATCAGTTCCGGCGATCAGTTTGCGGATGGTTTCACTAAAGCAATTCCTGCTGCACAGCTTCAGCAATTTCGAACCAATCTTAACCTAGTTAGTGGCTAAGATTGAGGGGGAGTATTAGATGACAACGATCATAGATTTTTTTAGATAATGGATAAAAATATCCGGCCTCTACATCCAGAGATGTACACAACCTCTTATTACAACTTTTTGAGGAGATAAAAAACGAACATCCAAAGTCTTATAGATCGATCAGGACGCTAGTTCAAACAATATAAACGGTTCCATCTATTATTGGAGATCTCTAAAGCAATTACTTCTAATTTCTTACTCATCATTGAGAGTGCGTCCTTAGCTGACTCATCACGCTGCAGCTTGGCCCAAAAGCGTAGCCAGTACGCTCCTCTGAAAATTATCTGCATAATAGAGTTAGATTTCATTTGATTAAAAACAACATGACAGCCACCCCCACATGGACTCTTTGTGTATAGCGTGTATAACATGAACATAGGGTCAGGTTGTTAGGATGTCGGTTGTAATCTAATAATCCAAGTCCTGTACGTCAGGCCTATATATACAACATGAAGCCAAGAGTCTCGGCACTCTCGTTCCCCTAATTCTTATAGTCTTGACGACGCTCTCGGCGGCGGCGCAGTGGGTCTTGTCCGGGTGGACAAGGAGCGACAGGCGCCGGAACTCCTTGACGGCGTCTTGTGTGGCAGCGTCGGCGGCAGCGGCGCCGAGGCCTATGCCGAGGACTGCGCGTCAGCCGCCGCCGTGGAGGCGGACCTCGTACGCCGCAAGCGCATTGTCCACGCCCGGGATCGACGGACAGAGCAGCTTCGCCCTTGTTGGCCAGCCTGTGCGCATCACTGATGTTGCCGGTGAGGAAGCGCTCCGTGAGCCGGCAGCCTGGCACGCCTTCTCGGCTTTTCCCTCGCGGGCACCACCATGTCGGAGTCGGATGGTTTGGAGGTCTGGAATCTGGATGGACGGACCCTTGTGCATGGCGAGGGAGATATATAGGCATAGCTGTCTGTTCAGTAACTAGCCAGCCAAGGCCAACGACCATGGGAGTAGCGACCTTTTGTTTTCCAAAACGATACAACAATCACGGTCAAAACACTGAAGGGGTAAAATAGCCACGGGAGAGGAACAAAATATATGTATTTAGATGTTAAAAGAGATTAAAATAGTTCAAAATGTCATTAGAGCTTATTGTAATTGTTTGAAGTCCTATTATAGAGAATCAAACGTTAGGAGTCCTATCATAGAGAAACCCAACGTTTGGAGTCCTATAATAGCCAATTTCTCACCGTGGAGGGTTGAAGTGTGCGCTAAACAACAGCCAAGAGAAGCGACACCGCCAGGGCAACTGTAACTGATGATGCCTCTACTTTTAAGGACTTTTAAGGAACAAAATAAAAAAGAACCTGATGAACACTGTCAAGCTCGAGACTCGAGTATATAACTGAAGTATACCTAACCTAATGCAAGGGCAAGGCCTTACATGTTTTCAGCAGCTATAAGCAGAGAGACCGCCTTTCTGAACCTATACCTACCTACTGCGCATTTCACAACAGAAATTCTATGTGTACACACAGATTCATCATCATACACACTAAGAGCAAGTATTATGGTAGGATGCAAGAAGGCTTAATGATAAGGTGGAGGATAGAGAAGAAGAGAGAGAAGAGAGAGAAGAGAGGTGGGTTGTAAACTTACAGTCATTTTTGACACAAGAACCAAGAAACTCTATGAGATAGACATCGGTCATGTATTAATGAAGTAGAGTGCACTATTGTATGGGTGGGCTAGAAGAAGGCTGTAAAGAACCTTACAACCCACTTGTGGATTGTACTATAATATTTGCTCTAAGGGGTGTCCGCATGCATATCAGGCAGCGGCGACGTCGTCGTTGGTTCTAGTCCGTCCTACGTGCAAGGCAAGGCAAAGCGAGGAGAGAAACAGTCTTCTAACGACGGACAAAATGCTTGACAATTTCTTGTAGCCCGAGGATTCGTGACATAACCGAGTGGGACTATATGTGAAAGAACACGAGTAAAATGCATTTCTTTAGCTTCTCTCTCATCCAGCTCATCTGCCAATTTTGCACCGGATAATTAATTTTGGCCTGCCTCAACGGTAAAAATACTTCTCCAAGGCAGGAAGACCATCAATCTTAGCACACACTTTTAACTCTGTTTTGGAAGTGATGTGGTTGTTGCATTGCAATGATCATGACATGTACTCTCTCTGTGTTAGTGTGCTGATGCTTATGTTAAATACATGGGGTCTTGAGCCTCCATAGATGTCATTTTGGCGATTTTATCCTTGTGTGTTATACTAATTGAAAACACATATATATAATAGATTATTTATTATACTACGTCCAAAGAGTTAGGTGGGCACACAGTTATAATATTAAGGCACTCGGGCGCTGCTGGGTCCTTGCGGCCTGCAGCAGCCTCCTGTATGAGTCGCGTCACCACAAGCGGTTGGGTCTGTAATAGTCGCACCGCACCACAGAACAATGCTCGTGGTTGTATAGCTGCATATACCAAAAGAGGGAGGAGCTCCTTCATTGAGGTTCTAAAAGAAAGTAAAGTTTCCCTCAAGAATGCATAGATGGTGATGCACATTCAATAGACCATATATATTGGCCATGAGGGCATGTGCCCTGAGGGGATAGCAGTGAGGCCTATGCTCATTGAAATAACCTATCTTAGTTACCTTTACATGCTTAATATATTTATTAACTTTAATGAAACTTAATTATGCTTAATATAGAGTCAGTAGCTTGTGTAGAATTGGACCCCTTTTATAAAGGGGAAGGCAGGAAGCCACCGGGTAAGCCACCTTTGGTTAATTTGGTGGTAGGTTTGGCTGGGGAAATTTATTACCACCGGGGCCCCTGACCTCATCGCGGTATATGGCACTCACGTCCTTCTCAGTTCTCACGCGGATCTTGCAGTCAACGCAGAAATAGTTGATTCCTTTCTCCATCCATATCTAGCTTCTTTCGCTGCTTCACTCCGCCCTCGACTCCTCCGTCGGTCCCTGTACATAACCGAGTCAGACTAGGTGAAAGAACACGAGTAAACTGCATTTCTTTAGCTTCTCTCTCATCCAGCTCATCTGCCAATTTTGCACCGGAGATATAATTAATTTTGGGCTGCCTCAACGGTAAAAATACTTCTCCAAGGCAGGGAGACCATCAATCTTAGCACACACTTTTAACTCTGTTTTGGAAGTGGTGTGGTTGTTGCATTGCAATGATCATGGCATGTACTCTCTATGCGTTAGTGTGCTGATGCTTATGTTAAATACATGGGGTCTTGAGCCCCATAGATGTCATTTTGGCGATTTTATCCTTGTTTATACTAATTGAAAACACATATATATAATAGATTATTTATTATACTACGTCCAAAGAGTTAGGTGGGCACATAGTTATAATATTAGCGCACTCGGGCTGCTGAGTCCTTGCGGCCTGCAGCCTCCTGTAGGATTCGCGTCACCACAAATGGTTGGGTCTGTAGTAGTCACACCACAGAACAATGCTTGTGGCTGTATAGTTGGATATACCACAAAAGGGAGGAGCTCCTTCATTGAGGTTCTAAAAGAAAGTAAAGTTTCCCTCAAGAGAATGCATAGATCGTGATGCAAATCCAATAGACCATATATATTGGCCATGAGGGCATGTGCCCCTGAGCTTGGAATAGCAGTGAGGCCTATGCTCATTGAAATAACCTTAGTTACCTTACATGCTTAATATATTTATTAACTTTAATGAAACTTATGATTCTACTTCCTCTGATCCATTCTCTAGAATGTAATATGCTTTTAGTTTTCACTGCAAGTTAAACTTCTCTAATTTTGATTGATAAAATTTATAAACAAAGTATATATATATATATATATATATATATATATATATATATATATATACACACACACACACGTTGTAGATGCACTCTTATATATCGAAACAAATTTTACGATGAATATGTAACAAAATTAATATGTCGTTGTAGGCGGTGGTACATTTTTCACTAGAATTGCTGGTAGAAGTTAATCAAATAAGCTTTACTTGTTAGGAATGACAAAGCTAATTAAAACACATGGAATACATATTTTTAATTATTTTTCTCTCATTGACCATATATTTTAATAATTTGTAGTCATATTTCTGAACCTATTAATAATTGGATATGATCTCAACATCATTTATGTCTATACATGAGCAATTCAAAATATATAGTAAAGTTAAAGGCCGGATATATACAGTTAAGATAAGTTTGCCTACCGAGACATGTGTGCTCTCTCTTCTGGGATGGCAGTACACATATGCATGCCATTAAAAAAAAAAGCTGCATCGTCCAAAATTACACTATAAAAGTGTATAGTCCACTTGTATATGCGACTTTGTCTTGTATTTGGATGATGAACTGAGCGAAAGCAAAAGCATATGCATCATGTTATTTCCACCACCACGTACGTGCACGACCTCAACACACCAACGACTGATGATTAAGTACACAATAAACGTGTGTACGTGGCAGATATATGTGTTTCACACAAATCACAACACGTACACGCTTTCTACCAATAAAACCACAGAACATGGAGCACTGAGTTGACGACGAGTACAAGTCTTCCTGAAATAAAGGCCACAGGGCAGCTACCATACTATGTAAGTCAACCGGAAATCGTGCAACTCCGATTACATCACATTATTAGAACAAGAACGATGCATGTAAAAATCTAACACTATTCCGTTTTCCCTCAACATATATACAGGCTGATTCATGAGAGACACACACCTAGCTCCCGTTTAAGCTAATAGCTAGTAGACTGATGTTCCTGTACTGTACCAGGCCCCTGCTGGACTTGGCACCGGTACTCTCCCAGAGCCCAAATTGGGAAGATGTTCCTGTACTGGGCGTAACTGATCATGCAGTTCTTGTTGAACACTCCTATGATCTCCTGTGTATTGTTAATAATTAGGTGACGCAGTAGTTAGTTATTAGTTATATGAACAAAAAAAGGGTGATATTTTATATATATGATCGAGAGATGGAAGAATGCATTAATGTTAGAGGGTGTTTGGTTACATACCTCTAAACTTTAGTAGCTAAATTTAGATGATTTTAGGTCCTAAACTACCAAACAACCCCCTAAAGTGCCCCCTAAACTTTAGTTGATGCACTAAACTTTAGGAGGCACTAAACTTTAGGGACCACTAAACTTTAGGGGGGTAAACCAAACACCCCCTTAGTTGTACCAATGCCAATTGTTACTTACTTGCTGTGGAAATTCACCGTCCTCTGATTGCAAGTTGATCAAAACCTTTGCTGCTCGGTGTAGAGGCGATGGATCTCTCTCGGCCTGCATATATGCATGATCGAGGTTTAAGTACCATTCAGAATGTGCAAATCGTATTATACGCAGTACCCAGAGCCACAAGCTAAATAACAAACCTGTCCCGCATCAATTAGGGTCATCATGGCCCAACTACTGTTCACTACATGAGCTCGGTTGCCTTCGAGATTGGTGTAAACCTGATTGAGTGCGTCAAAAGGTGGTCAATGCAAAAGGTCATTCCAATTTCCAACAAGGCTATATGTATATAAAAATTAAGACCACCATTTTGCTCAGGTTACTCGTACTAAACTCTTTGGGTGAAATGATGTGCATAGACATGTTTTCTCCAGGCTTGGTACATTATTATAAATTTAAAACCATCTAGCTAGGATGCCCTAACAATCTTAACTGTATATAGCACACAAATGATGAAAATTGGAATAGATAAACATAATAATCAAACACCAAGTATATATATATCCATATACAATGCTGTTAAGTATGTGCTGCTATTTTAAATAAACTGACACAAGTGAATTTACCTGATCTTGAGATGATAAATAACTTTCTCCCCAACCACCGGAAGAAAGCTCTTTTGATAACAGAAAGTCGCATGCCTTTCTGATTGAAGGACAGTTCTCAAATGTTCTACCAGCGGCAATTAGTCCCTTAACACCAAACCATGTGCCGTACGTGAAACAAACAGACCAAGAGCCGTACCTGTTGGAAACAGAAAAAACAAATAGAGGACGATGAAGAGTGCTATTTGGAGGCACCTTCCAAAATAATGAATCTGTTTAATTGTTTTTTTTTTGTTTGCATGGAGTCTAGATACTAACCATGAACCGTCGCTTTTCTGAGCACTCTCAATGAAATTAGCAGCTTTGCTAATACAGTTGTCCACCTCTTTCCTGCGGTGCCCAGGGTAGAGTTTTTTAAATGATGTCAGGGCTTGAATTGCTGCTGATGTACATTCAACATACCTGCAAAATGAGTTTTATGTTTTCTTAGTTTGTTTTATAAGTAAAAAAAAATCAGCACAATGAAAGGTTACTGCATCTTACGGGTAATCAATTATAATGTCCCCAAAGGTCTCAGCAGGATTGATAAGCTGAATAATTTAAGAATGTCATTATTATAGATAGGTGAAATGTGAAAGATTCAAGGAATGCTGATGAGTTATATGGTTTTGAAACAAAGCAAGCATCTTATCTAGCATGTATTTCTAATCAATGGCAATAATTAAGGAATTAACAAGTGGCTTGATTTACATTGCAATTGGTGTTCTATACCTCAGGAAGTAGAAAAGTGTCAGGTCCATTTCAGAAGGAAGCATGCAACATTAATTCAAAATAGTGGCATGTGCTTAGACATGTGCAAACAAGGTGTCCGCGTGCGCGTGTGTGGGTGGGGGTTGACAAAGAAGTTCATATATACACCTACCTCCAACCAGGTGTAAGATCTTGTAAGTTCATATGACGCAAAACCACCATTATCATTCTGTAAAGGTTAATGCAAAACCGATGAGACATGGTCCCTCCAACGGATTTATTCAAAACACACAAAAACATTGGGATAAAGAAACTTCAGAGAATTTAGATGAGATATATGACCAAAGCATAATAAGGAGGCTGCTGCCAATTCAAGAAACATTATTTTCCACAATGTTTGCAAATTTACATCGACCATTTTGCTAAGAAGTGATTCAATAGCAACAATTGCGAGAAGATAGGAAATATCAAGATGCTTACCATATAAGACATCAGACAACTGACTGCATCATAGATTCTATTAGTTTCCACTGGTTCGCCAACAATATCAGGAGAAATCTTTGATAACAATAATGAAGCCTGGCGTAAAAGAAAAGAAGCAATAATCAACTATTTAAAACAAATAATTATGAATTTATGACAATGTACCAGGAACGATACTGTCACTTTACGTGGAAAGAATTTAGAGATGCTGAAAGGAAACAAAGGATCCTGGATCTCAGAGACAAAATTTAAACATCTAAAGTAAATTTCCTTATTGGTAATGCTGATGAATGAATTGACCTTTAATCCTTCAGCGTTGCAATCAGATATAGGCCAACCATGATCAGCAATTGAGAAGGGGCCATGCGCGCCTTTAGATGCGTGGCGGTACCAGTCATTCAGATCACCAGGGCTGTCCTCAAGAATCTTTCATAATAAATAGCCATTTATCAGTATTGTAAATGGACATAAGGTTGAACCATATATACACAAAAAAAAGACATGTTGAATGTACCTGCGAATTCTTGATAAAGTTGTGTGCTAGTTTAAGGGTAGGACCAAACTCTTCAATAAGGTTGGTAGCCACAATGGCTTGGACTGTGAAAGCTGTATCCCATAGCTGGCTGCCATTATAACCCTACAATGGAAAGAGCTGGCTGGGTTCAAAATGACAAAACAATTTGCCAATTCCATTAACAGACAGTAATTAAATATTATATGTTGACAGGTTTTCTGTTGCAGTAATTGTCAAGGAAGTTAATTAAGTAACAGGAAATGGGCCACAGAGCACAGAACAAGTAATAATCACCTGCATTTTCATGCCATCTTCAGCAATCCACAAGTAATCATAGACTCGTGGGATGTGGAGTTTGAATGCTTCTGAGTTTGGATCTTCAATCCAGCAAGCAAGCATATTTAATACCCGCGTAGAATTTCTTGTACCAATCAGTTGAACAATATTAAGCAATAATCAAGAAATACTATACTAAACCAGTGATTATAGTATACACTTCTGAGTATAATTTGAACACCATCAAATTTGCAGAAATGATTTAGTCAACAAAAGTGGCAAAGCGAGAGACAAAAATATGCTATACTCAAGAGTCAAGACTGAGGAATCCAACCCAGACATCAAGGCCCTAACAGGAGGATACATTTTGTTAATACAAAATTGTTGGAGCAGAAAGAAAAACAAAAGGAATTCCATAGTTTGAATAGACCATTCAGGTACTGTCTTGTTTGGTATAATCCTATATATGTTGTTGCAAATAACTATGGATTGTACCGTTGTACGTATATACTTGATACAATTAGCAAAATCACGAGTACTTAAGGTAGAATGCACTTTACACCAATTACATGACTCAGACCACAGGACAATCATAGTGAAAAAAAAATATATAGTGGAAGAAGTGAAAAAACCAGTAAATCACAGACCTGCAACAGCAATTGTAATATTAAACAGAAATCTGTTATCGACTGGTAGAAATATTTTAGTTCTCAGTCAATTCAGGAGAAAGTAATGCGGTAAAAAAGGTCAAGATGGTAACCAGAGGGTTAATCATTGTAATGCCATATTACGCGAAGACAGTAAAAGCTGGAAAGTTTAAGGAAACACTGAAATGCTTTTATTTCTAAATGGAGAGTAAATAAATCCACATCAAAGTTGCCGCATATGGCCTTACGATGCTTGCAGCAAGAACAGGAGAAAATTCTTTTATAAAGGTTCAGCAAGGAATCATGCACAGCCCTCAATTTACCTTGTTCACAGGACCAATGCAGATGTATCGAGTGTTCTCATCCTCGTAGTGAACATGTTGCATGACAGTTTCCAGAGCTTTCTCCCTCAATTTGCTCCCAGGCCAATGCATCATAACTGGCTCAACAAATTTATGGAGAGTGGCCCATAAGACATCTTGAACGAATGGGTGTGGGTAGTACAGATCTTCCTGCAGCACAAATGTATTAAAAATTTAAAACCCCTTCAGATAGAATAATTAGGACACAAAATGGACTTGAGCTCCTCACAGACGACAAAGGAAGATAAACATGAAAGCTCCTTTAAGTTTTTAGAACTAATCAAATTTTCAAATAGCATCACTTGACAGTTAATGACTGTTATGAACACAAGAGACTTTGAGACACATTATGTCACAGATGGATCCCTTACTACAGAAGTATAGATCCATATCAATTGGCCCCATCAGAGGTAAACCGGTAACTTACATGCTTCTTCTTGAACAAATAATAGGAAGAAGAAAGTTCTAAGTATGAGAATAAATGGAAGAAGTCTCTTTAAGCTTCTTGAAAGCTTATAACTTCATATATTCTACGTAGTGATATGCAGTCAAAGCCATGTTTAGGCTGGGTTAAGACAAGGTTGTTCCAGCAACTAAACATACTCTTTTGGCAGTGGGATTTCCAGCAAAACACACTTCTGGAGCAAACCGTTCGCGTCGCTCCTCACGGGGCGACTCGGACGGAACCCAAGCGTCGCCGCCGCCGCGCCCCTCGCCTTCGTCACTCGTCCCCGCCGCCACCAGAGCGCTCCGCTGAAAGCTGCCTGGCTGCAATGAAGGTGGCGGCGGGGTGCTGCTCTGCTTGCCCCTTTCTTTGCTCTCCACATCTCCCTCTCCGGTGGCCAGTCGTCGCTGCCCCTTGTGGGCAGCCGGAGGGGTGGATTCGACCTCCCAATGGCCGGATCTGCTGTCCTCGTAGCCGGTTTCGCGCGGTGCAGCGGTGGTCAGCGCACTCCTGGCCTGGCGCGGCCTCTCTCCCCCTCACGGCCTCACTACACATCTCCCTCTCCATCTCCGTCGTCGCGGTCCTGCCGGCTGGCCGGATCCGAGCCTCGAGCCTCCCACGGCCGGATCTGCGACTCCAAGCCACAGGCGGTGGCTTCGGGTGGCAACGGCGACGTGGCATGGCAGCCGGGGCAGCGGCTGTGTGGCTGGCTAACCAGGGCCTCCCCTGCGACGACGGCCAGTGAGGGCTGCCAGCGGCCGGATCTGGCCGGTCCAGGGCGCGGTCGGTTGCGCCAAGCGGCCGGTGACCGGATCTGGCCGTCGGGGGCTCCTTGGGCTGGATCCGTCGTCCCCGTGTGGCGGCGGCTGTGATGCACTGCGACCTGCAGCGTTGGGCCTGCAATAGGCGTGGGAATGAGGCGACGGCGAAAGCCTGGACGGCGACCCCTGTGGACGTCGCTTTCTTCCTGGAGGCGTCCTCTTTGTTCCTCTCCCCACGCCTGCTTGGGTATACCGCTGACGGCGCACGCCTCCCACCATCGCGGGTGAGTCCGGGAACGGCTCCGCGTGGTGTGGCGGCGATCCGCACCTCCTCCCTGACCAAGCGTGGACGCTCGTTGATGCGCACCTCCCATTGTCGCGGTCCAGTTTTGGCTCCGCGCAGTGTGGCGGCAGCCTGCACATCCTCCTCCATTCAGACGAATCTTTGTCGGTGCGCGCCTCCTTCCATCGCGGGCGAGTCCGGGAACGGCTCCGCGTGGTGTGGCGGCGGCCGGCAACCCCCTCCACCCTGGCGTGCTCACTGTGCCGGTGCGCGCCTCCCACTGTCACGGGCGAGTCCGGGAACGGCTCCGCGTTGTGTGGCGGTGGCTGACACCCCCTCCATCCAGGCGGCTCACTATGTCGGTGCGCGCCTCCCACTGTCGCGGGCGAGTCCGGGAACGGCTCCGCGTGGTGTGGCGGCGGCCGGCAACCCCCCTCCATCCTGGCGGCTCACTATGTCGGTGCGCGCCTCCCACTGTCGCGGGCGAGTCCGGGAACGGCTCCGCGTGGTGTGGCGGCGGCCGACAACCCCCCTCCATCAAGGCGTGCTCACTGTGTCAGTGCGCGCCTCCCACTGTCGTGGGCGAGTCCAGGAACGGCTCAGCGTAGTGTGGCGGCGGCCGGCAACCCCCTTCCTTCCATGCGTGCTCACTGTGTCGGTGCGCGCTTCCCACTGTCATGGGCGAGTCCGGGAACGGCTCCGCGTGGTGTGGCGGCGGCCGGCAGGCCATCCAGGTGTGATCGTTGTGTCGGTGCGCGCCTCCCACTGTCGCGGACGAGTCCGGATCGGCTCCGCGTGGTGTGACGGCGGCCGACTACCCCTTATGTCCAAGTATGGACACTATCCTGCGCCGTTGCTCCTGGTTTGGTCATCTCAACTCCTCGGCGCAAGGCTCAGGCGAAAGCCATTAAGGTCCTGCGGAGTCACCCCTCGCTCCTGGGCCAACGATGACTACGTTGCGGCGTCGTTGACCTCCTTGGAGGCATCGTTGACTTCCTTGGAGGCATCGTTGAAGAGCTCTTGTGTCTTGGTGTTACCTTTCTTCTCTTTCTATGTACCTATGCTTGTGTTCACTTTCGTTCTTGTACCAAGGTTGTATTGGTTTTAGTTCGGTTTTCCAAAATTAACCGAACAAAGGTTTTTTGCCTCGTTTCCTAAAATGAGGTTGTTGATATCAATCAATACTAATCAGGTGGGGAACGTCTCCCCCCGTTGACAGTCAAAAAAAAAGTAGTAAGGACAACCTTGACCAAAAATAAGAGATCAACTTCCAAACTAATAGATTGATAACTGTGGCACTTGATGCAATGAATTTTGTGCTGGTATGGCCCATATGAATCAATAGCCACAAGAAGAGTCATGCAAAAAGTTAACAAACCTTAGCACATAAACTGCGGGCCTTGTCCCAATCAATCTTGCCGTAAGGTTCTTTGAAAAGTTCTTTCCTTAATTCCAACACAAGGGGTGTGATTCGGCCGACAAACCTCTTCCCATAAATGTAGCACATTGGCAAATACACCATTCGACAATGACACCACATCCTCCCTGCAAGACATAGTAAAACGCAATAGCATATAAGCAGAGAATAGCATAGCAACGAAGAGCAAACTACTGAAAAGACTACGGTAATCGACTTAATTAGCAACCTTTAGCACTGAGTGGTAGAATGTATATAACTATATATACACTGTACTTATGACATACTAGATTTATGTACACTGAGAAAAAGAAAGCAGAACCTGGGTGAAATGGTAGGAAATATGGCAGCAACCATGCTTCTGGTGGCACTGGGTTGTTACCAGACCACTCAAATACACCAAGTACCTTTAATAAGACAGGGAATTGACCATAAAAAAACAGGGAATTAATTAGAAGGAACTAAAGGGGATCCAAGAAAATGGAGGAAGCACCTAATAAACAAATAAATCCCTACCGAGAGCCAAAACTTCCCCCATGATGTTAAGTACGTTGCTCCACCATGGTCTAAGATCCAGTTTCGAGCTTTCTCCATGGCTCGGCCATCTCCACTATCTGGTCCCTCTCCAAGCAATCTCAAACTAACGTAGGTGAGTGCTGAGATAAACATGGTGCTTGGACCCTCAATGTGCAAGCCCCAGCCGCCATCTTCATTCTACACGTACAGTGTTGCAGTGACAAATTTAGCTAGATGACTAGATTACCTTAATTTAGCCACTGTACGTAGTTAGGGTTAACAAATTTAGAACTAAATCCTTGCCTGATGATTATAAAGATACCGGAGGATCTCCTTCTGGTGTTCTGATGACAGGACAGTGTTTAGTGCTCCAGTCACATACAATGTTATGACCTGGATAAAGGATAAATACATAATTAGTTAGTAGCTGTTTGCCTGTAGATCGAGTTGAACATATATATCACAAGCTTAAGCACACAGAGCACAGATTTAATCGTAGTAACCAAGCAGCAAAATAGATCGAGTGTTGAACAAGGAGGTACGTACAAAGCCTGGTATGGGGAACATAGGACCACCATAATCCCCAGGCCAGTGTCCATCATGTGCCTGTAGAGTAGAATAACGGCTGATTACCCTTTTCAGAGCAGTCGTCACGGCTTCCTCGGTGACATCTTCATGCTCATCCAGCTTGATCGCCGGAAGGTCATCAAGCTCAAGAGGGTTTTCTTTGGCGAACTGCATGCAGAGAAAGAGATGTTTCAATTTACAGGGAAGCAGATCGATCAGCACCGAAACAGAAACACTGAATTTTATAATTAATTGCAAAAATCGTGTCCATTTCCAACCTTTTATGTCCACGGACAGTGATCGAAATGCATTTTTTGTGTTTGGAAAAAGTGACAGACTGACAGTGTAAGTGACGGACCTGAATGCGCATGAGGAGGTCGGCGCTGTGCTTGAGTTGGTGCCGTCGGTCGACGAAGGCCCGGCGCGCGGCGTCGACGGCGGGGTCGGGGTCGGCGGCGGCGTCGAACTCCCAGACCTGGCAGCCGGCGTGGGCGTTCGTCGTGCGGAGCCAGGGGTCCTCGCCCCCCTCCGCGATCCGCAGGCGCCACATCTATCTATCCTCCTCGAATTCCCGCGGCGGGGCGGGCGAGGGAGATGGAGATCCCGATCCGCGGCGGACGACCCTCGCTCTAGGCTCTAGCTCTCTCTCCTCCGCCGACCGGCGGTCTCCTCCCGCTCTCCCGGTGGCGGTGGGGTTTTGTGTTTAGGCAGAAACGGCTGCCGGCATTTCGATTTGTTCGTTTTTTTTTCAGCGCGGTTGGTGGCTCGCGCTGGGGCCCGCATGACACGAGTCCGTTCCAGAGATTGGGCCCACGTCGCCAGCAGTGGACTAGCTAGCTAGGAGCCCAGCTGGCAGCCAGCGGCCCAGCTGTGGACGCTGCACGCAGCACGCTGGCCGGCCTGATCACCTCGCGCATGCAGCGGCATCACCGCCAGTCTCGCACTGCATGGCGCTATTTACGTGGCCACGTAGGCCCGGCCGAACTCCAGCTCTCCTCCGGCCTCTTTTCCCTCTTTTTTTTTAACTTTCCCTTTTAAATCTTTTTTCCATATTACTTGTTTATATATTTACTTTGTTTTAAGTCTATTTTGCATTTTATTTCATGTGGACACGTGCTGTGTTTTTTATTGTTCATGTTATATTCATAGGATATTTATTTTCGTGATGTATTATCGGTAGTGTTATATTCATGTGTACGGTAATATTCGAGTAAAACGGTGTTTAAATGACCAAAATAGCCGATTAAACGGAAAAAAATGTACCACCAACCATATAGCAATTAAATAGTGTGTAAATGTGCTAAACGACCATTTAGGCGAATATAATGAGTCATTCACCTAATATGTATTCATGAAATGTTCTATAGATATTTTGTATTTTTCACATATCTAGTACATCCTGTAACAATATATATATATAGTAATAACTTATATTAGATTAAAAAAAAACTTCGTAATTGATGGTTTCCGTTTTACCTGCATGCATGCATGCGTACGTTAGAGGCATATCATAATTCTTTGGTTTATTTACTCATTTACTAGCCAAAATAAAGCATCGATTACAGCGCCTATATATATACCGTAAGCTAAGTGTACATGTGCAATGCAAGCAGTAAGCAGAGGCAGCGACATCGATCGAATACTAGCTAGAATTCCCAAGGTATTCAGTTCAAAGTAAGCATTTCGTCCAGTTTATTCGCATTCGCAGTACTAGTCAGTCTACATACACTCTGATCAATTTTCTGTGACAATATTTGATATACTATAGAAATTACTGTAGAAAAGAAAATACGCAGCGCAGGAGCTAGTAGTATTACGATATCGATGGAGGGCAATAAGAGACTCGCCGCTTGCTGCCTGCTCGTCGCCATGCTGCTGTCGGCCCAGCATCGTCCGGCAGCGGCCATGTCCAAGTTCTGCCGCTGCTACAAGGAGTGCTACGCCGAGTGCCGGAAGGACACCGGCGTTTACCCCTGCAACGTCAACTGCCTCCAGGACTGCATCAAACGGCCAGCCACCGCCGGCAACCAGCAGCTGCCGACGACGACGGTGCGTCGTCCGACGTCCGCCGTCGACTGCAACCGCTTCTGCATCGGCGAAAGCATCTGCGGCGTCATGAGCACCGTCTCCACGGCTGTGGCTCCTGGTTGACTGCCGCAAGAGCATCGGACACTCAGCTCCGCTGAAAGACGCCACCAACTGATGGGGACGACGATCGACGTACTTTTCAGTTCAGAAGTGACACGGAACCACACTAGTGTTTGATCAGTTTGTTAATGCGATGACGATCGTCTGTTGACAGACAAAATGATCTATCTGTACGTGATTATAAAAATATAAACAATGATCGTGTGGAATAGATGTTTCACATCTACTTTAACCTGATGTCTGCTTTTTAAGGGAAAAAAGAATATAAAAGAAAAGGAATAACCTGGTAGAAACTGTCAAGTCTCTGATTGTAACACGACAATGCTTCAGAAACCCTCTC
Source organism: Microstegium vimineum (assembly GCA_022036555.1). Classification (NCBI taxonomy): domain Eukaryota; kingdom Viridiplantae; phylum Streptophyta; class Magnoliopsida; order Poales; family Poaceae; genus Microstegium; species Microstegium vimineum. The sequence continues at coordinate 769,207 of CM039122.1, read as the reverse complement.
AATGCAATAATCAAACAACTCCACCTTTTCATCAACGTAAGTTATGTTCTCCCCAAACCAAGGAAAAAATCGAACCTTCCTTCAACGTAAACATATATAACTACTACAAGGTCCTAGATTATGGCAAACATATACCGTATATTAGAAACCCTAATAAGGTCTTCTTTGGATGTAGTCGAATTCGTATCAATCATATGTGTTGGGTTTTAGATTGGAATGAAACTTAAACTAAATTTCATCTCAATCATGGTGAATCTGACAACATCCATACAGAAAACAATACTTTCAAAAAACCAAAACCTCGGAACAACATTATGAGGAAAGAACCCAAAAATCATATTCACTCCTTGAATCCTATTCATACACAAGCAATTTTGACCATCTAAAGGTTGGATTTTGATTAGGGCCAGTTCCGCCGCCTTGGCAACCTAATAGCCATCTTCCTCAATCGATGTGACCAAGGCCCACATAGAAGTCACGGTCAATCGCATCATCCAACTCCTATTGATCATGCGCCATTGGTGACGCCTCCTCACGCCGACCACTGGTCCCTCGTCGTCGCCTTACCGCCCTCCACTCTCACCTCGACGAGTTCAAAGAAATCAGTGTGGGATGTCAAATGAGGAATGGGGGGGTCAACAAGGGTATTTTTTTAGAGATTTTTTACAATACTTGTGGAAATATTCGATGGCTCACGTCGACCGATCTGACGGCTATAAAGGCCGGAGGAAATTAGAGGAAATTCTGATGTGTATGACCAGTGGGCCATATGCGCCAAATTTCCTCCCATGTACGCTAAATTTCTTCTCATTTCCTTCAAAACTCAGATAATTAGAACTCCAAATAAAGGGGTAGTAATTATGTTTCTGTATTTGTTTTTTCTAATCAAGGGTAATACGGTAATTTGATATTTGTGAAAATAATGATTGGAGTAATAGGAGGAAATTTTGTACATTTGATTTTCTATAATTTCCCTCATTCATGTTGCTTAGTTAAGCCACGACGTCGATCGCTATGGGCTGGGCCAATAGGAGGAAATTTTGTAGATCGGCCGGGATCCGGGGCTTCGCCGCAGCCAGCACCTCGAGAGTTGATTGATCGATCGAGTTGTACGATCGCTGTATATCGTAACCGGCAAAACGAAACCGGTTGCTCCTGAACGATCGACGGGCACATTTACGGGCCAATAGAAAATAAAATATCCTCCTATTACGTGGATCGCTACGGTGGTTGCTCATGCTAAACATTTTATTTTTGTAATACGGTAATTCCTTCTGAACACATCTTAACACGTCAGCGTTACTAAATGAAGCATTGCAATTTCATATATTGAATATTGTAACAAGAAATTTATCACGTATCATCGCCACTTACAAGCGCATACATGTTAATCACGTATTGCCGCCACGAACGGCTCGGTCGCCTGCACGGTGGCAAGGCAAGCTAAGCTATGTCGTTTGTGTACGCAAGCAAGCCAAACTAAATATGCAAGCAACGACACGATTGCCTGCATATGGTTGCAAGGCAAGCAGTACATGAGACAAGACAAGCTAAGCCATGTCGTTGTGTACGCACACAGACAGCTACCTAATGTCAATAAAGTGAAAGCAAGCCTGGACAAATAGTATTAGGGAGTGGCATAATATATTGAACCACAAGTCACATCTTACCATTCACATAAATTTTGAGATATATGACAAGTAAGAGCAATTCCAACAGTTTGATATTTAGACTTGGCATATCTAATTTTGCTAAAAAATTAAAAAACTGGTGGCCAACAGTTTGACATTTGGGCTTGACATTTTTGTCAAAGTTACAAATAAGAGCATACACTTGGCAATTTGAAGACCGTGAAAAGGGAGAGGCAAATTTTTTCCTTCTTTTTCACGACTGAACATTGGGCGGCGCCTTTTTTTCTTCCTTTTTTTCACGGTGGAACACTAGGCGACGGGTTTTTTTTTTCCTTCCTTTTTTCCCGTTTTTGCCAAGTCATTATGGGGAACTGTTGGAGATTGCATATTTTTTGCTTTGACATATCTATTTCAGAGTTGACAAATTCCATGTTTTGCCAAACCAAAATTGTCAAACTGTTGGAGTTGCTCTAACACACTGATAATTGACAGCCGATGATGGACCCTATGATGACATAACTATAAACGATGCAGACAACTTTAGTTCTAGGAATGAGAACTTACCTGATACCTAACTTATTAGAAATAATGCATATATAAAAGCCATATGCTATAATTAATTCAGTTATTCATTTAGCTTGGCTCGATCTGTGCTTCTACAACCACCACTCACATGACAGCCAGTAATAGCAAAGCTTCAGCCAGCCTTGTCCTTGGCGAATCATGTATCCAGCACATCCTCAGGAAGCTTTGAGTCCTACAAATCCATGAATATATTGTGTTCTGCACATACCTCATATATTGTATCATGTTGAAAATCCGGAAGTTGTGGGTCAAGGCAGTGATCTTTGTAGGCCATTGTGATAGATAATAACTCTGTCCTGTAGAAGCAAATGGAAAATCCTTATGGGCAAAATCCATGTTACTTTATCTAATATCTGGAGATGACAACTATACCAATATGACTTTGACAAAAGGTAATTAATGGCTTATAGACGGGTGGTGTAAATTGGATGTGAAAACCCTCCAAAATATTAGCTTTCCTGCTTGGAGAATACCGCACTGTTGTTCTAATTCACCATTCACCAACTATCTCAGGACATCATTAAACGACACAGAACATGAAAGAAAAGTTTTAGAAAAGGCTTAAATTGGAAGCGATCAAGAGTACATCAAGAATATAATCATGAAACCATTCACCCTACTGTAAATCAGGAATGTAGGAGAAAATCACCTTCTGTACACTGTATATAATCATTCAATATTAATTCAATAGGAGAAATTATAGCCTATAATGATTAACAGTAGCAGGGATACAAACACGGGAATCCAACGCTCCTACAGTAGCCTATAATGATTAACAATTAACCTACTTTATAGAAATTTCTCCTACATTCAATTAATCCTCCGACAAACAGTGTCTATAGCCTACTGTAATTTGATTTTCTCCCTACTGTAAATTCAAGCACGGGAATCCAACGCACGGGCAGAACCAAATAGAACCCGTTCGACGTCTGCCTCTTGGAAACCGTCGCCGCCGCCGCCGCGGTGGTGGCGGGCGGCGGCGGCTAGGGTTAGGGTTCCGGGCAGCCTATAGAGTCGTGCGAGGATGAGGCGGTGGCTTCCGATCCGGCAGTTGCGAATCCAGCCGGAGAATTCACCTACGGCGGAGAAGAGGCAGCGCTGGACCGGGCGTACCTGGCGTTGCTGACGAGCAGAGCAGAGGCGAGTTGGAGCGCTGGACCAACGGTGGTCGCCGGCGCGCCGCCGCGCTGCAGCGCTGGAGGAGGCGAGCTGGGCCGCGACCGCGGAGCCTGCGGAGGCCGGACGCCGGAGGCGGAGCGCCGGAGCCCGCGGAGAGTCAGAGGGGGCGAGGGGCCGTTGGGGTCTGCCGCGCGCGAGGGGGAGGGGGCGAGGGGCGACGGACGGACAGGCAGAGGCGGCTCCGTCCGACTCGAGCACTCGGGCGGAGGTGGGGTTCACAGCGCGAAAACCTTAAAATACACTTTACGAATATAATTAGAAAAGATTTAGAATATTATGGAGGAAATAGAAGAAAATGAGAGGAAATTTCAAGCATAGTAAAAAGACTCTTTTTTATCGCTTCTTTGTTATACGCCCCTATCATCGCCACTTGTGCGTCACATGCTTATACATCTGAAATGGAGTGCCAAATAAGCCACCAGTCTAAGTGTGTTGCAATTTTGGACCGAGATGATACACACCAAAATAGATTAGGGAGCCCAAAACAACATTTTTTTAATAAGAAGAACTAGATAAATCAACATATTATATGTGCATAGAAAATCTTTATTGTGGCGTGGCGTGGCGTCCTTTGGTGATAATTAATTTTGGTTTCAGCCGAGGATGTTTGAAGCTAGAAGATAATGCGCGGTATATAAACATTAGTTTGATTTTTTTTTCTCGATCATACAAAAGATTCGCACATTTTTATTAACATATAGAGAGAAAAAATAACATGCCATGACGATGTTCTAAGGGATTAACTAGGATTTACATGAAAGTTTAGACCCTTCAATATACATAAGTTTAACCTGCTGACAGGATATTATATATACAAATAGATACATAACTAGAACAGCAGCACCCATGCTGCCAAGTGATAGAGTAGCATCGTCGTCGTCGTCAGAGAGTATGCCGGTGATGCAGCAGCAGCCGTCTGTGCCGCTGTGGTGTCGAAGATTAGCCGTGCGTTGCCAATGTCGTAGGTCATCGCCGTGCCCGTCTGCACAAGGCTCCCAAGGAGCGACATGCCCGTGTACGACGGCATGATGGTCAGGCAATCCAGGCCAGTGCCGTTGTCGGCGAAGAAGTAGTTGTGCCTCTTGAGGTTCATCACCGCGTCGTTGCCGGCGAACACCAGCGCGAGCTTCGGGACCGTCACGTTCTGCAGGGACTTGATGGTGTAGCACAGGTCGAGCCCGATCGCCGAGCCGTCCACCGGCTGCGCCGCCGTGATGCCGCTGGCTATCGCCTTCCTCACGGCGTCGTACGCCGCCTCCTCCAGGAGTGTGAGCGTGTAGGTCGTGCTCAGGTACACCCCGCCGGAGCCGTCGGCCCGGAAGTCGAACGTCCCGGCGGGGATGTCGGCGGCGAGGTCTTTGCCGTTGACTCTTACGCCGGTGAGCTTGACCAAGTACTGGTCAGGGTATAGGGCGAGGGCGCTGTTGAGGAGGGGAGTAGAACGGCTGTTCTCCGTCTGCTGCGGCCCCTCGTCGCCGCCGAACACGATCTGGCTGTTGTCGGAGTCCGACGACGCCAACAAGTAGGAGAACCAGGAGAGCTGCAGCTGCGACACCAGCGACAGGGGGCCCCGGTTTAAGCCGAAGCTGCCGGAGGCGACGCCGGACAAGTACCCCTGCAGAATAGCATCGCTGCAACCAAACACCAAGCCGGGGACAGGAGTGGTACCGAACGTGAAGGTGTCTTGGGCGAGGTACCCAGTCGTGTTGATGCTGTCGTACGTATACCAGTACTTGCAGCGGTCGTCGCCGGCGGCGTTGCCGGAGCAAGTCTCGTTGAGCACTGCTTGCTGGCACGTCGGGCTGCCGCACGGAATCCTCGCGAATGTGAGCGACCTGTTGGCCTCGAAGACGGTCGCCGGCGGCGGTAGGCAGCCGGTGCAGGGGGAGCATAGAGACCACACCAGCTGGCTGTTGATGTCCATGAAGCCGGGTATATTCTGCGGCGGGGAGGATGTACCGAGGGCGAGGTTGAAGACGAAGAGGGGAACGCTGTTGGCGGAGTTCTCCGCCAGTTTGTTGCCGCTGCCTTCTGTCGGGAGGTTCTTCCACTCCTTAAATAATTTGCCGATTATTTTCGCTGCCTTTATGGGGGCGGAGTAGCCTCGAGGACCGACCCTCGGCAACCGACGTGGAACGGCGGCGGCGGACACGGCGAGCGGCGGCGGCACGACGACCAGCAGCAGCGCAAACACTACTGCTGCCACTGGCACTATCAGCCGGAAGCTCCGGCCCATTGTGCTGATTATTGAACTAACTCTGCTCCTCTTTTTTTTTTGAATTGTTTCACATTGCCACTAGGCTGTGCTACGCCGCTTCTATTTATAACCAACCACACTCTACAGAGCAGACTGTTCACACTGTTTGGTTCCATGAGCTAGAGCTCAGCCTGGGCAAAATACCCGATACCTGAATTCGAGGTACCCGATCTTAATTCGGGTAGTGATTTTGATTATCCGAAATTAATTTGGGTAATTCGGGTAATATCTCCCAGTACCCAAACTACTCGAACTACTCGAAGTTTTGTACGTGTCTTTATATATATCATGTGTTGTTAATTGAACACTTAAATTTATCACTTTATTAAAATATAATTCTCTCTTCTTGAACAAATGACTATAATATATTATTCTTTGCACATTGTTGTTGAAATCATGTACATTTGGTGCTGAAATTATGTATAAATTGCTATTACAATTTTATCAAGTTTATCAAGTTTGTTGGTTTTTGTAAATTCGGATATATCGGGTAATACCCGAACCCGAATCCGAATTATCGGGTACCCGAACTTGCGTGTAGTGTTTTTTCGAGGCTAATATCGGGTAACAATTTTCATTACCCGAACTATGAATTACCCGAATTACTCGACCTGAACAAATCGGGTAACCCGAACGCCCAGGCTGAGCTAGAGCTACTTTAAGCTTAACTAGTCCAAAAGTATTCACATATGAGAGTTAGAAAAAAACTATCCCCACCAAAAGATGATTATTTAGGCTAGTTATGATAGGGTTCACTTTTATTTAGGCTAATTCTGCTAGGCTAGTTCTGGTGATTATGCAGGCCAGCCTCGCCGGAGAAGACGTCGAAGGCACCGGCGGGGGGGGAGTAGTACAAGTTCGGCCGCGAGAAGAGATCCCGGGTCCCATCGCTGTCGTACCCGTCCGTCTGCGTCGCGCCGCCCTCGATCTGACTGTGGAGCTGCGGGGGCGAGATTGCGTATGTGAGCGGCGGCGGGGCTAGAAGACATAGACGTGCCGCGGCGTGGGGAGACTCGGTGCTCACCTCGGTCGCCAACAGCGCGCCGTACGCCCCCTACGACGACTTCACTGTGCCGTCTGTCTGCTCCGTCCGCTCGGTGTGCAGCGGCTGCGTCCGCTCTGCGCCTGGGCCGGTCGGCGGCACGGTGCAGCTGCGGGCGTGCGGCGGGGCGGCTGGTCGAGAGCGCGGCGGTGGTGCCACGCCGGCGACCGGCGCACGGGGGCGAGACGCAGGCAGCGGGGCGCGAGTGGATAGGGTCGGGGCAAGTGGAGCGTGCGGGGGCAGGGGCAGGGTGGACCGGGCCGACGGTTTAGCACTGTTTAGCACACTTTAGCACCTATTTGGGTGCTAAAGTTTTTAGCACAAAAATTAGGCATGGACCATTTTTAGGACACTTATTTGAATTTTTCGTGCTAAAAAACAAGCTAAAAGTGCTATGCTAATTTTTAGAACCTAGATTCAAACAGGGTCTTAGAACTGTTTTTTATATAAAAAAAAGAAGATTGGAACCGAGCCCTATCAAACGAGACCTTATCCAATGCATAGAAAAAATTAGGCTAGTACCTCTTTAGAAATAAATTACATTGAGGGTTAATTTGGAAAAAAGGGGAGGAAAATCCACGGATGTAAACCTCTTCATATAATTAACTAAATTATTGGTATTCAAATATTATCTTTATATAGATTTCCCACCATGAGAAAAGATAGAAAATCTAGAGGAATTTGAGTTTCCAAATTAGCCATAAATTGTGACAAAGGCTTCCATTATCAAAACAAAATCCTACCGTGTAAAAAGTTACAAGCTCGAAATTTTATAAACTAATGAAAGAAGTACTAGGCAGTGCGCATGCAATCTACTTTGTTGGTCTTTCTATTTTTTTTAACTAAAAATTGCGCACCAATGCTTGGAACCAGAGCAGATAAACTAACCACCCACACACGGCTACACGTACATGTACCTTATTCACAGTTACAGGGAATGTGCTACGAGTGTGTTTCGGTCCCGAGAATGTGGAATTTCGTCTCCGTAATGTTAAAATCGCTCTTAAAATCCTAGTGGTAAATAGCCTTATTTCCTTTTGCTAGGGAGGACGACTGATCTTCATTGTAATTTACTTCCCCTAGTGCGCCAAAGGGCACGCTGTGTAAACTCTATTTGTTCTTAATACAAAAGATACGTAAATATTTTGCATATTTGAGAAAAAAAATCACCCTTAATTAAGTAGTGTATCACGTTCCCCGAGGATCTCAGATTTTTTGTAATTGTGACCTATAGATGACCATCGTGTCGTGTCGTGTCGGCCCGTGTCTTGCCTCCTCAGGCCATCGTGCCTTACGGCCTGTGTCTGATCGTGCTTCGTGTCTGGTTGCCGGCCTAAGGCACGGGCTGTGGGCTGTTTTGCCGTGTCGGGCTGCCTGTCGTGTTGGGCCGGCCCATGACCCGTCATGCGAGAAACACTTCAAAATTCTCATAAGTGTTCATCGTTTTTAACGGGCCACAACTCAATTACTAGTTATTCTAAATCATTTTAACAAGTCATTTTAACCGAATTAGTCGTTGGAATCACAATCACCAGACCATTCTCGTGTCGTCTCTTAAATCGGGTCGTGCCCGTGCCGTGCCACGTGCCTAGGTGGCGGCCCAGTACAGCCGTGTTCGGACTGAACCAAAACGATGTGCCATGGGTCAGGCCGTCGTGCCTCGTGACTTATGGCCAAAGTATATTGTGACCTTATCCTTATAATAGATACCCTAATAGCTGGACAAACTGGGCCACTTCGGACGGTTAGCATCTGAAGAAGACTTTGTTGACTTGTTATATGTCGTTTTGCCCGGCCAGCGTGGACTCATCAACGGAAACTTGACTCGCCTTGCAATGGACGCAGATTACCCTATCTTGAGTGAACTCGAAGGTCCACAAATTATACACGTGCATTATATTTTTTAATGCACAAAAAAAAACTTATCTTGAGTGTGCTGAGGTACGTCCACAAACCATAGATGTGCATTATTATATTTTTACGAAAATGTACATTATATTACAGACAACAATAATACAGTCCATATACGTGCCAATCTCGATTGGTTCGCCGATTCATTCAATTTATTAATTCATCAATATAATATCATTTTCATGAAATTTTTTCGCAAAGCAGCAGTCGCCGAAGTCAAAATTTTGCTATAGATCGTTGTGTAGCTAGCTAAGTCTTGTGAAAACTATTGTGATAATATCGGCAGTGTGTTTATTATTAGATATTGGGTTTTTTTTGGATTTATGCCATTACAATTCTGTAAATTTGGAGAGGTGTACTTATTATTCGTCTATTTAGAAACTTGCTATTATAATTCTTCTTCAGCTTGAACCATGTCATTCACTACGTATTCAACAACGTTGGACCCACCCACAGGTAACTAAAAGCCAATGTATTTTTGTATGACCCAAAATACCCCTATTGTTTCTCTCTCCCACGCGTTCGCCACACGTCAGCTTCTCCTTCAACATCCAACCATCCTCCACCACACAACTTCCTGTTCTCGACAATGCCTCTGCTCGACGGAGCCATGACCTGTTGCTACGTGTCCCTGTCCCACAAGGACGGGTCCACCTCCGATGGTGTGCTTGCCACCGATGGTTTCGTCCCCGGAGATGTGAGGCCGCTGTGGTCCGCTCGGCAGTGGCAAATCTATGATTTTACTCTAGGTATGCAGACAAAAAAAATTATATATAATTCGATAAAAAATATAAATTTGTAACATAAAATTCTATACATATGTACTAAAAACACACGATAAGTCTTCAATTTAAAATTTTAATTGCAAACATCCATAAACTTTAAAACAATATATTGTCAAAATATAGAGATAACTGAATGATATTATCAATGAAAATCGATAGGATTACAAAAAAAAAAAGATTAGAGATCGAACCTCATCTCGATGACCGGCAATCCGTCTCTAGGTGTCGGCGTGTCGCAGAAGCGCGGGCAGCAGCAGAGCCGCCTAGGCGGAAGGTGGATCTGATGATTTGCCTCATTTGTCGAGCGCCGGGAGCACTCGGCACAGCCTGTTAAACTCTCGGCAAAAGCTTTACCGAGAGGAAATGATCGGCAAAGGATTCTTTGTCGAGAGCTATTTATCGGACAAATATGAATGTTGGCTAGACATGCTTTAAGCAGGGTTAATCTACCAGCATAAGACAATAATCTGCCCTTCCAACCTGTGATCACCGCCGCCGTATGGGCACCGCCGCCGCACGGTCACAATTCGGGCGCCGGCAGCCTGGGCTGGCCGCGGGCGTTGGAGGCCACAACAAGCACCGGGCCGAGGACACCCCGCGGGGCGACAGCTAGCAGCAGGCGCAGTGGCCACACAAACGCAGACAAGGCAGGAGCCGATTGATTGGGCTACGAGCACAATAATCACTCGCGGACGGACACGATGGCCGCTGATGCTGGGGCCATCCTTCGCCGCCGAGTGTGCGAGCAGGCCCCAACAACCGCCGGCCACAGCATTAATATTGCCGATTTCGGACTCGCCATGGCTGTGGTCGCGTTCGTGTTGCAACGACTCGGACACCATGACGCCGCGACGTCCAATTCCGGTATAGGTAACAACACAACGAAATTGCTTACAACTTTTGTCAACAAACAATGCAAGCGTTTGCAGTGTGCACCACCACAAATTCGTCTGTCTCCTTATTTATTGCAGACCTGCAGAGGAACGATCAATCGGTCTTGCCGTGACCCAGGGGCTGATTCCTCGACGGCTCTTCCAGCGAATAGGATGGCTTCTCAACTTGTGCAGTGGAGACCATACCGTGTTACAAATGGAAAACTGAAAGCGAGAAGAAATAATAAATATGAGGAATGATCGATACATCTGTTAAATAAATAAACAAATAAATATATAAAGGTGTCTATGAAAAACTACGTTGTTCGTATGCCGTCATTAGCAGTAGCTAACAACGGAATTCTCTATTGAACATAAAATATCTAATCCTAACAATCTGATGGTTGGTGCATAATTTTTAGTTCTTTTTAAAAAAAATAGAAAGACCAACAAGCTAAGTAGGACTTGTGGATGCGCACTGTCAGTCTGATACTTCTTTGGGTTCTAAGTTACAAGAGATACATTGCTAGTGTATATACTTAACTGTGTAAAAGAATCATGTAAAGGGAACGTATCTTTGTACAAACTACAATTTCGTGAGAACCTGTGTAAACCATGACAAAAAAATTATCTAAATTCATAAAAAAAATCACACATGCATGTAGATGATACGATGACAAATATCTTGTCCAAACTTGACTTTGTTTGTTAGATATAAAAATATCAAATTTCTAACAAATCACCTGGACATCTTTCTGGCTTGAAATTTCTTATTTTTATATCTCACTTTGGTGTTTGCCAAGTTAATAAAAATGAGCTCATTTGCCAAACCGTTGACTTTTTAAAAAAGACAAGAATGTCAAACCGTTAAGAACATCTCCAAAAAAGTAACTATCTCACTATAGCTACAGTTAGATTTGGTCGAAACGTCATAAAAAATGAAGTCCAACAGCCTCGTCATCTCATCATCCTCTAAAGTAGCTTGTATGCTATCCCCCAAAAGGCACTCGACAGAATAGGCGAGCCCGGCCTCGCTCGCCATCCGGGGTGGCCCAGCGTTTCCCACGTGACGTGGCCAAGCTGCTTCTCCTTCTCCCACGATGATGTGTGCTGACCTCCACGGTGCCTAATCTACGATCTCAACGATGATTAGAATATCATCTACCGATCATGACGGCAGCAGCGCAATCCCCGGCCTCACCAGAGCCTGGAGGCAATGGAGGATGTACGTACACGGCCTTGTCCACCATGTCGGACTCTAGGGAGTTGGCTATCAAATTTTAAATTAAAAGAGAAGAAATATATTTTAGTTGGGTAGCTGCTTTATGTTGGTCAATTTAGAGATGTCGCAATGATCTTATTTTTTAAAATTGCAAATATACATCTTTTATGCAGGCTATTTTCAGAGGAACATACTGGATGCGGTTTTGGGCACTGCTGCAGCGTAATGATGAAACAAAGGAGTCTTTTCAGTTAGCGAGTAGAAAATTAGAGACCACGGCACTGGAGTTGTCCGCCTCTCATGGATGAAAATTTAATAATAGACTCTGTTATGCATAATATTTGTGTTTCTTTGTTTCTCTGATACACTAGCAATAATGCTGAAACTATGTAATTTTGTAAACGTTGTGTGCGGTAACGCAGAAGCGGGAAGTATCGTCCATTATCTAAAAAATGTCGGACTCTAGGTCGCCTGGCCATGAGGTCCCAGAGGGAATGGACAATGGAGGACGTATACGTAGCAAAACGTGGCTGGCGATATATGTGGATGTAGTGGGAGGGGTTAATTACTAATCTCTCACCATTAGACATATCCATCGGATATAGATCCAGCGATCCAATTCTACATAAACCTGATTTCCATATAGCATACGTTGCCGTCTTTGACATCCTCATCAATCAAATATAGGACGATTTTTTTATTCTTTCCTTCCCGCGCGCGCGAGTCCAACCAACCAGGAGTAACCTCGGCATCTCCAACAAACACTATGCTAATAATTACGCGCGTCCGTGATCAGCTCCGCCGCGAGGTGCTGCTGGCTCGAGCTTTGGGTATTGGCTATGAACAAGTACAAGGAGGCCGGTGTTCCAGATCGAAGCACGACAAGCACCCTGTTGCGCCAGGATGCTCGCGCGCGGATCGATGCTGTCCTACCCGCACGACAAGGCTGCATGGAGCGATGCCTCTTTCATGGCGAGCGAGCGTCTTCTCGCATATGGCGCAAAAACACACACACGCTGATATCAACTAAAAAAAACACGCTGATACCACAATAGTGGTACTAGTTCAGCTCTCATTTAACTAATCAATAACTTTGACGGAAGCTGCAAGCGGCGGTAGTCGCCGGTGGCGTGGTCACGCAGGCCGCCAAGGTTAATTACTAGCCGGCCCAAAATAATATTAAAAAGAAAAGCTTAATTAATTAACCAGTTTTGGCGCTAATCTATTTTATAGTTGTTAGAATATTAGACAATTTCCATATCATTTGAATTCCGTAGATTAGCATACTGATGATGACATATAAAAGATTATATAGAATTGAGATTATGACATCAACTATGACGTTCATAGCAACATAAAACATGTGAGTGTCAAAAGCATACGAACATGATATATATAACAAAACATAAAAGCAGGTTTTTGCTGTGGTACTCCCAAATGACTGTGAGCCGTTCATTTATTTCGATCGGACGGTCACAATCACATATTACCTCCTAGGAAGTAATAGATGAAATGTATATTTAATTAATTTTAATTTTATAAAATAGGATAAATGAGGAAAGTCTTAAATATAAAAATCTCTATTTTAGATTTAATTGATGCACGTGTGATCTTTGACTGATATGGTTAATCTTTTTTATTCTATAATTTTATACTAACATATTTTTATTACTATATAATTTTATATGTGACTTTATACTAGTACGTGAAGCGTGTAAATGATTTGTAAGTGTGTGTACGTGATTTGTGGGTCTACGTGCATGTGTGGGTGTACCACTTACATGTGAGTTTACTTGTGCGTGGGTAGTGCATGTGTGGGTGTGTTACGTGTGCGCGTGGGTGTGCATGTGTGCGTTTTTTAATTATATAAAATGCAAACGAATTCTGAAAATCATGAAACTTATGCGGATGTCATGATATCATATGCATATATCGTGGTAAAAAATTAAAAAAGTTTCGAGCATGTCATCACGTACGTTGCTCACAAACCAGAATATCTCCATATGATATCAGATGTAAATAATTATATGTTCAGATAGATTTAATATGAAAACATATTTTATAGTTATTCTGATGAAGTTTAAATTTGATAAAGTTTAAATTTATAGAACAACAAAATATTATTTTGACTTGACAATGAAATCATTAAAAATTAGATATCATATAATGTAAAGATTATCCATCGGCACAGGCCATCGTATTTTGTTTAGGAAGCACCATCGTAGCTTATCCCAATATCCTGTGATTTGGGCGTGGAGCCATGCGGGATTCCGGGCAGCTCTTGTGATTACGAATGTATTTCTGTTTTTCTGATTTTTTTAATTTACTATTAATTATAAAAAATCAATGGCTAGGATTAATTCAAGATATTATCTCTTAGGAGGTAAAGAGAGTACCTAAGCATAGCCCAACAACAACTAGCACTGGATTGCATATGAAACGACGATACAGAGCTACTGTACTGTAGACACAGTAGCATATGAAACAACATAACAGTAACACTGAAACAGATATGCAGAGTACGAAACTAGCAGGAACAGAGAGCATACAGATTACGAGACGACACAATAGAACATGTGAAACAGACTCGCTACAGCATATGAAACAGCATGGATGAACTACTGAAACATATAAAAACTGTACGAAGAAAAACAGAGACGTGACGAGATGAACATACCCGCCCATCCGCGCAGCGTCTGATGTACCAGAACCTTGACCAACCTCGATGGTCATGACGTAGAGGACGAAGGTGTACTGTCCACCGGGAAGAAGAAGACGACGACGATCACCGGGAAGAAGACGACGACGTGTACTCCGGGAAGAAGACCACGACGGCGGCGGCGGCAGTAACCTCCAGGAAGAAGATGGCGACGGCGAACTGCGGGAGCGTCTCCTCCGGGAAGAAGACGGCGGACTGCGACGAACGGCGACGGTGTTGGGCAGTCGCGTAGACGCTCCCCCAAAAACCTAATTGTCGATCCTCCGTGCAAGGTCTCGAACGGCAGGGCTCCGGAGGCACCTGCCCTCTCGCTCTTCCATGCGCGCAGAATTACGAGATGAGAATGCAACTAGCAGCGAAACAGTGTCTGGAATTTTTCCAATTCGTTCCGAGTTGGAAGAGGAGGGGAATTTATCTCTCCCGCAAGGGAGGCCAAAAGGCCACGCAGGCGCACGGGAGAGAAAGATGGGCATGCAAGTGTGTGCCTGAGAGGGAGAGGGAGGGTTGTATATGCATGCAAATTAAAAGAGGAAACCCCCTCAATTAATTGAAGGATGAAACTCCCATAATCAATGGAAAAATCAAACTCCTGTAACTCCTGTAATTACTGTCGTGGTTATTAGATGTTAAATAATTAACACCCAGCCAGCCACACACGCCGCCTGCCTCGTCTCACCCAGCCCCTTGGACTTCCAATCTAGTACAAATAAAATATACACAATTACATACTCATAGAATTTATTGATTTATTAAATAAATAAATAGGGTTAACCCATAAATAAATCCAACAATAGTTGCATGTCACAGTGACAACTAATGATTATAATGCAAGCCGCGTGCGTAAGTCATGCACACTAATGTTATAACGCAATGGGTAAGTCATGCATTCGTCATTCCTGCTCATGCATTAGCCCCAATAGGTTAGTCAATAGTCATACCATCTATATATATACCGCAATATTGTCTTCCTCTCAATGCTTTTTCGTTCACTCTTGTACTGCTGTGATGTCCTGTTCTCAATGGAAGAAGCAGACATTGGTATTACACACATTTGTATTACACTTGCGCAGCACATATGCAGATACACATATGGAGATTAGCCAATGTGACATTGTTCCAAACAAACTGAAAAGCAAATAAGTCTTGATATTCTTTTAATAAATAAATAAATAAATAAATAAAAGTGAAATAGCAGTCTAGTTAAGTTTTATTACATAACAAACATAGATTCAAAGAAGGAGGTGGACCAAATACAAACTGAACAAAGTGAAATAGTACCAAGAGTAAGACAAATCAATGTGAGGCTAATTGATTCAAAGAACCAAATACCAACTCCTAGCAGCAGCAAGTACATAATAAATTTCAGGCTAAAACAGAATAGTAATCTGATCAATCCCGTTCATGAATATGACACCTACAACATCTGATCACTATGTAAACCAACTGCATCAAATCACTATTGGAAACAAAAAGCACCTTTTGCCGATCAAGTATCAAAGACATCAGATCAAGCTGTTTTTCTGGGTTCTGTGGCACATGTCCCTGGTGAAAGAGATAGTCCAGCTCTAGGCAGACAAAACTTCTTTGACCTGCCCAATCAGAGTTCTGCACTGTAATGTATAATAGTAACAAACAAACATTGGGTCAGCCTTGGATAAGGTAATTATGTTTTTAAATACTCGCGAAATCGAGCAAGGAAACAATGTGTCGTACCTGTTGGTCCTCGTTGCCAAACCGGAGGCTTAACTTTGAGGTGACAGAGGCCTCGAGCCGAGACGAAATCGGCATCGGATCCTGCGGGAGAGGGGCGCCCTGGGCTGCGGTCGAAGAAGGCGCGGGCGTCGGGTTAGGGTTGGGCAGGAGAGGGTCCGCCGGGTCTACCAGCGAAGGATGGGCTGCGGAAGGCGTGTGTTGAGGCGCGGGCAGGAGAGGGTCCGCCAGGTCTACTGGCGGAGGAGGCTGCTCGCCTTCAGCCATAGGAGAGCGCGCGAAAGAGGCGGCAGCGGCAGGGGAACGGCGAAAATCGAGCGGCAGCAGCTATGGCGGCGGCGGCGGTAGAGAAACGAAGGCTGCGCGTCGCAACTCGGAAGGAAAGCAAATGGGAAAGCTGTGCGTTTCGCCGCTGATCGTCGTCTACTTCGCCGAATATTCTGCCAGATAATCTAGGCTTGTTACATCTGGTATCCGGAGCCACAAGATCCTCGGACACCATCAATGGCCGCCGCCATCGCCATGAACGTCGACGAGATCTACAACGACATCCGCGCTCTACTCGCAGGTGTTGTTCAGGATCTCAAAACTTTTTTCCTGCAGCACGAGGAGAAGGTTCAGATCAAATCTGATCTGGACACCAACACGAACCTCGACAAGGAGATCGCCACGATGGATCATCACCTCGCTGCCAAGGAGAAGGTGCTCGTGTGCACGCACGCCGCCTTCACCGCTGACGTCGTGGCCACGCCGCCAGCAGCCACCCTTGTCACCAGCAACCCCACCGACATCGTCATCAACAAGATCCAACCCAAATTGGATCTGGAGGAGACGAACAAGGAGGAAATCGCAATCTTCTCCACCAACAACGTCGACAGGAAGGACGTCAGCAATGACGCCCGCCAACTGTTCAATGGCATGCTTGCCCCAGCAAAACGTCGTCTCATGATGCCATCACGCGTCAGCGACGACATCTCCATCAAGCATGCTCCTGACATCGACATCAAGGAGCCATCAAGGTTGCAGCGAGAGGACGTGCTGCGTGGAAAAGGAGGGAGTGATGTAACAAGTAAAGTGGCCATTGGGCCATACGGCCGGCCCAGGAACGGCAAGCCGCCTCCCGCCCACATGCCACCATGGGCCCGTGTGCCGCCGCCGTCGATGCGTAGACTAGGCTTTTAGATGCCTAGAGGCTAAGAAATACCCGGCTTATAAGCATGTCATATAGTAC
>CM039122.1:678560-751963 GCA_022036555.1 Microstegium vimineum | reverse complement strand
GTCTTCTCGGCAAGTTCGACCTCTCTGGCATTCCACCAGCGCCAAGGTGCGTTTGAGTTGATGATAATACTCTTATCTGTTGAAAATGAATAAATCCAGTGTTGTCTGATGACCAATACTATTACTGCTCTGTGAATGATGAATTCTGCAGGGGCACTCCCCAGATCGAGGTGACCTTCGAGGTGGACGCCAATGGTATCCTGAACGTGAAGGCCGAGGACAAGGGCACAGGCAAGTCAGAGAAGATCACGATCACGAACGAGAAGGGCCGTCTGAGCCAGGAGGAGATCGACCGCATGGTGCGGGAGGCGGAGGAGTTTGCGGAGGAGGACAAGAAGGTGAAGGAGCGGATCGACGCCCGGAACCAGCTGGAGACGTACGTGTACAACATGAAGAACACGGTGGGCGACAAGGACAAGCTCGCCGACAAGCTGGAGGCGGAGGAGAAGGAGAAGGTGGAGGAGGCCCTCAAGGAGGCGCTCGAGTGGCTGGACGACAACCAGTCGGCCGAGAAGGAGGACTACGAGGAGAAGCTCAAGGAGGTGGAGGCCGTCTGCAACCCCATCGTCTCGGCCGTGTACCAGCGGTCCGGCGGCGCACCTGGTGGTGGCGACGCTGAGGGCGGCGTCGACGACGAGGACGAGGACCACGACGAGCTGTAGATTGGTGGTGGTGACGTGGAGTGCTGGGAGCTGAGACAAATTTTGTAATGGTGTTTAGGGTGGATGGGTGACTCTGGACGGGGGTGGTGGGTGGGTGGGTTAAATCTCTGCAGGCAAAACTAATCTTCCTGCTGCTCTGCCATTAGCCATGCTGAGCGTAGAACTGTTTGTTTTTTTTTTCTTCCTACTTCCTTGTGATTGTTCTTGTTATAGAGGATTCGCATTGGAATTTTATGTGAAAAAGAAGATGCACTTTTAAAACTTCTATTGACACTTGCTATTCCTAGCAAACTATAATTAGGCACACATGATTCTAATCCAATGGTTTTTAGATAGAGATGTGACAATTATTCACTTTAACCCTCCCACCTCTATCTTCCTAATCACTTAAACCCCGCTCAAATCCCGTGGACTCCCATCGCGCCGCCCCTCTCCACAGGGACTGCTTTGTGCAACTATGCGTGTGGCCAGGGACGCCGCAGCGGCTGCCGCCCATTCTGTCTCCCTGTTCTTGGTGCATCTCAATTACTCGATACTAATTGTACTACTTGCCCGCCATGGCATTCTCAGCCATCAACCATTGATTAATCCCAAATCAGTTTGTCCATTTGCTGCACGCATGGGCGTGGACAGGTTACAGGCGGCGGCGGAGGAGGACGTGCGCGTGGGCGTGGAGCGTTTCCCAGAGCATCAGCCCATTGGGACGGCGGCGGACGACCTGGGGCGCGACTACATCGAGGCACCGCCGGCGCCGCTGTTCGAGGCGTCGGAGCTGGCGTCGTGGTCCTTCTACCGCGCTGGCATCGCAGAGTTCGTGGCCACGTTCCTGTTCCTCTACGTGACGGTGCTGACGGTGATGGGCATCCAGGGCATCGCGTGGGCGTTCGGCGGCATGATCTTCGCGCTGGTCTACTGCATGCACGGCGGGCGTGTCCGGCGGCCACATCAACCCGGCCGTCACTGATTCGGGCGCTCTACTACGTGGTGATGTATTGGCCTGAGCGCCGGCGTCGTCAAGGCGTTCGGGAGCGCACTCTACGAGTCTGCCGGCGGCAGCGCCAACGCCGTCAGCCCCGAGTACACCAAGGCCGGCGGCCTCGGCGCCGACATCGTCGGCACGTTCGTGCTGGTGTACACCGTCTTCTCTGCCACCGACGCCAAGCGCAGCGCCAGGGACTCCCACGTCCCTGTGCTGGCCCCGCTGCCCATCGGCTTCGCCGTCTTCCTCGTCCACCTCGCCACCATCCCCATCACCGGCACCGGCATCAACCCCGTCAGGAGCCTCGGCGCCGCCATCATCTACGACAGCCCGCACGGGTGGCACGGCCACATAAGTTAATTTGCATGACGGCAGCAGCGCACGAACGTGGAGAGGGGCGGCGCCGAGGGGGCTCGACGAATCGGGGCCCGACGGGAGGCCGGGGCGGCGGCCGATGGGAGTCCACGGGATTTTTTTTTTTACGTAACGGAGGGGGCATAACGGAGCGGGGCGCGTGGGGTTTAAGTGATTAGGAAGATAGAGGTGGGAAGATTGAAGTGAATAATTATTCCACCTCTATCTAAAACTATTAGATTAGAATCGTGTACGTCTGATTATAATTTGCATAGTTTGTATAATTTGTAGGTTTGCATAGCCTACGCTTCCATTTAACAATTATCTGAAATGCTCCGTAGTAGATTGCTTCTATTCTGTGATGAATGTGGGAAAGTCAGGCCGAGCACAACAATGTGCTTGTCCTGCTCGTGTGAGTGACCAAAGACGAGTTGGGCCTTAGATTACAAACACAAGGAAACGCTGGCCCATGAGGTGGAGATGATGTGGCCCAGGCCAAGGAACTTGAATTCGTCTGGAGACTGAACGGGGCTGTCTTTGTTCTAGGCTGGGCTAATTGAACATACCATGCATTCTTTGGCGATGTCCTAAGGCAACCTTTAATTCGAACCAAATTTATCGGAGCAACTTCAACAGTTTGACAATTTTGGTTTGACAAATCATGGAATTTGCCAACTCTGAAATAGATATGACAAAGCAAAAAATATGCAAATATGCAATCTCCAACAGTTTCCCATAATGACTTGGCAAAAAACGGAAAATATGGACGAGTGGACATGGTAGTTTTTTTTCGCGGCTTTTTTTCTTTTCCTCGCGTGCCCGCGCCATCTCTAGTCGCGGCACCTCGTCTCGTGGGAAAAAAAAGGGCCGCCGCCTATTTGCCTCGCCCTTTTCACGGTCGCCAAATTGCCAAGTGCGGGCTCCTATTTACAACTTTGGCAAAAATGACAAGCCCAAATGTCAAACTATTGGCCAGCAATTTTTTAATTTTTTTTGGTAAAATTAGATATGTCAAGTCTAAATGCCAAACTGTTGTAGTTACTCACCTAGTATCCACTAATATCAAATACGTTTCGTTAATTAAATTATTCATGAAAATATGTGTTCATATATACTTGATATCGTGTTTGTTTAGACTTTTATAGACGCTACTGTAATATATAGTAATTTCCTGTGAGCTTGGTAAAAAAATGTTACGAAAACTAGAATTGATTCGTATAATTTGGAATGGGAAAGTTTATAGTAGGTCCTACTCCTAGCTGAGTCCGATCGACACGCAACCGGAATGAATACCCCCGATATATATGGATCCAGTTCCATCGATTGTGCGACTGATTTTTTGAGACGATATAACAAGCACCACATGACCGACGAGACGACCACAACAAAATCGGATCTCTGACCACTTATAGATCAGTAGTGACGTACAAACTCCTCGTGACTAAGCTAAGCTAGACTTTCTTCTACTAGTAAGACGAACGAGGTATAGGACGGTGTGCTGTGCGATGGAGAGACAGCTTTGTCACTGCATGCGCTCATTCCTCCAAAGCATTCTTGATTGATAAATTGACACGCGGTGTTAGCTCGGGCAAGGCACCAAATCCAACCAACATTGAGAATATATGCCCCAGAATCTATCAGGTCTCCGGACCCTGACACAGGGGCAGAGCAACAGGGCATCAGGTCATGCAACAGCTTTAGGGGCTGTTTGGTTGATGCCCTCCCAGGCAACTTCACATCCAGGCATGCATCTCAGCCCCAGGCGATAGAAATCCAACACCTGGGAGAGCTGCCTAGCAGAAAGGAAGCAAACAAGCCCTTATATCCTCACTCATGGTGCACAGTCACGCCTGGGTGCGCGGTGCAACGTGACAAGTACCCCTGCGCACCCGCTATGCCAGAGGGCTTTGAGCTCGCGTGGAAGCCTTCCGCTGAGTGCGAGCGGGATCCTAACGTGCGATAGAAGCCACGAGAAGGTGGACCCGGGGAAGGCACAATGGCAGCAGACGACACATAACGGTCAACTCTGGACGACGACAGAGGATGTCAAAGGTAAGTCAGTCCCCCTATGAGACGAAGGACAACACCCGAGATTGTGTAACTTGTACTCCTACCACCCACTGGTATATAAGGTTGGCGTGGGTTCCTGTAGAAAGGAGGAGAAAAAACCATTCAAACACTCCGCATAGGGTGTATCGATCGGAGACCGAATCTTGAAACCCTTGATCGGTAGCATAGCGCTCCCCATACATCTCAACTCTCTCTCTCTCTCTCTCTCTCTCTCTCTTGTATAACCTCGATTGAGCATTCCTAACACAAAGAACAATATTGTTGGACATAGGGCTTAGACACATGAACTAGGATAACCCCCATGTGTTTTAGTGGGTAACTCGTTGAAGGCTCATGCATTGACCCACATTGGGAAAAAAAATGATCCAGTACCAGACTACGGATTGAATCAAACATTTATGGTGATCTAAGAGGAATGAGGGTAGTACGGCACACAGGATTTGTTGATCTATGAAATGCAAGCTCGGTGACTACAAGCTAAGGAGCAACATGTGGTGACCGGGGATCCATCGTTGAGGAACATGCAAAATGGAAGGGTGACCTGATTGTCTTTTTTATAAAGACACCAAAAAAAGTGACTCACATCTAATATATCTCGATGAAAAGAAAAAGCTAGTATAGAAAATGGACAATAAGACACAAAATTGATGCACAGTGCATGTCCGGTTCAATCGGAGACGCATCAAGCATGTATGTGGAGCATGTAGAGATCAGATTCTTGCTGAAGTGTGCATTTTGGAAGCAGGTACCAGCTAGTCACGATGTGGGCCGGGCCGGGCCCTCCGATCCTTTCCTTTTCTGTGAGTAGGGTACAGTGTGAAGCTACCCACTTGTGATGGTAGCAGGCGGCTGCGTGTGCTCTTTCGGACTGCTACCATCAGAAGTGGGCGATTGATGATCATGTGGATAATTAGCGCGCATGAAAATGCAAAATATTTAGGACCTATTTAGAACACGGTAATATAATAAAATAAAGGAACAAAAAAAATTATAGAAAATTAGGTGGTGTAAGACGTGAAAGACTACATAGAATTCCATAACGCGGTTATGGAATGGATCGCAGGAATCCATAACCAAGGAATGAAACGAAGTGACAATAAAAATACACATTAGATTTTAGTTTAGGAATTAGTAGGAGTTATTTTCTCGATCCAGCATACACAACGGAAGAGGAAACTATAGAGGTAGGGAATGGAGCTTTAATTTTCATTCTTACAAAATCGTACCATGGATACAGTATTCCGGTGGAAAGGGTTACATATAGCTCACTTCCTTTGTTCCAACCATCCTTTTCTACAATTTCTTTTCGATAATCTCCACCACAATATAACAGGGAACATATAGTGAATTAGATTTATTCCAACCCCTAGCGTAAATGGAGAAGTGTGATTCTTTACGGCATGATCTTCACGTGAATTGGTTGGCATTTTGAGCGTTTGACTGATTAATTAGGAGTGTTTTTCTTCGGAGAAGCTGAAACTGCTCTCCCAAATGGCCCCCTTTTATTAGCTTTTTAGTTATATAGATAGAGATAGATAGACCTAGCCAATGCAAGAAACTTTTATGATTATATATATATATATGGTCTCTCTAGCATAATTAAGAATGTAATGACTTTGTTTTGCTACCAAGGAAAGCATATACATAATTAGTTGATGTGTGTGTGTGTGAGAGAGAGAGAGAAGATATACATTAAACAAATTAAATTGAAGAAAACAAACAAGGCTAGCACTGTTGGAGATAGAAACAAATCAATAAAAGGCCTGATATTAAATCTGAATGGATAGGATAGGATGAAAGGCAGGCTGCATGCAGATGTATTATTATAGCTAGATATTTTTCATGTATAGCAGAGGAGCAGCCGCGTTGCATTGGTTGCATTGTTGGTCGCTGGTCTCGTCCCCATCAGATCGGGATGTGCATCTATCTATATCGATCGGATCATGCATGCCACCGGCGCACTAGTACACCAGAAGTTAGCAGCCCTTCTTGCATTGTTGTCATGTCATGTAGCGGACACACACACCACACGCGAATCTGTCACCCACACGCCACGCCCACACACGCACCTCTCTCCGTGGAAAACACCACCACCGTACCTTAGTCAAGCTCGTGCGTGCAGCTGCGGCTGCTCCCCGGCACCGGCCGCTCCCTTACAAATTCCATAACACGCATGGCGACAATAATTCTTCTCTTGTTCTTTTTTCACTGCAAAAAAAAAACATTAGTTTGTACTGTGGAATGATGGAAACATGCAGTAGTGTGTAGTGGGATCGGAGTCCATGATTGCCATCTTTTCTTATATAATACAGTTATTCAGTATCAATCTAATAATGATCCGATCGATCCGAAACTTAATTTACTTATCTATCACCTTTTTTTTACATGATTGTACTTAAATATACAAGTATCAATCAGATAACGGAAATTTGATTCTTTGGTGGCCCAAAAGTTCCTATTGAGTGTGTGCCAAAATCCAGCCGCCAAGAAACTGTATATAACTTCTGTGTGGTGGTTGTAGCAGTAAACTGCCGAGGTAATTAATTTGTTATATCCTTGACGGTTCCTCAGCCTCCAAAGAAATGTGCAATTTTTCATGAGTGTTATCGGAATTGGTAATCGAAGATTTCTAAAACCTTTTAGTTCCATTTTAAAATTCGTACTCAAATATGCATTACAAAATTCATGATGCATCTGCCCTCTAATGTCCGCAAGGACTGCAAGATATACGTGATTTTGAGATAGTGAAAGTTGAAGAGGTATGGAGAAAACGTCAGATCAAAATCTAATGAAGATAACAGCTTTCTATTATTAGGTGTGAATCCATGGGGTAAAATGCGCACAAGTACAGTGTGTGTGGACGTGGGGTACATATATAGGTATAGATAGACGGGCTCGATCGGTAAAATTATGTGATAGGTACTCTATGTGACAGAAAAGGAATATAAATAGTTCCAAGATACTACTGAGTCAAAATCTTTATAAGTTTAACTGAATTTATAAATATATTATTAATATTTATGATAACAAATAATACATGTTATTAAGAGTCACTAGTAGAGAAATGCTCTTTTGTTTTGGTTGGGAATGAGCTTGGTCCTCCCAGATCCTAGCGTAAAAAAAAAAATCCTCCCACCATTGTGCCTGACGAGAATCAAACCCAAGAGCTCCAGCACAGCCTCACATGCAACTTACCACTCCACCTACCCAATGAGTCACTAGTAGATAAATGCTATTTTGTTCCGGTTGGGAATGGGCTTGGTCCTCCCAGCGTAAAAAAAATCCTCCCACCATTGCGCCTCACGAGAATCAAACACAAGACCTCCAACACAGCCTCACATGCAACTTACCACTCCACCTACCCAATGCATATGACAATGAATGAGACATTTTACTTTTGAACCAACTCAGCAAGAGACCTTTAGTCCTGGTTCGTAACACCAATTGTCTACCTTTAGTCCCAGTTTGTAACACCAACCGGGACTAAAGGTGGGACTAAAGAGCCCCACCTGCAAAAGGCTACAACTACTATGGCCACTGTTGGCGTTTTCATGATAGCAAGGTGCTCCCCTTTATTTGAATACTCACCTACGGCTTTGATTGTTATTACTTTTGCAGGAGCTATGACGCCATTCCTTGCGGTAACCACTGGAATATTACATGACGATCTAAAGAGGGTCATAGCTTATTCAACTTGCAGTCCATTAGACTATATGATCTTTGCTTGCGGCATCTCTAACTATTCGGTTAGTGTCTTTCACTTAATGAATCACGCGTTTTTCAAAGCATTACTCTTCCAGAGTGCGGGTTCGGTGATTCATGCCATGTCGGATGAGCAAGATATGCGGAAGATGGGGGGGGGGGGGGCGCTTGCCTCCTCCTTTCCTTTGACCTATGCCATGATGCTCATGGGCAGCTTATCTCTTATTGGATTTCCTTTTCTAACTGGATTTTATTCCAAAGATGTGATCTTAGAGCTCGCTTACACAAAGTATACCATCAGTGCTTTCTGGTTGCTAGCCGTTGAGCAAGAGACTTTAGTCTCGGCCGTAAAAAATACCGAGACTAAAGCCAAGTTTACATTCGGTTCAAAGGTCATGTTCTCTACTAGACTGAGTCTGTTTGGTTCATGACCATAACTCTCTATATGTTATAGTTTTTTTAACAAATATTTAATTCACTATTATAAATATAACATTCACATTCTTAGCATCATGTCCACCTGTCATATACTCTTCTTGCCAAACTTTACTATAGTGTAGTTCTAATTTTTGCTTACCACACACTTTCTGTCACAGCGTAGTTTGCTGTGATACAGTAGATAGATATTTCTTGCCTGGCCATTTGGCTGATGTTGGTGAGACTTGGACAAGCAAGATGCTTGCATGAGAGTCGATCTCTCTGCAGCTAATACTCCTATATTCCAAATCCGTCGATCGAGATCGATCAACGACTAGTTCCTGCATTATTGATCGGCAGACGACGAAAGTTCAGATCTTGGCAGCATGCAATCCAAGTGATGTGTGGGTGAGTCTGTGTGTGTGTGCCGGTGTCTACCTACATCCAGTACAGCTTGTGATTTGCATACATACATCCTACATGTATAACACATATATGACGATGCCACTGATGATCTGATCATGCCGGCCATCGATATGTATATATTACCACGTCCTGCTTTTTATATGATGGAGCCCTGAATTAGCTGCTTAAGTACCGATGATGGGGGTCTCACCAACGCAACGGCCTGATATAATAATCATGTACGCTAATTAGCACACATATACTACTAGTGGGCAGCTTGTTAACATCAGCCGCCCCTTGAAGAGATCGCTAGTACTATCTTTGTACTAAATTATAAGTTATTTTAAGAATTTTAAAGAATTAAAACATTTCTAATTTGATGTTTATATATGAAGTGAGCAGCTAGAGCTAGGTTACACTAGTAGAGAACATGCCTTTAAACGATATGCCAATTTGGCTTTAGTTTCGGTATTTTTTACGGTCGAGACTAAAGGTGGGTTGGTAATACCAACCGGGACTAAAGTCCCTTGCTCAATGACTAGTACAACAGCTTTTTGCAGGTGGGGCTTTTTAATCCCACCTTTAGTCCTGGTTGGAGTTAAAAACTGGGACTAAAGGTACCAGGACCTTTAGTCCCGGTTGGTGTTACGAACTGGGACTAAAGGTCTCTTGCTGGGTTGGTTCAAAAGGAAAATGTCTCATTCATTGTCAGATACGTTAGGTAAGTGGAATGGTAAGCTACATGTGAGGTTGTGCTTCGATTCTTGTGAGGCGCAGTGGTGGGAGGATTTATTTTTATTTTTACTGGGAGGACCTTTAGTCCCGGATGCTTGGTTCCGGTTGATAATGTTCTCTTGAGTAAGCATGTGCATCCCGATCGATAATGTTCATGGTATTAAAAAAATGAACCGAGCAAGAGAGCTAGCTGACGATTACGACATTATTGTTGATACAAAATAAAAGTTTTAGACTAGGCAAATAAACTAACTCCTCCCCTTCATTCCAACATGGAAACACTACTATGTATAAGCAGATGCATCACAAAAGTAAGTTGTTATGTTCGTTCACTTGCTTGCTGGTGGAGTATCGAGTGGGATCTCCCAGAGGAATGGAAAGGACATTAAAAATGGAAAGCAAAGGCCACGTGGTGTAGTGTACCTTGGCCAGTACACCTTGTGATTTGCAGCCACACATGTATAAAGGTCTGTTTGGTTCTCGATCACCTCTTAAACTAAAGTGAACTAAACTTTTATCATTTTAAAGATTAAAGTGTCAAACAAATTGACTAAAAGATGACTAAAACACTTTAACTTTACTAATCACTCAAGAGGTATTAAAAGATGACTAAAATATTTTAGTCTACTTTAATTTAGGAGGTAGCTGAACCAAACAACTCCATATTTGTGACGATGCCCTATCTCATCATCGAAGCTCTCACAAAAAAAAACGACGCTTGTACAAGCTACACTAGCTAGCTGGTGTGGAAATCACGATGCAAGTGTGACAGCACACCACAAATTTCGCTAGCTAGCTTGTGCAACGTCCTAGTTCATGGTCGATTTTGTGATCGACTGAAACCCTTTTCAATTGGGTTGTACGTACATACTATATACTATGGTTTCCTTATCAGGGGCGGCGACAATGATGTGTTGTCTCCATGGATTATAGTGATGATGAGCTGGTATAGAAACTTAAACGCGATCACATCACTTTTGATGTGTCGCTGAGCATATGCATTCTGATAACAATGTAAACGTCTTCTCTTTGCCGGTGCACCATGGATGAATATGATTGGTTATCTACATTATTATAGTTTATTATATTCATGTTTATGTAGTGCAGTTTGTGTTTATGTTCTTGGTTGTTGTCCGCTTAGGCTCTTATCCAAGCTCGCATAATGCTCAAAGCACGTCAGATTTGATTGTGTTAAACAATGCGGATTGCACAAACCGCCGTGAGGCACTTAAAAATGAAATATTAAAGATATTAATTCTTATCCACATACCTCTACTAAAAACATAAGATGTCAAGTAGAACATGGATATGACTACATTCAACAAAATGTAAACAATCAAACATAACATTGCTTACATATATAGGACTATCAAACACAACATTACCTAAGTATAGGACTTTATGAAATGACAAGATACTACATACGCTTGGGATGGCTTATATATATTAGGTTATATATGTCACGTAAGGTTTAATATATACTAAGACTAATGTAAATAATTAATCAGACGACCCCATATATCTTGTTGTTGGCGCTTAATTTCAAAACCTCTTTAGTTTGGAAAATATCACTAGACCACAAAAGGTGATGATGATGGGTTAATTAACCATAATTAAAAAGGTACACATTTTGCCTAGTGGATGTTAATTAATGAAGACACATGGCAATTTGATACATGCCTGTCACTTCTATTTTAACCAAAATTGACAGACAATAATGTGCGCCGTCTACCATTCTTCTCATATCCATATAGTGATGTGTCTCATTATATATCGCCCATCACCGGTTGTCTAAGCCTGTCTAACTAGTTAAAGCCTTTGCTTCTTCACCACAACCTAAAATCAATCACATCTAGGAAAGCTAGACTAATGTCTCACGACCCCCTTAGACTTGCTAGATAACCCAAAATTAAATCTAGCCTATGTTGCACACAAGATATGCAATAAGTTATCGGCAAACGTACTTACATAAATGCTTGGCATGTGTAGGATATGCTTGCATTGAATAAAGTAAAAATTAATTCAGTTTCACATTTGATGAAGATACTCGATCTTATTGTTGATGGATACGGTAGCCCTTTACACATATATTTATACATGGGAATCATGATCCCAAAGCTAAGCAATGTAAGAGACAAGTCGGAGGATAGAAGTGGCATTATATTCATATAGAACACGATTGGTAGCTTTGATGCAATGGTCTGGTGTGTGAGCCTTGACATATGTTTGGTATTATTGTCTCCTTTGAGGCGGGTACGTATGTCAGGGATCTTGTTTGGTTGTAGAAAATCCGGCGTGTCAATAATATTGTGCGTTGTTTTTTATGTATAGAGTAGTCAAGCTTAAATTACATAAGTATGTTTTTTTCCTAAGATAAGAGAGGCAATCAACCACACTACATTAGTTGTGACTCACTAACGCACTAATGAGCTATTGAGAGACTAATCATGTACGCTAATTACCCCAACCCCCCACACACTGACACACACTAGTCAAGATTAGACATGATAGATGTTGGGAGTGGATCATCATCATCCCTGATGTACTACGAGTGTACAGGACGATAGGGATGCATGCCGATCCTCTTATCTCTTTGAGATTTCCCCGGGCCACCTCAGATCAAGAACACTGCTAGCTGCAAAACGCAAATGCATTGTACCTATAGCTAGGCGTCAGCGATCTAGATGGTCGTCTAGCTAAAGTTTTCCACACGCCACCTCATCCCTTGTCTTATGAGCCAGGCCCACATGGCAGCGGGTGGTCACCGGAGCCGGCGAGCTCGCTCACCGGGCGGTGACGCCACTCCTCGCCTCACCTCGCCGCTATTTAAGCAGCAGCAAAAGATTTGCACAAGCCACACTCCTCCACTCTCCAACACTACTGCACACTTCACTACTGAGCAGAGAATCACAATGGATCCCACCAAGGTGAGCTCAAGCTTGTTCCTTCTTCCTTCTTTTTTCTTCTTAGAGCGCTAGCTAGCTCCTCGATCAATCCATGGCTAACTATCTCTAATTAAGCTACAACTTTGTTGGTTTGGTTTTTATAATTAAACTTATATATATATACGTACACGCATGCGATGCGAATCAATCAATAACGAACAACATGCACGCATATATATATGCAGTTCCGTCCGTCGAGCAGCCACGACACGACGGTGACGACGACGAACGCAGGCGCACCAGTATGGAACGACAACGAGGCACTGACAGTGGGTCCACGCGGCCCAATCCTACTAGAAGACTACCACCTGATCGAGAAGGTGGCGCACTTCGCGCGCGAACGCATCCCGGAGCGCGTCGTCCACGCGCGGGGAGCCTCCGCGAAGGGTTTCTTCGAGTGCACGCACGACGTTTCCTCACTGACCTGCGCCGACTTCCTCCGTTCCCCGGGCGTCCGGACGCCGGTCATCGTCCGCTTCTCGACGGTGATCCACGAGCGCGGGTCGCCGGAGACGATCCGTGACCCACGCGGGTTCGCCGTCAAGTTCTACACGCGTGAGGGGAACTGGGATCTCCTCGGGAACAACTTCCCCGTCTTCTTCATCCGTGACGGGATCAAGTTCCCCGACGTGATCCACGCGTTCAAACCAAACCCTAAATCTCACATCCAAGAGTACTGGCGCGTGTTCGATTTTTTGTCGCATCTCCCCGAGAGCCTCCACACTTTCTTCTTCCTCTTCGACGACGTCGGTGTTCCGACAGACTACCGTCACATGGAAGGGTTCGGAGTGAACACCTACACGTTCGTCAACGCCGCCGGAAAATCCCACTACGTCAAGTTCCACTGGAAGCCGACGTGCGGTGTCCGGAGCATCCTCACCGACGAGGAAGCGGCGTTGATCGGCGGAAAGAACCATAGCCACGCGACGCAGGATCTCTACGACTCCATCTCCGCTGGAAGCTTCCCGGAGTGGAAGCTGTTCGTGCAGGTGATGGATCCAGACACGGAGGAGCAGTACGATTTCGACCCGCTCGACGACACCAAGACATGGCCGGAGGATTTGCTCCCTCTCCAGCCCGTAGGGCGCCTGGTGCTGGACAGGAACGTCGACAACTTCTTCAACGAGAACGAGCAGCTCGCGTTTGGACCGGGATTGGTTGTCCCCGGGATCTACTACTCCGACGACAAGATGCTGCAGTGCAGGGTGTTCGCTTACGCTGACACGCAGCGGTATAGGCTTGGACCGAATTACCTGATGCTCCCTGTCAACGCGCCAAGATGTGCCCACCATAATAACCACTATGATGGAGCTATGAATTTTATGCACCGGGATGAGGAGGTGGATTATTATCCGTCTAGACACGCGCCGCTCCGGCAGGCGCCGCCGGTTGTGGTGCCGAAGATGACGGTGGTCGGGAAGAGGGAGAAGGCTAGGTTGACGAAGCCGAATGATTTTAAGCAGCCTGGGGAGAGGTATCGGTCTTGGGATGCTGATCGACAGGAGAGGTTTGTGAGGCGGTTTGCTGACTCGCTTGGTCATCCTAAGGTTAGCCTGGAGCTCAGGTCCATCTGGATCGACCTCCTCTCCAAGGTAAATCGATCATCATGCATCCATATTTTATATTTTATATATATATATATATATAATTACTAATCAGTATATCACTACATATGCATATATACGTGTACAGTGCGACGCGTCGCTGGGGATGAAGATTGCCACCCGGCTCAACATGAAGCCAAACATGTGAGTGAGATAATGATGGCGATCGACGGAGCTGCTGGATATGAATGATGCTATGCTACTACTGTGCTAGTGATGAACGGGAGTGAAAATAAAGCCAGCAGCTAGTGTGGTTGAGAGGCGTGTCCGAGTTGTTGTTCAGTAGGAATCGTCCACCGCAGTTCGTCGTCTTTCCCTGCCTTTAATTTCCTTGTCATCGTTGTCAAGTCAAGAAATAAGAAGACCAGCTGAGCACGAGATGCACAGTACACGTATATAAGCTAGTAGCTAGACGACGACAAAGCAGCACATGTGCATCAGGATATGGGTGCATTTATTTATATCCTAGCAACCTAGCGCCCAGCTATATATATACGGAGTATATGGCCCGTGCGTGTATGCGTGTCCGGATCCGGATTTGTCTGTAGCACGTACTGCAAGCCAAGTGAAATATGGCTCTCTTTTTACATTGATATTATATATTATTACATACTAGCAAAACATATCCGTACGTTGCACCCGAGACATATAATTTATTCTTCTATATACTCATATCAATGATAAATGTGTGTGTGTATATATATATATAGTAACAAGACGTATTATTGTGTGGTCATCTAAATATATAACAACACATGAGACTATTATATATAATTATTGTGAGGATGACAAATATGAAAAGCAAGTTATATATCCACGTATACTGAGTCACCACACACATAAATTTGGCCTCCATTGTATATGACATTGTATCGTGTATTGCAATGGTAAAAAATTATATCATAAACATAAGAAGAAATAAAAGTATACATGACACAATAATAATTCATGTAAATGAAAGTGTGGTGAAATTATTAAGCAATTTTCAGAACACAGGTATCTATACGACATACTCCAGGAATCGGGAAAATAAAAGGAGTAAAGAAAAAAAATTGTCAGATTAATTAACAAAAATGTGTTAAAGAAAGCTACGTTATGGATTTGAGAATACTCACGTGTCATGGATTCGATTAAAGCTTACACGTTGGGTCCATGATCCATAAACTAAGCTTCTCTATACCTCTGCAATCATGTGCAGCTGTAGCACCGTTCTTATCCATCTACCCACCATGCTCTCAGCCTCACGTAGTCTCATTATCGCCGTTGAGCTCCAATCTCGACTCCCGACACACTTGCCATTGAGCTCTCCACCCCACCAACTCGCCCCGGATCCGGATCCGCGACCGCGCCGATGTCCTGACGTTCGCGTCCGCGCGAACACCGCCGAACAGCGGAGCTACAACCGCAACGATCTCCGCCGCCGCGCAGACGTCCCAACGTCCGCGTCCGATGACATCGCCATGCGGGCACCGCCGAACAGCCGAGCTCCGGCTGCCGAGAAGCTAACCGAGAGGGAGATCGACAATGGTCGACAATGGTGGCCCCTCGAGCTCTTTTTTGTGGCGGTGCTGAACCAGCCTCTTGCCTTGCGGCTGCCGATGTTGTGGCCTCGATTTTATAAGGATGGACAATGATTGCAAGTCATATTGATTCAAACGTGAATCTATCGGACTCCAAGAGATATCCATACGGCAATGATAATCTCTAGATTTCAATCCGTTAGACATAATAATTTATACTTTTTTTCCTATTTAAGTCTCTAGATTTCTATTTGTTAGAGATAATTAGGTTTCTATTTGAGTTAAGATTTCTATATTCAGCTTACTCAGAATCAAAGAGATCTATTTGATTAGGATTCCTATAACTATTTATATTATACTTTTAAAACTCTATCCTATCCAATATATGTATCATATAAAATATGGGAGTTGCAAAGATACGAATAATTTGCTAGTTGTATTCACGACGTAGGTACAGATTGGATTCCTTAACATTAAAAGACACAATTTCTTTATTTATAGAAGTCCGGGTCTCATATATGACTCAATTAGTTTTGGAATCGTATTCATTCTTCATTGTCCGGTAGTTAGAGGAAGACGAATCAAAGAATGGATGGACCGAAAAAAGGCTAGAAATTTTGCCTCTTTATTAATAGGTATAGGTATAGATATAAATATAGATATAGATATGCAATGTACCCTTCTACCTTAAACTGAATGTATACTATATCGAGTATTTGAGTTATCATTGCTTTAATTTATTAATTACTGCCTCCCTCTCGAGACGACCAACGGTAAAAATTAAATCAGTGCAATAATAGATATATTAATGCTAATAATATAAAGTGGTGATTATAAATTATATATATTATATTGAATTGGAGCGGACAAGAGCATGAAGTGATATATTAATTATTGAATTGGAGATCGAGGACAAACTTCAGTGTCTGCTGCATGCATATGTGATCTGGTCTGTAAATAGGCCGGAGTATATATATACTTGCCATTTTCACCAAATTAAGCTTACACATTGGATTGCAGTATATGATGACTCCTGCAACAGTTCGAAAGCACATGTCAACAAACATGCGTGGTCAGCCGTGAGCATATATCACTTGACGTACGGTGTGCAGCAGGTGACGGAGTACTTTGAATTTCATGTCTCCGGTACGTGTCCTCTGGATGAGCTTTGCGAGTCGTGTTGCCACAGAGTATCAGGGACAGAAAAAAGGCGATGCGCTGCTTGATCTCCGGAGCCACAGAGGAATTTTGCCACCACTTCTCATCATCAGATGAGGAGTACTTTTGTAAAACTTTAGCTATACATAGACACCTCTGTAAATGAGCGTTGTATGTGCCTTAACTGATACTCCCTTCGTGTCCTTAAACGAAATAATCTTGAGGTTCTCATAAGTCAAATATTTGGAACTTTGACTAAAAATAATTTTTTAGATTGAGTTTAAAAATATAAAAATGATGTAAGTAGGGTTTTATAAAATAATATATTAACTATATTTGATAGAAAGTAGCCGTCAAAGTTGTTTTTGAGACGTGACAATGTCCAAAACAACTTCTTTATTTATTTATTTATTTAGGGACACCAAGAGAGTATACCTCTGTGTATGTAATAGTAATAATCATGTTTTGCATCTATATGTGGTCTATTTGACAACGCTCTTTGCAATTTAGAGACTGTTTGACGGCACTTTTTTGCTTTGCTCTATGTGAGAAGACAAGGAATGTTGCCAACGGTGATTTTGCCACCCTCTCTATGAAAGAATTGAGCAAAGCAGTTCACCATATTTCCACCGGTTCGCTCTGCTCTCTACATCGACCTATACTGGCTCCTATCCACTTGTGTCATGTCACTATCGTTCACAAAGGATAAGTGAGGTTGCCGCTGGACTTGGACCTCATCAATAACCTTTGTTCCATCCTCCGTGTGATGAAGTGATCTACATGGACAAAGCCGACTATGCGTGGTGGCCTCATCGAGGCCCTCCTCCACCTAGGGGCGAAGCTACATTGTAGTTGTAGCTTGTGGGTGCCCATGCACTCACAAAAATTTGAAAAAACACTATTACAAATAGACTTTCATCATGGTTGCATATTAAAATTTCACACTTGTAAGAGAAAGGCACCCTGATCTAATTTGCTCTAGCTTCACCACTACCTCCACCCAATGAATGGTGTTTCTTCGGTGGGGAGCAAGTAGAGCTACAGTTGTAACCGTTAAGAGCGCAAGAAGAACCCTACAAAACTAACCCTTAATGTGTTAATTTTGTATCTTTTGGGTAGTTTAAGTATAAATGGTATGTTGCAGGTCATGTTTTGTTTGTTTGTAGAAATAATGTTTACTAAAGTTATACATGCAAATACTTAATTGTGGTTGGCCTCACACCCACACATAGTGGCCAATGTCGCCCATGTGATAATGTATTAACCTCATAGATACGTCCTTCATCTAAGAACTCTCGCCCTCTTAGATCTAGCAAGGAAGGGGAAAGAGTGGAGGCAAGTAGGCACATCACATCCCTAGGTAGGTTTTCCTACTCCCTCACTTTCCTCTTAGATTATAGGCATGGTGGTTTAGGATTGACGAAGAAGCCTTAGGCTTAGGGTTGTAGGGTTTGGGGATTTAGAGTTTGAGCTTTGTATGACTAGTAGGCTCCTAATAGTGGCGATGATGGCAGACAACGGGTAGTGAGGGACCCTGAAAGGATCAAGATGCCCAAGAGGGGGGGGTGAATTGGGCTCTTTTAAATTTCTAAACAAGAATTAAACCTAGCAAGAGCCAATTAACCCCTAGTGCCTACCGTTAGTGTGTCTTAGCTAGAAAGCGGTAGCAAGACAATTGAAAGCGAAAACTTCCTACACAATTCTAGTGTGAAAAGAAAGACACGCGCGAAAATTAATGCGGTATGAAAGAGCTAGGGAAAGAGATGCTTGACACGGCGATGTTTTGTCGAGGTATCGAGGAGTTGACACTCCCCCCTAGTCCTCGTTGGAGCACCTCGCAAGGTATATCTCCCCCTCAATCCCGCGCAAGGGATGAGTGCTCTCTACGGGCTGGTTCTTCGCCACTCCTGCTCGGTGAACCGCCCACAACCGATCACAAGTCGATGAAGAAGGGCCGCCGACAATCTCCCCGGCGATCACCTTCCTCCAAGCACCACCGGACCGTCTAGGTGATGTCGATCACCAAGAGTAACAAGCCTCGATCTTCACTTGACTCACTCAAGCTTCACAACTAGAAGATGCACACTTGAACTCTTGGATGTACTAGAGGAGAGGATGGATGGATTCACGAATCACTCTCTCTCTCTAAGGCTCTTGCTCTCTTCCCAACCTTCTCAAGAACTTCAGCAACTGAAATGAGCAAAGGCAAGGTGGGAGAGAAAGGGTGGAGCTATAAATAGCCCACACACAAAAACTGCCTCGGGTTGGAAAACGCTCTGCGTTTAAGTTGACGACGGACGCTCCATCGCTAGGCGACGGACGCTCCGTCGCATGCCCCAACGGCTAGTTACTGTGCACGTCAGCAGGCGTCGGACGCTCCGACGCTTGGCGACGGACGCTCTCGGGTTTCTGGGAAAATATTCCCAGACGCTCGCGAACGTCCGACGCCCAGGCGACGGACGCGTCCGTCGCAAACTGGACGTCTCTAGAGCTCTCTGTAACGCCGCTGGACGTTGGGGCGTGCTTACATCATCGTTCGGCGCCAGCGTCTGGCGCGCCGGACAGTGTCCGGCGCCCTGGACCTCAGCGTTCGACGCTTAAAAAACAGCTCTCTCAACTTCGGTTTTCGTCGCGATGAATATGGAAGTTGTTCTAGGCTATATTACAGTCACCATAGGCTTGCTTAGAGCTAAGGTTGTCAAGTGTGTACCACACCTAAGTTATGAAGCTCTCCTAAGTCAAGCTACTAGTCTCAACCCCTCTTAATAGTACGGTCAAAGATCAAATAGAAGCCCTATCTATTTCTAAGTGTCCTTTATCACCTTATGGCACTTAGCCTATCATTCTAAAGCTCTTTGAAATCCAAAAACGATATCCATCTTGGGGGCTAAGTGATAACCATTGATGCCCATTCTTGTTAATCACTATGGCTAAGCTACGCATAGCCTCTGCAAAACACACGTTAGCCATAATAATCGCTAATTGACGTTAATCACCGAAACCAATAGGGCCATGATTCTTCAATCTCCCCCTTTTTGGTGATTGACAACAATAACTCCTCGAGTATGGATATAAGATTGAAAGGTTAGGATTTCAAGTGGCTTGGATTGGTTTAGCAAGGGTTAGTGAGTAGAAATGAAGCATACTTGCTCACCCAAACCAAATCACAAACAAAGTACTCATGAATATGAAATAGAATTAGAGTACCTCATGATATTCTCACAAACGTATCGGAGTATGGCGCGGAAGCTCAATTACCATTAGATCAAAGAGATATATCATGAAACAAATGACAACTCACAACATGTATTAGTGAATATCAAGAGTTTGTCACACACAACCACATCACAGGAAAGTTTCACAATCATCATCCAACACATAAATATACACAAGTGCAATAAAGTAGACATGATGCATGAGAACGGGGAAATAAAACACATCAAAGAAACAAATCCCTCCCCATATCTCTAATACTCGACTCTCTCTCCCCCTTTGTCGTCGAACATAAAAAACTAAGAATCTAGAGCTGGGGGTGGAGCCGAAGAAGCTGAAGCCTTGTGGTCGAGTAAGATGAAGTCCTGAAGATCTGAATCATCTGACTGACCATCTGCCTCTGTCTCTGTAGGTGTAGGCTCAGCTGGGGTAACATCGGGAACTAGAGCTGCTGTCTTGGTAGCTGTCACTGTCTCTCCTGGCTCCCCCTGAGGCTCTGAGGTAGTGTCATCCTGAACTGGGGCCTTAGACTGTACAGCCTCTGTAGTAGCGGGTCTATGAGTCTGACGAGTGAAAACACGAGGCGGAGGAGGAGTGGTCACTGCCAAAGCCACAAGTGATACTGCTACAACGAGCTCTGCTGGCTAGGACTGAGGCGGTGAAGATACTGCAATTGTGACTATCTCAGCCTGCTCCTGTGCCTGGACTGGTGCCTCTGGCTCAACTGTCACTGATGTAGCATCTGTCTGAACAGCAATAAGAGGTGGAGTGGTCACCGTCTGTGTAGAACAATCTGGTGCGACCTCCGACGAAGCGACTGAGGACAAGTGTGTGCCTGTCGCCGGAGGGGGTACCTCAACCTCTGGAGTAGGTGTGGCTAATAGAGCTGCACCTAGGGAGTCCTCTCCTGTGATCTCCAAATAGGAGGCTAAAAGGTCACGAGAGGCCTCTTCTATGGTAGTTCCCCGGATAGGTGTGAAACCCGTCTGAAGCTCGTCGGGAGAAACTAGCCAAGAGGACACCTGGGTCCTCAGAGACTGACACTCTGGTGAAATCGGTGCATGAAAAGGTGGAGCAATGAGTGCCTAACTCTGTTGTCCTCCTGACGGTAATGCTGGAGTCGGCATCACTGACACTGGTGCCTGTTATGGCTGTGAGGTGAACTATTGCTGCTGTGAGACCCTAGGCAACTGTAGCTGAGGAGTGACGGTCTGTCCGGAGCTCAAGCTAAGGAGGCACTCAAGAAGCAAGGTCTGAGTCTTCTGAATTTCAGCCTGCTGCATCTGATATAATAGAAACTGACGTTGGAACTCATCCAGACGAGCCTGGGCCTCAGCCTGTGCTGTAAGCTGCTGAGCGGTGAGTCTCCTAACATCCTCAACATGTCTCCTCTGCTCCTCTGCCTGTCTCCTCTGCTCCTCTACCTGTCTAACATGCTCCCATTGCATGTTGGTTAGAAGAGAGAGGATGGTAGCCTCTAAGGTGCCTGACGCTGCACCGGACCCACCGGCCTCGTAGTCGTGAGACCTAGGAGCGTACTATGGAACTGGTCGGTAGTCATCATCTGAGCTATCTGAGGGTAGATCATCAATATACGCATCATCAGCAGCAGCATCAATCTGAGCATCGAGCTCTACAAGATCATCATCTATCAAACCAGGAGAGGTCCAGAGAGCTCCTGGACGCGCCAGACACGTCTGACGCCTCTGCGACGGACGCTAGCAAGCGTCCGACGCCCGCAAGCGTCCGACGCCCCATAGGCGAGCGGCTTTAATCTCCGGACGATCGCGACGGACGCTAAGGCATTTGTCGCCGAGCGTCCATCGGCAGCGTCCGACGCCTTTAAAACATAATTTTTCAAATCAAATTTTTGCGTCTTTCTCCCAACCAAGTTCCAATCCCAATAAGATCCAAATAACACCTGATTGGACTTGATATGAGAATCATCTCTCAAACTCTCATTTGCAAGTATTTTGTCATAGGCTTTAACTTTAGTTTTAGCTCAAAATATTTGAATGGAAACTTGCAAGGAGACAATATATGGCCACAAGAGGGGTAAAGTAATGACTTGAGCTTGGAATGCTCCCCCTAAGTGGACGAACACAGAGGATGCTCAAACTTAACCGAAAAGGAACGACAAACAACACATGCATATGCAATGCATTACAAGAATTTTGAATCTAGGTTGCTTGCAAGTTTAAACCATGATTGGACTTCTTCAAACGTTCAAGAACGGTTATTCCAACCATGTTAGCCAAGCCTATGTGCATTATTAACTTAACATGATTATATTACACATGATGCAAGGTTGGTTCACACAAGATCATCTTTTAGTGAAGTTAGAGTGATCAAGCACATTCAACTCGCTTCTCAACCTACAAAAGGTTGCTTCATCGAGTGGTTTAGTGAAGATATCCGCCAATTGATTTTCGCTAGAAACTCCCACTAGTGA
The DNA here is from genome assembly GCA_022036555.1 of Microstegium vimineum. Taxonomy (NCBI): domain Eukaryota; kingdom Viridiplantae; phylum Streptophyta; class Magnoliopsida; order Poales; family Poaceae; genus Microstegium; species Microstegium vimineum. Next base: position 729,747 of record CM039122.1, on the reverse strand, counting down.
TAAGTCTTTCCTAGCCACATGATCTCTAAGAAAGTGACGACGGATATCAATGTGCTTGGTGCGAGAGTGTTGAACCGGGTTGTTTGCAAGTTTTACGGCGCTTTCATTATCACACAAGAGTGGAACATCTTTTAAAACCATGTCGTAATCAAGAAGTGTTTGGGTCATGTATAAGATTTGTGCACAACTTGCTCCCATGGCTATGTATTCCGCCTCGGCGGTAGACAATGCCACACTATTTTGCTTCTTAGAGGACCAAGAAACAAGTGATCTTCCTAGCAAATGGCAACCACCAGAGGTACTCTTCCTATCAACCTTACACCCGGCATAATCCGAATCGGAATATCCACAAAGTAGGAAGGGAGCTCCTTTGGGATACCAAAGGCCAATGCTAGGGGTGTACCTTATGTACCTAAGGATTCTTTTAACCGCACTTAGATGCGACTCCTTAGGGTTTTCTTGAAACCTAGCACACATACACACACTAAACATGATATCCGGCCTAGAAGCGGTGAGGTAAAGTAAACTACCGATCATCAAGTGATAAAGAGTTTGGTCGATCGGGTTACCTCCCTCATCAAGGTCGAGATGCCCATTAGTAGGCATTGGGGTCTTGATTGGCTTGCAATCCTCCATCTTGAATTTCTTGAGCACATCATTTGTGTACTTCTCTTGAGATATGAAGGTACCCTCCCTCAATTGCTTCACTTTGGAAGCCAAGGAAGAAGGTTAGCTCGCCAATCATCGACATCTCAAACTCCTTGGACATCAATGCACCAAATTCCTTGCTATGATCTTGGTTTGTTAACCCAAATATAATGTCATCGACATATACTTGGAAAACAAAGATCTCTCCATCTAGCACCTTGGTGAAGAGTGTGGTATCCACTTTCCCGATCTTGAAGCCCTTCTTGAGTAGGAAGTCCCTTAGCCTCTCATACCAAGCTCTTAGAGCTTGCTTCAATCCACATAGAGCCTTGGACAACCTATACACATAATTAGGACAATTTGGGTCTTCAAACCCGGGAGGTTGTGAGACAAAGACAAGTTCATTTATGAAACCATTTAGAAAGACACTCTTCACATCTATTTGAAATAGTTTCATTTTGTGATGTGAAGCATATGCCAAAAGGATACGAATGGCTTCTAGTCTTGCAACCGGTGCAAAGGTATCCCCAAAATCTAAGCCTTCAACTTGGGAGAACCCTTTTGCCACCAATCTTGCTTTGTTCCTCACAACCACGCCTTGATCATCTTGCTTGTTCCTAAACACCCACTTGGTGCCAATGATTCTTGCTCCTTTGGGCTTTTCTACTAGTGTCCACACTTTGTTCCGGGTGAAGTTGTTCAACTCTTCATGCATGGCGTTTACCCAATCCAGATCTGCAAGTGCATCCTCCACACTAGAAGGCTCAACAAAGGAAACAAAAGAGTGATGCTCAACATAAGAAGCAAGTTTAGATCAAGTTGTTACCCCCCTTGATGGACTCCCTATGATGAGGTCTTGTGGATGAGCTTGAAGCATAGGTGTAGATCTTCTATCAATCACTTGGGGAGGAGGTTGTGGTGCATCAACATCACTAGCTTGTGCCTCAGCTTGATCTTGAGGGATGAAGGTATCTTCTTGTGCTTCCCTCACTTGTTCTTCATCAACTTGAGGTGTGTGTGGTGGAGAAGGTACTTGATTTGCATCATCTTCTACTTCTTCCACCTCTAGTGGGTTGATGACACAAACAGGCATATTCTTCATAGCCTCCCTCAAGGGTTCATCACCTACATCATCAAGATTCTCATGCTCTTCTTGAGAGCCATTAGTTTCATCAAACTCCAATTCATATGTTTCTTCAACTAGGCCGGAGGCTTTGTTAAATACTCGATATGCCTTGGATTTAAGTGAATAGCCAAGTAAGAAACCAATGTCACATCGCCTTTGGAACTTGCCCAAGTGTTGATGCTTCTTGTAGATGTACACTTTGCATCCAAATACTCGGAAGAAGGATATATCCGGTTTCTTCCCATTCACAAGCTCATAGGGGGTCTTCTTGAGAAGCCTTTAGACAAAGAGCCGGTTGGCCGCATAGCATGCGGTGTTGATTGCTTCGGCCCAAAACTTCTCGGGGGTGTTGTACTCATCAAGCATTGATCTTGCAAGAGTGATTAGTGTCCGATTCTTCCTCTCTACTACACCATTTTGTTGTGGGGTATAGGTGGCGGACACCTCATGCTTGATCCCAACTTCATCACAATAATCTTTAATCTTGGTGTTCACAAACTCGATCTCATTGTCACTTCTTATCTTCTTGATCTTCACATCAAATTCATTTTGGGCTCTAGTTGCAAACTTCTTGAATATTGATTGAGTCTCTCCCTTGTCTTGAAGAAAGAACACCCAAGTGTACCTAGAGTAGTCATCAACTACCACCAAGCAAAAGAGATTTCCTCCAAGGCTAGCATAGGTGGTAGGTCCAAATAGATCCATGTGAAGTAGCTCTAGGACTCTTGAGGTTGACATGAAAGCTTTGGTGGGATGGGTGTTGGCCACTTGCTTGCCGGCTTGACATGCACCACACAACTTGTCCTTCTCAAACACCACATCCTTCACACCTCTAACCATCTCCTTCTTGACAATTTTCTTTAAGGTTGACATTCCCACGTGTGCTAATCTTTTATGCCATAGCCAACCCAAAGAGCTCTTGGAGAATAGATATGTTTGTAAACTAGCTTCATTTGAGGTAAAATCCACTAGATAGAGATTATTGTGTCTAAACCCTTTGAATATCAATGATGAATCTTCAATCTTGGTCATAACTACCTCATTTGGAGTGAATAGACATTGGAAACCAAGATCACATAGTTGACCAACCGATAACAAGTTGAAGCTTAGAGATTGCGCTAACAAGACATTGGATATTGATTGATCATTGGAGATTGCCACTTTGCCTTTTGAATTGTCCCCAAATGTAATCTTGTCTTGCCCTTCACAATCTTCCTCAAGTGTAGTGAACATCCGGGAGTCACCGGTCATATGTTGAGTGCAACCACTATCAATCACCCAATGACTTCTACTGGTCTTGTAGTTCACCTACACACAAGCAACTTTAAGTTAAGCTTATTTTTTGGGAACCCACACTTGGCGAGGTCCCATAGCCTTGTCAACCAACTCCTTAGCAACCCATAGCACTTTGGGCTTGTTCTTCATCTTAGGACCAAGAAACACAACTAGGGGTCTACCCTTAGAGTCCTTGTTGATGATGAAGTGTGCATCATGAGCTAAAGGTCTTGTGTGCTTGGGTAAGGTCTTGGGAGGTGGAGTCTTGCATTGAAACTCAAAGTGACCCACTTGTACACATTCAAAGCACTTCTTGGGCTTGGGCTTTGGCAAGTCATAGTTGTTTCTCATGGCCTTGTTCTTGTAGTAGTTCGTGCTTCTATCTTGACTTTGGCCTTCATGAGTTGGTTCTCTTTGAACCCAATCCTGGTCTTGTCGGTCTTCATGATAGTGTTCATCAAGAGCTCACTTTGAAGGTTGTGGCCCTTGGTGAACTTCTCCATTTCACTTGCTAGCTTGATCTTCTCAACCTTGAGCTTTGCATTTTCTTCTTTGAGAGAGTTGATCAAGGTGATAGCATCTTTGTCATCTTGCTTGGCCGACTTGATGGTGAAGGGTTTGTTGGCCTTGAGATTGATTAGCTCTTCCTTGAGCTTTGAGTTCTCTTGCCTCATCTTCACATAGTCATCATATTTTTCGGCCTCAACTACCTTCTTGCCCTTACACTTAGCATTTTTTTCACTAGCAACTTCATCAAGCAAGTCCTCACAAGAAGTAGCTATATGACACTTAACAACCGGGTTAATAGCAACATGTGTAGCAAGATCATTTGTAAGCAATTCATTAGCTACAACAAGTGTGACATGTTCATTTCTAACTTGGTTGTAGTCATCTTTTAGCAAGTTGTATCTTGTATGGAGCTCTTGTGTTGACCTTTCAAGCTTATCATATTTCTCACTAGCTTGCTTGAGTGAGGCTTTGAGCTCCCTAGTGCTAGATGAGAGGGATTTGTTCTCAAGCTTCAAATCATCATTAGCACTAGACAAGTCATCAAGTTTTGCATGCAAGTTATCATTTGCTTTCTCTAGTGTTTCACTTTTAGTTTTGTACTTCCTAATGAGCTTAGTGTATTTGTTGCAAATCACAATTAGCTCATCATAGGAAGGTGCCTCAAACTCATCATCACTATCATCACTAGAGTTAGCCTCATCATCATTATCCTCTTTTTGTACCTTCTTATCACCTTTATCCATGAGGCATAGGTGTGTAGAGGATGAGCCCGGAGATGATGGAGGTGGTGGTGGTGGTGGAGTAGATGACCCAATCACCAAGGCGGCAACCTTATCATCTTCACTCTCATCACCGGATGAATCACTTGTGTCTTCAATGTCGGTGAGCCAATCACCAACAATATAAGCTTCGCCATCCTTCTTCTTCTTGTGGATGTTGAAGTTCTTCTTCTTCTTGAATGGCTTGTCATCTTTCTTTTTCTCATCACTTGACTCATCTTTGTTGCTCTTGTTGTACTTGAACTTGTTGTTGAATTTCTTGTTCTTGTACTTGTCTTTCTTCTCTTCAGGGCAAGTATGAGCCAAGTGTCCAAGTTTGCCACAATTATAGCAATCCATCTTGGAGAGAGGCTTCCTTGAAGAGCTTGTGAAGAATTTCTTCTTTTTTGAGTCAAACTTGACTCCATTCCTGTTTAGCCTCTTCAACATCTTTGTTGTCTTCTTCACCATGAGGGCGAGGTCATCATCATCCTCTTCATCACTCGCACTCTCATACACAAATTGCATCTTGCACTTCTCCGAGGAGGATGCCTTGAGAGCCAATTCTTTCTTCTCCTCCGTCTATTTTTATTTCTTCTTGGAGGAAAATGAAGAGCCGCCATCACCAATTTTCATGTACATCTCATGAGCATTGATCTTGCCCAAGACTTGTGTTGGTGTAGCGGCAGAGAGATCCCCTTGGTGAAGAACCGTGACGATGTGACCATAGTTGTCAATTGGCAAGACACAAAGTATCTTGCGCACCACATCGGTCGGTGCCATTTGGTTGAGACCAAGTCCATTCAATTCTTCTACAAGAATGTTAAGACGTGAGTATATCTCATTTGCATTTTCATTTCCGAACATAGAAAAAGAATTGAGCTTTGCCATGACCAAGTGATAGCGTTCCTCACGCTCATTCTTTGTGCCCTCGTGAAGAGCACAAATAGTGGTCCAGAACTCAAATGCGTCTTTGGCATTACGCACTCGGTTGAAGACATCCTTGCAAATGCCACGAAATAAAATGTTCTTTGCCTTGGCATTGTACTTTTCAAAGTAAGGGTCCTCCACAAAGTAGGAACCCCCTTTGTGGCGGCCTTGAGTACGTCAGCGTCCACGGCCTCTAGATAGGCCTCCATACGAACTTTCGAATATGGAAAGTCGTCTCCATCAAACATGGGAGGTGGTCCATCCCCATGGGACATCTTGCTCTAGGCGGTGAAGCCTAATTTAGAGTAAATCTTGCTTTGATACCAATTGAAAGGATCAAGATACCCAAGAGGGGGGTGAATTGGGATCTTTTAAATTTCTAAACAAGAATTAAACCTAGCAAGAGCCAATTAACCCCCTAGTGCCTACCGTTAGTGTGTCCTAGCTAGAAAGCGGTAGCAAGAAAATTGAAAGCGAAAACTTCCTACACAATTCTAGTGTGAAAAGAAAGACACGCGCGGAAAGTAATGCAGTATGAAAGAGCTAGAGAAAGAGATGCTTGACACGACGATGTTTTGCCGAGGTATCGAGGAGTCGACACTCCCCCTAGTCCTCGTTGGAGCACCTCGCAAGGTATAGCTCCCCCTCAATCCCGCGCAAGGGATGAGTGCTCTCTACGGGCTGGTTCTTCGTCACTCTGGCTCGATGAACCGCCCATAACCGATTACAAGTCGATGAAGAAGGGCCGCCGACAATCTCCCCGGCGATCAACTTCCTCCAAGCACCACTGGACCGTCTAGGTGATGTCGATCACCAAGAGTAACAAGCCTCGATCTTCACTTGACACACTCAAGCTTCACAACTAGAAGATGCACACTTGAACTCTTGGATGTATTAGAGGAGAGGATGGATGGATTCTCGAATCACTCTCTCTCTAGGGCTCTTGCTCTCTTTCCAACCTTCTCAAGAACTTCAGCAACTGAAATGAGCAAAGACAAGGTGGGATAGAAAGGGTGGAGCTATAAATAGCCCACACACACAAAAACTTCCTCGGGCTAGAAAACGTTCTGCGTTTAAGTTGGCGACGGACGCTCCGTCGCATGCCCCAACGGCTAGTTACTGTGCACGTTAGCAGGCGTCGGACGCTCCGTCGCTTGGCGACGGACGCTGCGCCTCAGCGTCCGGCGCCAACTGGCTGCTCTCGGGTTTCTGAGAAAATATTCTCGGACGCTCATGAGCGTCCGACGCCCAGGCGACGGACGCGTACGTCGCAAGCTGGACGTCTCTGGAGCTCTCTGTAACGCCGCCGGACGCTGGGGCATGCTTACGTCATCGTCCGGCGCCCTGGACCTCAGCGTCCGACGCTTAAAAAACAGCTTCCTCAACTTCGGTTTTCGTCGCGATGAATATGAAAATTGTTCTAGGCTATCTTACGGTCACATAGGCTTGCTTAGAGCTAAGGTTGTCAAGTGTGCACCACACCTAAGTTATGAAGCTCTCCTAAGTCAAGCTACTAGTCTCAACCCCTCTTAATAGTACGGTCAAAGATCAAATAGAAGCACTATCTATTTCTAAGTGTCCTTCATCACCTTATGACACTTAGTCTATCATTCTAAAGCTCTTTGAAATCCAAAAACGATATCCATCTTGGGGGCTAAGTGATAACCATTGATGCTCATTCTTGTTGATCACTATGTCTAAGCTACGCATAGCCTCTGCAAAACACATGTTAGCCATAATAATCACTAATTGACGTTAATCACCGAAACCAATAGGGTCATGATTCTTCAGACCCGATAATTTGAAGGTGAAGGATCGGACTGTGGTTGATGAGATTGGAGGATCGGTCGTGTGGATGAGTAGTTGCCTTTGTTAATGAACTGAATGGCAAGGTAAAAGAGTGGTGGGTTGAGTGTCTCGATGGCAAGATCGCTGCTAACCAGGAGTGGTAGTTGAGGATGACGAATGTTGGGAAGGCCATGAATAAAAATGTAAAATCTTTTTTTCCTTTTTTGGAGGTATCCATGCAACGAGGCTTTGGCTGTGTCCAAACATCGAATTTTACTGTATAGTACTTTCTTTGTCATATTATTCTCGGTTTCTCAAGAGTCAACTTTATTGTACAAAAAAGGATAGTAATACTTAGCAAACATCTCGTGCGTTGTAATGGGAGAAAAAACTAAACGCTAATCATATTTATTCATATTTTATGTTTTCCTATATTTTTTAACCTATTTTTTAAATCATCAACTCATTGTATTGCTATTTTCCAAACTAAATATATGGTCTTTTCTATTTGAATTTGGATTAGAATTAGAATCTCTATTCATCTTACTTGGAGGTATTCCATCACGAGTCATGTTGTCAGAATAAGAATCATATGAAAAACTGGTTGTTTTCGAGTCATCAAAATCATATATGCAATCCAATAGGCTTTGGAATCGAACTTCAACTTCGTATAATGCTCGAGATATGAGCTATTCAAACTTATATAAACACGGATTACATATATATATAATTAGAAATAGATCTCTGCTCTTGCCTTTTACTATTTAGATTTGGACTAGGATGTATCCGTCTTACTCGGAGTATTCTATTTGGATGAGAATAAGATTCTTAACTATACTCATGTCTAATCCCTATATATAAAAATAGGAGATCTGTATATAAATAAATAGAGACATATGCATTCACAGAGTTAGTTAGAGGATGTCATACTAAAAAATGGGTGGATAAATTTTGCCTCTTTATTATTAGAAAAAAAAATATAGATATAGATATAGATATATGTCTAATTAATAAAACAAATCTTGAACTCAATTGAACTTACGAAAGTTTGAGTTGGTCCAAATTGAGGGCCGCAACTTTTTTAGGGCCTACTCACTCGTACCTGTGTCCAGATATCCATCCATATATGAAGCGAAAAAGCAAAGCCCAGCTTTCTCACCTCACCACACCAAGCGAGGGCAGCAGGCAGACCAAGGCGAGACGATGCCACCCCCGCCGCCGCCGCCGCTCTCGGACGACATCATCGAGGAGTTCCTCCTCCGCCTCCCGCCCGACGACCCGGCAAGCCTCATCAACGCCGCCCTCGTCTGCAAGAGGTGGGGCCGCCTCATCTCCGGCCCTGCCTTCCGCCGCAAGTTCCGCAAGATCCACCGCACCAAGCTGCTGCACATGGCCCGCGGTCAGGTCTATAGGCGGCGGCGGCGGCGCCGGCAGCCGTGATGGCGCGGCCCGTCCGGCCGGATGGATCTCTGTGGCGACGGCTTTGCGTTGCGCAGCAGCAGGACGGCAGGAGCCGAGACTTGCTCTGCTCCGTGAATTTGGCCTGCTGCTCTGCAATCGCCGGGTCCGGTTGCCACTGCCATCGCCATTACTCATGATCATAAATCAGAATCAGAATCAGAATCATAATGTTGTGCAGCTGCGCAAAGTAACAAATTCTTGCCCGCCTTGCGTACCTAGTGGATGCGATGTACTCCAGTTGTTTTAATAGTCGTGATTGGCTTTTCTAATACATAAATTTAGCGACTGTCCACACTAGTCGATGCTGATTTTTTTTTCCGACTGCCACCTCGTACAATATGATGACTGATAAGTTCAAACGAACAAAGATATTGCGGCGTAGCAAGTGTGTGGGCCCAATCATCTTAGATGCACAACAGCATAAGGAAGAGGTTGTGTGCGAAAGAGATGTAGAACACCACACACATGGGAAGAGTATATGATTTCGTCTGTCAGCATGAAAGTCCTAAATTTGGTACATCTACATTGTCTCAAATTTGGTACGTACAAGCGCCACAAATGAACTCCAAAAGGTTACTACCTACGCTGTCAGGTCATGTATCACTAAACATTCTATTATCATGTTCAGATATTCAGAAGAGTGTTGTATTCAAATTCAAAAAAAATTATGATATAATGTTTCTCTTACAGCCGCAGACAGACCAACAGAACCACCTTTGACAGCTTCTGCTAGGTTAGGACTTGCCCAATCCTACAGCATGACGTGCTGCCCCAACACATACTTATGTACAAAATGTCCATGTCACATGAAAGTATAAGTCCTTGTCACATGAAAGTATAGCCCTGCAGTGTCACAAAGACTCTTGCAGAGAGTCACGGCCTCGTCAAAAAAAGCTAAGCAGCTATTTGGACATGTGTTGGAGGACAGTAGCATGGCCACAGAGGGGAATAGAGAACCACAGAAAAAGGTGCTTTCGGTACCGGGCCAGGGGCACAGGAACCAAAAAGAGATAATAGGGTTGTGGCTTCCAATGGAGAAAACTTTGGCTTCAGTAGTACTTTTCTTGCTTTTTTCATGAGGCTGTTGAAACTATATGCCTGCGTTGCTGCTGCCCTTAGATCTGTTTCAAAGCCTTTTTCGTTTTTTTTCGTTTTCGCCCGAGGAAAGTTCATCTGCATCTTGCTGTGAACTGTTGCACATCAGTGTACACTCCTATTCCAAGTCAACATTTTTGGTCTGCTTTAAACATAGGAAACTTGAAATGGAGACATGATGAAATCGTGGTTGTCGCAATTTTTGTCAGACATAATCCGTATGCTGTTCCAATCCAGCTTAGCTTGTCAATCTCTTGGTAGAAAAATTAAACAGATATCTTATGAGACTGGGACAAGACCACCTCGTCCAGCTAGCATTGCCGAGGGTGCTCTGTTCTGGCGCAGGAGCACAAGAGCGCATGGCCTGCACTATCAGGTTTCACAAGATTTTATGTAGACCTATGCTTATGCATTTCGACCCCTCCCCTGGAAAGGAGGAAACGAAAACAAAATACATCAAAATTCTCTACGCGTCAAGTTCATAGGCGTCATGGAAATCCTATGATATATGCTATATATATGAAGGAGCGCCCCAAGAAATCGGTCTCATCAAATGTGCCATCATGGAGATCCTAGGTATTCAGCTAACCCTATTAGTGCACATCAAAATTGCCTCTTTCAACTCTTCTTTCCCAAGTGTTGTATCCACCATCACCTGCACAACAGCACATAGTATATATGTTATGTCACCATGTGGCCAGCTATAGCACGTTTTCAATCTACTTCCACACAAAATACTAACTATTAAAAGCCTACTGTGTCTAATCTACTTGGAGTTGGACATCTAGTTTAATTTGAAGCACTCACTGTCTGAGGTTCAAGTCCTTACCTCTTGAACATTGTTTCCGTACCGTGCCAGGAGCTTGTATTTTGGACCAACCACAGGTGCCATGTAAACCTGCCAAGAAATCATCTTTGTTCAGAAAAACAAAAGCTTTCAGGGGAGTATTAATTCCAGGAACCAAGGTGCACATGCTACCTGAAACGTCGGAGCTAACCCTGGGCTTTGCAAGAATCGTCCTTTATAGACATCTCTTACACCCTCTATTTTCTGCAGCTCTTCCATAAGGGCATCTACCTCAGGCCACTACAAATCATTCAATCATGCATCCAAGGGTTACAAGAACGTTGCAGCATAAATGGAATCATCCAAAGAGACAAGAAGACATAAAAGAGACGAGAGTAGAACGGCACAAGACCATAAGCTTCATAAATTCGTCAGGGTCAGGCATTCTTAAACTCAAGACATGGCCATAGGTATAGCTCAGATTGAAGGCAACCTAAGAAAAGGTGCTGGATCATATGTGGGAAGCTCCCAAGCTTAAAAAAAGCATTGGTAACTCAGTTTGAGCAGTTCAAGTTTTCCATGGACTCTATGACACAGACATGTCTGCACCGCGAGTCCGCGACACAAACCTGTCTGTGCACAAAAGAAACTACAGACCACAAGCTGATGCAAGTGGCGGAGTAACATGTGTCCATACAGGAAAGGAGGAAGGTTTGGTCCTCATTGTACAGGCTACACTATTGTATGTCATAATTTAATGCAAACCTCAAAATCTGCTTGCACAGGTTCAAGAGCTCCACCAAGTGATAAATCCTCACCAATTACTGCTTCCAAAGCACCTATGGATGGAATTGGCTGCATATCGAAGTTCAGTGCAAGAATTAACAAAGGAATAATTGAAACCATCAATTAACATGCTCACAAATGTGGATCCAAGGAAATGCTCCATTACCTTTACATCTTTAAGTGACAAAAATATGCGGCTATTATTATAGTCCAGTTGAATAACTTTAGCATCCACAACCTGAAAAGGTGAAAAAACCTATGAGTTTTTATCTCACATTTCATCAACATACTCATATAAAAAAAAGGTAATATATTGTTCTGAAAGGCCAAAAACTAAAAAAGGAAGATGATAAATAAAGGGATGATCACAACAGCAAACTGCAAGAATTACCTGACCAATTTTGTAAGAAACTGCTGGATCTAAGGTGACATCCCACGACACTTCCCACTGCTGAATCAATGCAGGAACACCTTCAACCTTTGAAAGAAATAGTCAGATGATAATATTTGATGAAATACAGCAATAGCAGGAACTGGATCTACCTCAACAAATATTCCAAAGTAAACAAATCTCTTGATAGTGCACTGAACAATATCTCCAACGTTGAGCCTAGCCTGCAGAATAAGGAATTAGTGAATAGCATGCAAACCAATTAGGGTAATAGATAAAGTGTCTTTCCGTTTCAGCTGTGAGTGGGGCTACAAAAATGTTGTGGTTTTCAGTCATTAACTCGTGATACAGAAAGAAAGAATCAAATATTCAATACAAGACATCCTGATTCCCCTCCTAATTGCTCTTGTATATCAGTGCTTTGCAACTAGATAGGCAATTCAATGTTCTGTTGACGATTTTTCAAGTTTGATGGCATAAATATATCCATAAAAGTCAGGAGCATATAAACAAGGAAAGTACCATCAGGTTTTTCTTTTTCTGGATAAATTCTTCACTCTCCTTTGGCTTCATAGAGAAAAATATCCGCTTGGAATTTCTGTCAGACAGGACAACTGATACTCGGAGTCTCTGTGAAACAACAGCACGCTAACTACAATAATATCAATGCACAAAAAATGATACGACACTAAATTCAGATGCATACTTGACCAATAAATGAAGATAAAAACTTGGATTTTTCTTGGTTGTATGCTCGAATAAGATCTTCAAACTTCGTCTTAGATGACAGAGATTCTTGATCCTCACCAGCTATTTCGGAAACTGAGCTAGATTCTGGTTCTATGTTCCTGTCATTAACCTCAAAACTATCCTCTAATCCCAAACTCTGCTTGTACATGGAAGGATCTCCACCCTTCCTTCTTAACCAAGTCTCAAAGGCTAAGAATTTCCACTTTGTAGCAAGATTACGGTATGGTAAGAAACCTATCAGTGAGTCAAGTGACACCTGGCAAGGAAAACATAGCAGGGCTTAGAAAAGAACAATGCTATAGTTTGATAAAATAAGAAAAATTATATGAAAGCTAACTAAAAAACTTACAACAAATCCCTTTGCACTGCAATTTATCAGCTCCACCTCAACCTTTTCTCTTGTACTTGCGTAATGCTCTAACCTTGTCCAGTCACTCTCTGTGATGTCCTGCATTAGTAACTCGGTAACTTCATAAGCTTAATATAAATGCCTAGTACAGCCCTATAAGGATTAAGGAGAACACCTAATGCCATCGAAGCTATATCCACTCTAAGAGGTGTTGTTGTTTGTGCAAAACCTTTAGAGGGTAGCTCAAATATTAGGAAATTACCTCTAGTTTTGATGGTAAGACATTTCCCCCATCATCAACATAATTTTTATTATCAGTAGCACTCGTCTTTTCATCTACTTCAGATGGCAATATTTCAGCAGATTGGTTTTCTCTACAAAGTAATAAACATCATGTTAATTGTAAGATAATAGCATGCATGAAACCTTAATGATACAATTATTTTGAAAAGCACAAAAGCAGGGAACAAAGGAATGCTCAATTATTCCAGCCACATGATATTTCTAATATGTTACCAAAATGGTAGATGTGTACATGTCATAATCACCTACATGCAATCACAGTTACATGAGTGTGAAGTAAGCAATTAAATGTGTACGAAACATGGTAAGGAACATTTCATGTTCCTAAAACAATAAAAGTTATTTAAACAAGAAAGTTTTAGGGCATTAGCACAACAACGTAGACTTGTTGAAATAGTTCAACATATTATTGTGCGTAGAAGAGATTGTGGACACATGTGTACTAGATAACTTTACAACATTATGAAAAGTAAGTGAATATTATGATGAGAAAATACAGGCGTGAAGTAGAACTTTCATAGCCACTGTAAAAATCCTTGCTTTTCAACAATTTCAGCAGTATTTTCCATGTGATCATCAAATAAGGATCCAGATATCAAGTGATAAAAGTTATGTGCTAAAAATATAACTGCATAGTTCCTGAAGTAAGAACCTTTTAGGTCTTCCTTGCAAGAAAGCCTGCATAGAAAAATTGTTGCTTGTAGCTGACTGGTTATCCACTGGTCCAGCAGAAGTACTTGTTTCTTGAATGAAAGTTTGACCTGGTGGCTGTAGTCCTTGAAAACACCAACATAATATTAGCATAATAGTAGAAAAGAAAACAAATTACAGCTACTTCATGCTTTCCTTACCTGCAGTAGAATCGTCATCAAGCCCAGATGATTCATAAACCTCCTCAATTACTAATTTTTCATCAAGACCTGAAATTTGGAACATATGCATCATCAGCTTCACAACTGTTTAATTTTTTGCTCACTGTTTGCGGGCATTGTACCTCACCATTTGTTTCTGGCTCAAGTTCGCTGTTATCCTCTGTAGCAGAAACTGTGGCAGGGCTAGCAGAGGCATGATCCTGCTCTGGATCAGAAGTGTCTTTCGCAACATCTGGCTTTTGAAGGAGAGAAACATTCGTTAAGTCCTCATTCATATCTTTCCTCATTTTCAGGTTAATATTTGGCTTCATTTTAAGCTTTGACTTCAGATCATCATCCTCACTCTGATACACGGTGGGTTTCCACAAGGTGGCATCCACCTCGCTTGTTCTTGAGATGCTACCCACCTCACTGAACTCAGTTGTAGCAGCTAAACTATCTTTACTGGGCCAACTATCTTGTACCGGAATGCCCCGTACATTTGGTTTGCTCCCAAGTGGCCTCGACAAGATTAATGAAGGTGTGTCTTCACTTGCTTTGCTTCCAACTGGTTGCGACTGAGCCAGAGAAGGCACATCTTGCTTCGGTTTGCTTCCTGCTGGTCGAAGTAAAGTCAACGGAGGCCCGTCTTGGATAGGTTTGCCCATAACAGGCCTGGAAATATTCAAAGAACTTTTGCTTTCAGTTGGCTTGCTTGTTGTTGGACGTGTCGCACTCAAAGGGGATCCACTTTCTGATGTGCTGAAACCCTGGTCCTGCTTATTAGCTTCCATGCACTCCCTCAGAATATCATCTAGCTTTTCTTTTTTTGTGGCAATTAGTTTCTCTACGTCGAGGGATGAGGCATCCTTATCTGACTTCTTAACAAGAATCTGAAAAGAATCATCCCATAAAAGATGCAAGTCAAATAAAGTGACAGTAAACATCCTTTCGGTACAACACACCAGATAGCATCATGTAAACAGAAGCTAATTAGGAACGCGAACGACTCTTGTGTTTCCAATGGAATTCAAATTTCATCATGCACCTGTAATTTACCTTTTTTATTATTATTTTGACTCGTTATTCTGTTTAAAAGCATAGTATTGTGTTACAAAATTAGCTGAGCTGGGTTATTTTTTGAGAAATTTAACTAACCCAACAGGAGCAATCTATACTGATCAGGTATAAAAAAAATGACCACGCATGTCTACCACCGAGATAGAAATGTGAAATGGAATCCAGCCCCAAAGCATGCCTAACCGTCCAGCAAGACGGCATTTTTATCCTGGCCATCATACATATTCTCTAGCCACGACAACGAGATAATCTGAAGCAAAAGCAAGTAAAGAATACTACGTAGAAACGGGGGAGGACCTTAGCGAGGGTAAGCTTGGGGTCCTCCCCGAGGAACCTGCCGAAATCCAACTCCATAATGTCCCACTTATCGAGCTGGGGAAGGTCTCCAGCGTCCCCAGAGGCGCGTGGCGGCGGCGCCCGGACGAGGCGCACCCGCCCGGCAGCGCTGGAACGCGGAGACCCGCGGCGGCGGCGGAGGGTGAAGGGGCGCGTGGCGGCGGTACCGTAGCCCGCAAAGACGCCGGCCGCGGGCGCGGCTCCCGCGAAGGCCTCCATGGCCGACCGACTGGCCAGCCGGAGCAGTCGAGGAACGGCGACGAGAGGAGCTCGGTGGACGCGGCGGATGTCACGGCCACGGTGCCGACTAGCTGCCGAGGCAAGATAACGTAGTAGTATCGAGAAGGAAGTGTGGAAGTGAAGGCGGGGACCTGAGAGTACGTGTTCACAAGTAGTAGTAGTAGTAGTAGTAGTAGTAGAAGAAGAAGAAGAGTGGCATGTGGGCTATGCCAGATTCTACGCGGGCTTAGGCCTCTTTGTTTCAGTTTCTCTACCTAGTAGGAATGTCATCCACTCAAACAAAAAACTAGTAGGAATATCAAGTCTGTTTGACTACTCTCAGTGGTGTGTTAGTTGTGTTGTTTTTAAAAACATAGAATGAAATGGAACATAAATGAAATCATCATTTTTAATAGCTAGTTTTTTTATTACTCATATCGAGTTAGTAACCGAGACAAGATAGTTTTATCCTCATAAAAGATACTTCTCTCTTCTTAAAAAATTGTCACAACATCAAAAAATAGTTATGTGCCAGTCTATTAAATACAAATAAAATTTTCACATAAGTAGTACTACCTCTATCAACAAAAGAATGTAATTCTTGTTTTTCGAGAAGTCAAACAGTTTAAACTTTGACTAACTTATATAAAAATACTAAAATTCATTGTATTAGTTATAGAATTTGTTTTTATAATAAAATTATTTGAAGACATAAATATTAATAGTACTTAATATAAAGTTGATCAAACATGAGGTATTTTAGGCGATACGATTCCCACAATTACATCATTTCCCGAACTGTTTGGCTGGTACAAAAGACGGTTGATTCCAGCTGATTTAATAGTGTTTTGTAAGAGAGAATAAGGTGAAATAAGCTGGAAGTAGTTCAAGATGACACGCGCATTGGACGGCGTGCATTGCATTTGCATGCATGAGAGGCGTATGTGAGCACACGTAAACGCAGCCCTGCCCACGAGAGTATTCTGTCTCTGCTTTGCTAGGAGGATCCTGTCTCTGTTAGCCTTTCATGCGGCAAGTACCCATACGTACGGCCAATAGTGGTGGTCCTGAGATTAGTTGACGCATGTACTCAATTATGGTATGTACATTCACTGTACAGTTCTCTGTTTTTGCTCGTGTGCCATCAAATTTAGTTTTTAGGACTCAAGCAGGGGCATGCTAGAAATGATCCAAATCCTCTGGATAGTACCTGCATGTTATAGAGGATAGAGAATGATGAATGCAGCCTGTTAAAAGAACAAGCGCACTGAAAATTTCAAGGAACCACAGATGCTTCAGATTGCCAACTCAGGGACGGTTAGCCGCTTGCCCGCTTCCATAGATTGGGCTGCTGTAGAACTTCTCTTGCTCTTAATAAAATACGTACATACATACACACATACTCTGATACTCAGTCGTGTAAAAAAAGGATGAACACAGAAACTTGACGTCAAAACACACACTGGAACACCTGCCTACCCCCTTCCTAGATGCAGAGTACAAAGCCGTCGAGAACCATGGTGGCTGCTAGCTGTGCACTTTGAAGCAACTCAGTGATGGGAACAGCTTCAGCAGGTCATCCCGGCTCCTCCTCTGAAAAACATGTCCAAGTAGAAAAAATGACAACATAAAAAAAAACTTCAGACATACACATCATCAAATAGCATCATGGGAGGTAAAGGGTTGTGACTTGCTAATTGGGATCAATGGCAAAAAGTGTAGTTACAGTGACTTTCCGAAATGCTCACCTTAATACCTATGCAGCCATTTACGTCGAGTGTTGTGAGGCTGGACGAGCAAGATTTTGACAAAGCCTCGAGGCATGCATCAGTCACCCCAACTATTCCAAACAATCTACATGGATGCAAAAACAGAGCATGCATTTAAACATGATGAATGACATATCTTCTTTATTAGGACAATACTATTATCATGTTACCTTAACAGTATGAGGGACTGACAACCTTGTGCAATAGCTACAACGCCAGCATCAGTAACACGTACACACCTGTCAGATAGTGATTGCAGACTTTGATACACAGAATCTTATTTATTTGACTGAGGGAAAACAGGAGCAGTTTGTTCTTCATGTACCAACTCAAATTGAGATATGTTAGACATCCACATCTTGATATGCACGCAAGACCATCGTCCGTTAGATTCTAGAAACCCCGTATCAGTCGATTATGAAAAAAAATATATCTTGATAGTTCGAAGTAAATAAGCTAACAGTTACCTGAGCACCACATAGGTCTAGAAATGTAAGATTACTTAATAATCCTATCTCCTTATATACCCTGTCAGTAAAACTGCATGAAAATGAGGTAAGTTGTTAGATACCCTACTCACGGCTAGACACATCTTCAATGATATTATTTTTTCTCAAATTTACCTCGAAAGGGCATAAAGGTTTAGGCTTTCAAGTGAAGAACATTTCAGAAGAACTTGCTTAAGACCATCATCTGTCAACTTAACACACCTGGACAATTTAGCACACAGGAACATTTAGTATCACATTCTGCTTCTACCCCCAACACGCAAAAATTGTGAGAACAATAAGATGGGTAAGCATTAAGACACATGTTAAGAATTACTTGTTTTGTGATGGATGTATTCCAGAAATCTAACTATACCTGGTTATGTCCAATTTCTTTAGTTCTTTGTAATTATTAGCAATCAGCTGCATTCCTTTATCTGAGATATTCTGCAATTGCAACAACCAAACTTATAACTTGAATCATTGTTATAGCAGATATATGAATGTGCAATATG
Organism: Microstegium vimineum; assembly: GCA_022036555.1. NCBI lineage: Eukaryota > Viridiplantae > Streptophyta > Magnoliopsida > Poales > Poaceae > Microstegium > Microstegium vimineum. Next base: position 711,532 of record CM039122.1, on the reverse strand, counting down.
TTGAGTTGTATACATATTTGGGCTGTGTCTATTAGGCCCAAGAGGCCCATGCTTGTAACATATATAAACCTATAACTAGTAAACAAAGAACTACTAGAGTTTTCCAAAACCAACAGTTTCAATATGATATTAGAGCCTTCTGGAGAGGGGAGACTCGCGGGTACTGTAGCAGCGGCGCTGCAGTAGCGACAGAGGAACTGCAGCGACCTCAATCGGGGACGGCAACCAGAGCTGAAGGTGAAGGGAGCTCGTGGGTAGTTGAGGGACCTCTCCAATGGCAGGATAAGTTGAGTGTTGTGGCTGGATTTGAAGCTAGACGTGGCTGAGCAGATCAGGTTCTATTCCTCCTCTCTATTCTAAATCTGTGTGACTCTTGCTGGCCATTTGAAGCTGCATTGTTGGTTGGGTGTTGGAAAAAAAGGGGGCTACATACAGGGGGAGGATTTGTTCCTTTTTTTCTGCTCTGATTTGGAAGGAGAAAGGGGGTCGGAAGGGCAGTTGTGCCTACTATTCTGCAACAGAGTTGTAGGGGCTCTTGTGTGTGGAAGTGTTTATTTGCAACAGGGCAACAAATCATGGGTGAAAATGGGGGTATTGAACTGGTTCTTGGGAAATTAGTGGAGCTCCTTACAACAAAGAAAGATGAAGCTCCATCTTCAAGCAAGGAAGTTGTGCCTCATGTGAAGGCAGTCCAGAAATTAGAGTTGATGCCAATCGATATTAAGTTGGAAGGCATAAAGAATTATTTGGCATGGTCCAGGAGGGCATTGTTACTGTTGAAGGCCAAGAAACTTGAGGGCTTTGTTAATGGAGAAATTGCTGAACCAAAGAACAAAGCAAGCGAAGAATGGAAATCATGGGATGCTACTAATTCATTGGTGGCTGCTTGGTTGTTAAACTCGATGTCTCCAGCAATTGCTGGGTCAGTGGATACCATTGCCACTGCTTTTGGAATATGGGAATGTGTATCAAAGATGTTTTCAGGTACTGGGAATGTTATGCTCTTAGTAGAAACTGATGATAGAATTTATCATTTGAAGCAAGGGGAGCTATCTTTGATGGATTATGTTGCTGAATTGAAGCGATTGTGGGCTGATTTAGACCACTATGATCCTATTGAATTGCCACATCCTGACTGTGTGGCATGGGTAAAGAAATGGGTGGAAAAGAAAAGGGTGCTACAATTTCTAAGAGGTCTAAACCCAGAATTTGATGGCAGACGGAATGCTATGTTCCATCAATCTAGTCTTCCTAGTCTAGAGGAAGCCATAGCTGCCATGACACAAGAGGAGAGTAGACTAAAGTTAATGAAAAACAATGTTTCACCTCCAACTCGTCCAGCTTTTGTGGTGACAGAATCCAATGAGACTAGGATATGTTACAACTGTGGTGACAAGGGTCACTTGAGTCGTGATTGTCCCCAACCCCAACAATTCAAGTTCAACCGTGGAAGAGGAAGAGGCAATTTTAGAGGTGCACCAAGAGGAGGTGGAAGCCGTGGTGGAAGAAGAGGGTATAAAGCTAATTTTGCTATGACTGGGGAAGGTACATCTGATTTTGTCACAATTTCAGCTGCTGAATTGGAGGAATTGAGAAGGCTTCAAAAGGATGAGAAGGATCTGAAATCAGATGATCAAGGGATGGAAACTTCAGCGGACAATGTTGTCAATGTTGTTCATTCAGATCCAGGTATATTAAATCAAGCTCTTGTGCCTATTTCACATTCCAATTCAAATTGGATATTAGATTCAGGTGCATCTAGACATGTCACGGGTATGCCCAGTGAATTTGCATCATACACACCATACCCATATTCTCATAAAGAAACAATCCAAACTGTTGATGGAACATCTCGACCCATTAAAGGTATTGGCATGGTGCAATGCACTCCATCTATTACATTATCATCGGTATTATATGTACCATCTTTCCCAGTTAATTTGGTTTCAATAAGCTCATTGGTTGATCAAATGGATTGCCGAGTCTCTCTTGATTGTGAAAATTGCTTAATTCAGGAAAGGAAGACTGGAAGAAGACTTGGGACTGGAGTTCGACATAATGGATTGTGGTATCTTGATAGAAGTAAGACAGATGAAGCAATATGTCTTGCTCTTCCAGTTGTTGCAAGTGAAGATGAGGCTAAGGTAATGCTTTTGCACTGTCAATTGGGACATATATCCTTTGATATCATGGGTAGAATGTTTCCTTTTGAAATGAATAAGGTGGATAAACGTAAGCTAGTATGTGATGCATGTGAGTTTGGCAAACACACTAGAACCTCATATGTTAGCAGGGGGTTGCGAAGTTTGTCACCTTTTATATTAATCCACTCTGATGTATGGACTTCTCCTGTTATTTCTGTGAGTGGAGCAAAATATTTTGTTACATTTATTGATTGTTACTCTCGCATGACATGGCTATATCTTATGAAACATAAATGTGAGGTACTCGAATGTTTTAAGGATTTCTATGCATGTATAAAGAATCAGTTTAATGCTCGTATTCAATTTATTAGAACCGATAATGGGACTGAATATGTAAACAAGGACTTTGGGATTTTTCTCTCCAAAGAAGGAATTTTACATCAGACGTCATGTCCTGGTACACCACCACAAAATGGTGTAGCTGAGAGAAAGAATCGACATCTCTTAGAAGTGGCTCGCTCACTTATGTACACTATGAATGTGCCTAAATTCTTATGGAGTGAGGCAGTCATGACTGCTACTCATCTTATTAATCGCATGCCATCTAGAATACTTGGGATGAAAAGTCCATATGAAATGTTGTTTGGCAAAAATGAGTTTGTTGTCTCCCCAAAGGTTTTTGGGTGCACTTGCTTTGTTAGAGATCATAGACCATTAGTTGGGAAATTAGATCCTCAAGCCATCAAGTGTGTCTTTGTGGGCTATTCTTCTGGTCAAAAGGGTTATAAATGTTGGAGTCCATTAGAGCACCGCATGTTTGTCAGTATGGATGTGACCTTCAGAGAGTCTGTTCCTTTCTATGGAGAAAGAAATGATTTGAGTGATTTGTTTGTTGATCTTGACCCTTCTTGTATGGATGAGAATAGTGTTCAAGAGGAGAGTGAAATACTAGGGGCCAGTCATAATGAGAAATCAAAGAGGAAAGTGGTCTTGAGTGGCTCAATTTCTTGTCCTGTAGCAACTGTTAATGAGCACATACGTGAAGAAGGTGGAAGATCTCATGTAGAGGAAAATTTACGAGTATACACCAGGAGAAGGAGAGACAACCAGACACAACCTACAACTATTTGTGATGAGATCACTCGTAATGAAGAACAACCAGAGACAGTGGAACAACATCTTTCTATAGCTGATGATCCAGAGTTGGAGACAGGGGGAGAAGAGGTTGTTACTTCTATGGATTTGGATCTTCCTATTGCTCAAAGGAAGGGAGTAAGAAGTACTGCTGGAAAGCCTCCAACAATGTACGGTTTTGAAAGTGGAAACGATGATAATGGGAATCACATAGCTAACTATATATCATACGAATCTCTGTCTTCTGTTTACCAAGCTTTTCTGGCATCATTGCAATCAGTGATGATCCCAAAGGACTGGAGAGAAGCTAAACATAATCCAAGATGGAAGGAGGCAATGCTTGAGGAGCTAGCAGCTCTTGAAAAGAACAATACTTGGGATCTTGTACCATTTCCTATGGGAAAAAAGATAGTTAGCTGCAAATGGGTTTATACAGTGAAGCAAAATCCTGATGGTAAGATAGAGAGGTATAAAGCAAGACTGGTGGCAAAAGGATATAGCCAAACTTATGGAATTGACTATGACGAGACATTTGCGCCGGTTGCAAAGATGAGCATGGTGAGGACACTAATCTCTTGTGCAGCTAATTTCGACTGGCCATTGTACCAATTGGATGTCAAGAATGCATTTTTGCATGGAGATCTTCATGAAGAAGTTTATATGGACATTCCACCTGGGTTTGCTACTGCACAAACCAAAGGAAAAGTACTAAGATTGAAGAAATCTTTATATGGTTTGAAACAGTCGCCTAGGGCATGGTTTGATCGATTCAGGCGTGCAATGTGTGGTATGGACTATAGGCAGAGCAATGGCGATCACACCCTGTTTTATCGTCACTCTGGAAATCATATTACTATTCTTGCAGTGTATGTTGATGATATTGTTATTACCGGTGATGACACTTTGGAAATAGCTCGGCTTAAGAAAAACCTAAGCAAAGAGTTTGAGGTCAAGGATTTGGGTCAACTTCGATACTTTTTGGGCATTGAGATAGCAAGATCTCCTAGAGGAATTGTCCTTTCACAACGAAAGTATGTTCTTGATTTGCTAAATGATACAAGTATGCTTGGATGTCGCCCTGCTTTTACGCCTATCGAGCAAAACCACAAGTTGTGTTCTCAATCTGGAGATCCAATAGATAAAGAGAAATATCAAAGACTTGTGGGACGCTTGATTTATTTATGTCATACAAGGCCTGATATAACATATGCAGTAAGTGTGGTAAGCAGGTATATGCATGATCCTAGGAGTGGACATATGGATGCAGTCTATAGAATCTTGAGGTATTTAAAGAGTAGTCCTGGCAAAGGACTATGGTTCAAAAGAAATGGTCACCTAAATGTGGAAGGCTATTGTGATGCAGATTGGGCAAGCTGTTTAGATGACAAAAGATCGACCTCAGGTTATTGTACTTTTGTTGGAGGAAATCTAGTATCATGGAGAAGCAAAAAAACAACCTGTGGTGTCTCGATCGACTGCAGAAGCAGAGTATAGAGCCATGTCTGTTTGTTTAAGTGAAATGCTATGGATAAAGAATTTATTGTCAGAATTGAAACTACAAGAAGGTCCCATGAAGCTCTGGTGTGATAATAGGTCAGCCATTAACATTGCTAATAATCTTGTCCAACATGATAGAACTAAGCATGTGGAGATTGACCGCTTCTTCATCAAACAGAGGCTGGACAATAGAACACTTAAACTAAGTCATATAGCTTCTGGTGAACAAATAGCAGATTGTTTAACGAAAGGTCTAGGAGTCAAAGATTGTGTAGCAGCATGTAACAAGATGGGGATGATAGACATATATCACCCATCTTGAGGGGAAGTGTTGAGTTGTATACATATTTGGGTTGTGTCTATTAGGCCCAAGAGGCCCATGCTTGTAACATATATAAACCTATAACCAGTAAATAGAGAACTACTAGAGTTTTCCAAAACCAACAGTTTCAACACAATATATATGATAGATGAAGCAAAAAGACAAGGAAAAATTGGTAATGAGAGATTGATATGAGAATTAAATACTAAGGTCTACAATTAATATTCCATTATAACCATGTTGTGCTCTACTTTTACATGAGAACTTCAATGTAATAATTTATTCTTAGCTGCATCTAGCTAGTGACTCATACAAGACTGTATTGCGTAAAAAATTGTTTTCTTATTTCTCTGTACCATGATTCTTTTTCAGCACAATATTCAAGAGAGATTGCATGGTTCCAAATAAACAAGGATAATTTCCTCGTCCTCTTGAATTAAAACAAAATCCTTACTGCATACTTTGTAAGATAAGTAGTGAATGAAGTGGCTATACTGTTCTGCAGTTGGTTGTAGATTCTTTAGCCACTTTGAGTTACGGTAATTACTATGCTAATTTATAAGATTATAGTAACTCTTTACTATGTGATTTAATATAGCATTACAGTAAATATCCCAATATGTTATAGTAACACAACTATTGTAAATGTGTATTCACTTTATCGTAAATCAGTGTATAAAATTCATTTCTACTCTTGCGTGTAGCTACTCCCATGTGTATATCATATATATGTTACTACATCAGTACATGCCTCAAACTACATGACACCAATTATTAAACAAGAGATGAAAATGGTCGTAGGCACAATGTTCTTTGGAGATAGACATTGCAAATGATCATCTTATACATTTAAAGTAAACTTCTAGAATAGTATGTCTACAATTGCTTGCTTGAATATTCAAGAAAAGAACATGGGAAACGATAAAATTCTATAGAATAAAAAAATGCACGCTACCTTACAACCGCTCAAGTTGAGGTCCACTATCTTCTTGCAGTTCTTTGTAATGTGCCCAATGCTTGAGTCTGTCAGTCTAAGGCAGAAATATGTTCAACAATGAGAAACAAATTCATATTCACCAAGGTAAACATTGAGTAAGAAATATACCCTACAATCCAATAGATAGAAAAGCGCTGAAGAGTAGGACAAAGACTGGTAACAGCTTCAATTCCTTTATCAGAGATCTTCTGACATGCATTGAGGTTCAAGAATTCCAAATTTTCCAGTGAGATGCAACTCTGTAATCATTGCACAATGAACATTAGAGTTGGAACATCATATTTAGATTTATTTAAAAGTACAAAATGGGAGCAAAGCTTGCCATTTCTTTTAGATGGACAAAATGCCGGTCCTCAATATCTTGAGCAAATTCAAGGTTTAGTACTTTGAGATGACCATACCTTGCCTAAATAAGAATGGAACAGTATGTCATCAAAAGTACTAAAAAACAGGACAAAAATGTGAAAGCATAACATGTGGACCTACCAGACGGACGGGTGGGAGGAGGAGCTGGACGGGGAGTGCGAGCACGTGGCCGGATGGTGAATCGGACGGACAGGGGACGCCGGCTGTGTATGAGCAGTGATATGATATGAGTCTAGCAGACGGCGCAGCACGTTTGATGAACGCAAACTAATATATTTTCTTTGGACATGGATTTCCATTCATTCCATAGGCGTTTAGTGTACCAACATATGCCGCGTCGGACGTTATTTGCACCGCGTAATGAGATAACAAGCTCTTGTTTTCGTAACCTTCAAAACTATCTTAGGAAAACTTGGTAAAGTACAAATCCACTGACAGTGACAGATGAAAGAAATATATGTATTCACCACGATAATTATTGACCTTACTCCCGACTAGTATCCATTTTCGAAACAGCAAGGCAGTAACCTTCAGTACACAAATTTGATAATTACAGAAGATCCTTCTTAACAGGAACTACGGGAATATACAACGTCTTGAGCTTTGAAAAGATTTTGATCCACATCAGAATTCGCAAGCTCATCGCAACAGAACAAGCTGAACTCCGACAAAATTCAATTCGCAAGCTCATCTCAACAGAACAAGCCAAACTCATTGGCAAAGGTCTCTATTGCTCCCCTGACAGAGCACCTATTTAGCAACATTTTGGCATATCTCAAATTCCGATTAGATGTTTGCAAGCTGATCTATGATCACATAAGGAATCTTTGGTATGTACAACTTGTCAGTTCGATCAACTCACATGTATACCTTCTTTCATTTGATATGAGAATGCTTGGTGAAAAACTAGAGGCGTTTTCCTCAACTAGAACAACTCATCTTTGGACAATCATGCGACTATTGAGATCACCAATCCTGGATCCACTCTGGGGCAGTAAGATCATCTGGGTCTTTAATCGGAACAGAAGTAGATGCTGATAAATCCTCGTTAAGAGTTTCTATACAGCTGTTGACGCGCTCAGTGATTTCTTCAGGTACTGCACAAGTCCCGGATGCTATTTGCTCCCAATCAATGCCATCAAACCAGGCATGTTTTTTTACAGCTTCAGCACCACTGGTTCCAAGGCGCGCATTTTCGTCTACCACAAGTAGCTGTTAACATGGTATAAATGAAAATATATAGAGCTTCTGTAAGAAGTCTGAATAAGCTCAAAATAAATGGATAGGTGAATTAACAATTTTCAGACAGGACATTACCTTGGTTATTAAGTCGACAACTTCCCCACTGAATGACACTGGCATAATAAGGTGGCCTTTGGCAATTTTTGTAACAGGTTCCAGCTCACTCTCCCTCCAGGACCCGAATGGCATATCTGACTGAAGCATGAAATAGATCAAAACTCCAAGTGCCCACCTGACCATACAAAATCAAAAGGAACCTGTCATAATTTCCACTCAAGTCTTCCGTGTCCGAAAAAGAAAATTCAAGTATTGTACTGTCACTCTGTCAGCTCAAATTATGTTATTTTTTTTATTTTTGGAGTTGATACATCTCCATTTATTTTTGTTGAGAGGTTTCTAATGCAGTTTGCATGTTTGAGTCTCTTTTGAGAATGTCAGGTAGATGAAATATGCCAAGAATTGGACATGTAACTTGTAAAAGAAATGACAATATCTGTAGAACAAACAGTATTTCAATGTTTGTGCATCTGTAAAAAATGCTATGCATTGCATAGACAGTATTTTTTTTTAGTGTCATTGCATAGACAGTATTGTTCCATATATCCTTTTAAAAAAATGCTGTTCCATATACAGAGGTCACAAGGAAAAATAGCATTTTCATCGTTTGCATACGAAACTGGTAGGAAATACTGCACGCTGCTTTAAAATTCCTAGAGCCACATTAAAAAGAATCAGCGGTAACCATAACTTTACCTTTAATAAGAACTCAGACAAATAATGCAGTGATATAGAATGCTTATAAACCAAAGGGGTCAATAACCACTTACCAGTCAGCAGCAAATCCATGGCCCCTACCAAGAACAATCTCTGGTGCCAGAGAGTCAGCAATCCCACATATTGTGTAGGTCCTTTGACCTTCCAACTTCTTTGCAAACCTAAAATCTACCAGCTGCAGATGTCCTGATCTATCGAGCATAAGAATGTCTGCCGAAACACCTCTATAAATAATGGACTTCTGAAAATGCATAATACATATCAACATGCATGTCAAGGGAAACATCTGTAACACATTGTGGAATAACTCAATAAAAGAATCTGAATATATGATGTTTCATGCGCCAATTACACAATAGAGAAAAGCAAAACAGTAATCACCTGATGAAGTTCTTCTAGAGAAACAACAACTGAGGCTGCAAAGAATTTTGCAGATGACTCATTTAGTGGTGTATGAAGTATTGAAGCCAGTGAGCAACAAAGGCAACAGTTCAGCAATATTCCAAGGTATGACTGATCAGCACAAGTAGACAGAACTTCTGGAACACAAGTTGATTTGCTCAAGCTTTTCATAAGGTCCTTTTCTTCACAGACTTGTACTTCCTTATGGAGATCTTGTACTCTCTTGATGTAAAACCTTTTTAAACTTCTGAACTTGTCTAGTCCATAGTTAAAACAGGAAACAAAATCAAAACGTGATTAATTAAAACATAGGTGTGTCTATGAGGAAAATTAATTATCTGATAACAAAAAACAATATAATCAGGCAGAATCCATTAACATACCAGAGCCCCTAACTTGGACGAGACCAATCTCACTGCAATCAGCAGCATATATGCACATTTTCCATTCCTGAGAAACATATATACAGCTGAGTATCAGTATAAAAGAATCCCAACAAGATCTCCAAAAGCATGCTAGAGGAGAAGAAAGGGATACTAACCCCGTACCAAATCAGAGAGCTTCACCCTCCTAAAAGGAAATTCACCATCTGCAAGATTCTCCTCTGTTACCAGAGATTCCTTAATCCTGAAAATAAGCCAAACAAGATAAGTTTGATGATAGACAAGCATATGGTGGTTACCAACACAAAAAAAGATGTTTCAGACACATTACTTGGAATCAGCTAGTGGAAGTTTAGGCAACGGCCCAACAATTGAATCAAATTTCTCCTTAGTGATAGTAGAACAAGTAACATCACCAATAGCAATAGCAGTGAAAGCAATAGTCCCACCAATGAGAGACCACTCTCCGAAGTGCCCTCCCTCATCTATCTCAACCACATAATTACCATTTTCCCGACTACTTTGTGCCTGCTTTGTTTGAGCACTGATGAGATCCCAGGTATCTGAAGTCATTTGACCAGTAGCCAATATAAGTCTCACACGACCTCTTTGAATGACATATAGCGATGAGACGTCATCATTCTGAAAAATGGTAGAGATGAATGAAAACTTGTTATTAGCAGGCTGATAACCAAAAATCAAGTGCATATGAAAAGGAGATATCAAGCAACTGTTTTCCAACTCCAAGTACCTTGTCTACTATTTTTTGCCCATCTGCAAAAGATACTTCAACAAGCGACTCAGCAAGTTGACTTAGTTGAAGCACTGTAAATCTTGTAAACAGTTCTACAGATCGGAGCAACTTCAATGATGATATGTTCGAAAATTCTGACATCAAAATACCCCGGAAGTCCTCACGCTTTAGAGCCCATAATGTTCCACTGGTCACAGCACGAACTGAAGCCTGAAGTGGCTTATTGTGCCTGTTATGCCAGGAGTAAATGATGATTAAATGGATCAAACAGTGAGTGCCATGTTTATCCATATGAACTTAATCAATTTATTCCATTATATCAAGGCATGGCATGATAGGTTTCAGAACTCAAATTCTAGACAAACAATAGTATGCTCTCTTTACTAATTTACATGAGTTAGATGTTGGTCAATAGTATCAGAGTCAAATAAGAGTTTTTATAAGGCTAGCTTGCAATATTTAGACACTATAAGTTAATGTTGTGAACTCCAGAGGAATACATATAATTATTTCCCAAATTTCTACAAATACTAGTGGCCTCTTCAAAAGAATTTGAGTGGTCAGTTTATGAATTTTTATTTCTAAGAACTTGCACATACCGCAGAGGTAGCGAAGAATGAGTTTAACTTGCACATACTACAGGTCAGGAGTTTAACTCCCCGTACTCACCAAAAGAATGGCCACTCGCCGTGCTATTTCAGTGAAATGCACGGTTTTAGAGGCATGTCCTGGATAGCCGGGGTTCATAGCCTTTTCTCGACCCTGCGGATGAGGAACTTCTACCTTTCCGTCAATGTCTCAGGGAAGGTGTCTTATCCCCAGGGGTCAAGTTTTTTTTGTGGAATATCTATTTCTTGATTTTTGGTATGGTGAATGCGGAAAGCAGGGCTGATCCCCTCATAAGTTTATACGAGGAAATAATGCAAATGCCTGAATTGTACTGTGTATTTTTTTTAAAAAAAAAAGATAAAACAGCAATGAACAAGCATAACAAATACAAATCTCACATTAGTGCTAGCTCCCCAAAGGAAGATAACTTGTCAGCTGTATACCGATGCAGAACCTTGGTTATTTCCTTTCCATTTTCTTCCTGTTCCATGTAAATCAGCTTAGTCTCTGACATTAGCGCAATAAAGATCAGGAAAAAGATGGAATTTATGAACTACTTGGCTATGTTAGAACACATGATCAGAATAAGTTTGAAATGCATTCAATGTAAGGCAGTGACAGCTCTGGTGCTTTCCCTTTGACTGCGTTTTGCACATCAACTATAGACAAACATCTTTATAACCTCAATACTACATGACTCTTTGAATCGATGGATACATGAGAAAGTTACTAAATTCATTTCAACCATAAAGGTGTCCTCTTTTAGTACTTCTTATCTTAGATATGATCCTGCACAAGAACTCGTGGTTCATCCCATTGGTCTCTAATTCCTAACAGCTGAGTTTTAATAGCATGAAAACTCAATCCGAAATCAAATGTACACGTGGCATATATTTGATTTGAAATTTATACCTGAATAGCCAGAACTTCATACTCACCACTACCAACTACATAGAAGCAGTCACCTTCGCCGCCCTGCATCACACAGTATCCTTATTCAAAACTTATTAACTTATAAGCAACCTAAAAAAGCAATCACATTTGAGCTCACAAACATAAAGGAGATAACCTGTTGTACTACTATATCCCCAGGTTTCACCTCAACTCGTTGCATACAATCAAGTAGAACATGACATTGTGAGTCAGTAAGCTTCTTAAATAGGAAATGATCATGTAGTACCCGCTCAATATGCGCCTTCATATCAAGTTTTTGAGGTTTTTCAGTTATAAGACATCAAGAAACTTCTGAAGTAAAGAGAAAATTCAATAGTGACAAAATTGGTAGACCTTACTTGCTCTTCCCATGTCTTCCGCTGTGATGGAGATGGAGGGACCCATAATTGACCATTGTCCAGAGAACTTTCAAGAGCCCTCAATCGTGTCCGTGATAAATCATGCCTCGAGCGCTGATTATTGGTGTTGGAACTTAGTATTAGTGGTGATTCAGAGCCTGCCAGTCCTACTACTTGCTGTGAAGGTTGTAAAGTCACCTTCGTAACAGTCTGGGTAGATTCCTTCAAGGAAGACGTGAGAGTAGACATGTGAGGTTTCTTCGGGGAATTTGATGAAGCTATTGATATGGAAACAATTCAAAATAAAAAATAATAATTCCATACATCAGTTAACCCATTAATATGCACGACTATGATTGTAATGTCATCTGTACGAGTTTCATATTGTAGCCAAAGACGATAGGACTCAGCAACAATTTCCGCACATGCATCTCGAGGATCCTTGTATTTAGAAATCTGCAAATTCGCCATATTAGAGTAGAAACCTCATATTAAAGCTGACTTCACACTCATTAGAATTGAATCCTTGAGTTAACCCATTAATCTGAAAAATCACTTTAGTCTTTATGTAATTTAATACTTCATTATTGATTTCTTTAGAGTCAAAAGATTTAATTATTTACTTTAATAAACCAATAATAGAAAAACAGAACAGTCAAAAAAAAAAAATGTGGTGGTGGGGGGGGGGGGGGGGCTCATATCATGGGAGTATAGTTAATTTTCTCTGAGTTGGCATCAGGACATTTCCTTGATGCTGAGTGGTAACTTCATGCTAGAAACTATTCTAATCGAATAGGAAGGATTTCATATCTAATGTATCTTTATGCACTGTGACTGTAGCAAATCACTTGGGATATAGAGTGTGCCATGCCTATTCACTCAAACTCTGAATTATGCAAACGATGATATTTTTAAGGTGATGGATATAAGTTACCATGTCGACAACTGTTTGACTGGAAAGGAATTCAAAAACGCCATCGCTAGCAAGAACAAAAAATGGATTGTTGGAATTGAGATCCAGGACAAAAATCTCAGGATCTGCGATGACACCAATTGACTCAGCAACAGAATCTCCAATGCTACGTGTAAAAGCAGTTCCTGGGTACATGCCATTTTGCACCCATAACCTTGGAGGATCGCCATCATCACTTTCTTCAGTACCCCAACACTGCACATCTGGGTTCTTTAGGCCTTCTATTTGGTCCAACGTTAGAACCCTAGCACCACATTCCTTGACCCTTTCAAGCTCATCAAACCGGTAAGGGGTTTGATCTACGGAAAGGTCAACAGCGACAATATCATCCCCTCGTTTTTCGGCAATAACGGCACGTGAATCACCGGTATTCGCAACGTACAAAGTTTTACCCCTGACCAATATAGTGATTGCAGTAGTACCACTCATGGAATCATCCAAGTCATCGGCATGCAGCTGTGTGTTCGTCGCGACAAAAGACGAATGAAGAGCCAGCACAGCATCTGTACGAAACCGGTTATCTCTGAGCAGGTTCTCGCATAATCTTTGCTTCACAAACTGTGAGCATTGAGCTCCATATTCCCATGGCCATCAAACACACCAAAGAAGTTATCATCAGGACTTGGTCCAAATGGGGTATGTATGCAGTAGCTATCTTGATTTGCCTTGTCAAGTGAGTCTGGGTAGTAACCTCTTTGAGACAGGAAGGAGTATCTCAGGTCATAGTTACCCAAAGGGACCTGAATCTTGCGTGATCCATCAGGAGGAAGAAACTGTGACGAGACCCTCGATAATCGGCTGATGCCAACAGCTGATTCCCTTGTGGCATTCGTGTAGTTAAAAGCATCGTCGTCATCTTCCCCGGGGTCATCAGAAGAATCATCTGAATCAATAGAATCTGCTTTCCCTCCTCTCCCCCGACTTGACTTTCCCCTTGATTCTCTTGGGGACTCAGGTGCCTGCCCCAGGCACCCATTTGAGCACGAAGAGCACCCCTTCAGTTGTGAATAACACTTGGAAGCTGAACACCCCATGAATCAGATGTAAAAGCAGCTTTGGTCAGACCACAAATATCACAAGCAGGGTTCCAAAAAGCGGCACAAAGCGCATGCTTCAGCGATGAGCGGACAGGCAACGTTTCGCTTTGGGGCATAAGCGCTCCCAAAGCAGCGCGACCGCCTTGGTGGAGAGCCGCCTCCGACGACCCCGAGCCTGGGACTGCCCCGCCGCCGTCGCCTGCGTGCCGAGCGCCCGGGGGGGCTGGGGGGTGAGACGGAAGATGGAGCGCCGGCGATGCGAGATGGAAGCCGCTGCCCCTGAATCCACGCGCTGCGACTCCTCCTCCCTCCTCACGCGCGTAGCCGGCGACGGAGAAGAAGCCCGGCGGCCAGAAACGACGGAGGGAGGCGGGGTCCGGGCGGGAGCTTTGGGATGGCGGATTCGTGGTGACCAGGTTCACTCATCCAATAGCACCAGTAGCAATAGCTGCACAACAGTGCTCCTCCGCTTGCAGACGAAAATGAAAAGGCGTCCGCGGAATCATCTTCCAATAAATAATTATACAATATCCAAATTAATTTTTATATTTCAACTGGCGATATAAATAAACATTTGTAAAGTATTTTAAGGGGCAATATATAATGAACAGCATTAGATTAATTATATTAGGCCCATTTGATCATGAAATTGAATTAATTTTAATAATCATAATTTAGAAACATGTTAACTAAGCTAATATGGTTGTATATCAAGGATATTTGCATATTATTATTCACTACCAAACATACCCATGCCTGTGCGTTGCAACGGTACAAAAAACTAAACATTAATTATATTGCATATTTATTCATATTTTTATGTTTTTTTTTTTTTTATTGTCAACTCATTGTATTGATATTTTCTAAGCTAAATACATGTTCTTTTCTATCTAGATTTTAATTAGAATTAGAATCTCTATTCATCTTACTCGGAGGTATTCCATCACGAGCCATGTTAGAATAATCTTTGTATGGAAAACTGGTTGCTTTCGAGTTCAAATCATATACGCAACGTATAACCCAATAGTTTTTTAATCAAACTTCGTATCATGATAAACAAGAATTATTCATACTTGTATAAACACGTGTTACATATATAGAATTATAAATAGATCTCAGGTCTTGTCTTTTACTATTTAAATTTGGATTAGGATTAGAACTCATATTCTCATTTTACTCGGGGTATTCTATTTGGATTAGAATAAGATTTTTAACTATATTTATGTTCACCCCCTATATATATAAATAAAAGGGTTATAGTATATAAATGAATAGAGACATCTACATTTACAGAGTTAGTTAGGGAAGGTCATACCAAAAATATAGGTGGAGAAATTTTACCTCTTTATTATTAGGTATAGATATAGATATAGATTATATGAGCTAAATACTTACTTGTATTTGTATCGTAGGAGAGCGAGTTTGAATAATGTGTTATAAGTTGCAAAGTATAAACATAAATTGACAAACTGATGATCTATAAAATTAATTTTCATCTCTTACTCTATAAATTTGAGATAGGCTTATATTTGAACTTTAGAAAGTGATAGCATATTAATTTCCAAACTAAATAGCATAACTTATTAAAGTAGATTTCAAGGGATCTAAACACTCATGATGCAGACTCTATGGTAGTTTTTATATATATTAATTGTACTGCTACGTAGACATATTAATTACACAATTTTATGAAGATAGTAAAAATCTAAGAAACAACGCTACGTCAAAACGGATTTTGTGTGTCGGTCAAAATCGGTTTTTCGCAGCGGGCAATGACGTTCGCTGCCATGACACGGCCACGGTAAATAAAACGTTTACCGTGGCGGTCAGCAAGTGTCCGCTGCGAAAAAACAATTAACCGCAGCGGGCACACTACAATACAATGCCCGCTGCGGTTAATCCTTCAAAAAAAATAAAAAAAGAGAAAAAACCCTAATAGCCCACCGAGCCCATCCATGGGCCCAGTGAGCCCAGCGCCGCTGCCATCGCCGGTCGCTGCAGCGCCGCCGCGAGCTCACGGTGCCGTGCGAACACGAGCGCCACGCCTCGGGCGCCGTCGTGGCCCGATCTAGAACCGCCACGCCTCCGTCGCACCGCCATGGCCAGCAATGCCCGCGCCGCGCGGCTGCCCCACCTGCGCCGCCGTGCCTCGCCTACACCGTGCGGCTGCCCCCACCCGCGCCGTCGTGGCTCGCCTGTGCCGCGCCGCCTCGCCCGGCCTCGTCGAGCGCTGCCTCGCCAGCCTCGTCGTGCGCCGCCGCGGCCCCACGGAGAGGGCTGAGGGAGAGAGCTGCGGTGCGGCTCCGTGAGAGAGAGAGAGAGCCGAGGGAGAGAGAGGACTGTTGTGAGGGAGAGGGAGAGAGAGGACTACAGTTGTGTGTGAGGGAGGGGATGGGTGAGGGAAACCCTAACACTCGGTTATATATGCGGTGTGGCTATCGGGTCTTACTCTGGGCCTAATGGGCCTCGGCCTTAACCGTGGCGGGCTTTATAAGATGCCTGCTGCGGTTAATTGATTTACCGCAGCGGACACATTAAGACGTCCGCTACGGTAAATACCCTATTTACCACAGCGGACACGTTAAGATGTCCGCTGCGGTAAATAAAAACTACCCGTTGTGAGAAAGTAAGGGATTTTCTGCAGCGGACAAAATACGTGTCCGTCACGGAGGCTTTTTTTGTAACGCTGCGCAAAATCGATTTTGACGTGCTGCAAAATCTAACTTAAAAAACTGAGTCTTCATAATAGATGCTGTCAGGTTTCGTGTGGGGCAGCTACTGGTCCACTTTCCTCTTTCGATCATATCTCCTCTTATCCACTTCGTCAGTTAATTGCATGGGCCAGGCTTACGTGTGCGATCGAGATCGCGATCGAGATCAAGAAATGCATGTTGTCTCTCAGCTCTCCAATGCATGGGAACTTACAATTTTGGGTACGTGCGGTACGGTCTCGAGTATAAAGAGAGATCGAGTTGTCCACACATTTTTCTCCCTCTATTACTTTATTATTTTTGGGTTTGACGAGTCAATGGTTCGTATATAAACTCAATTAGCCTTCATTAACTCTTACTAGCCCTAAATTACTCTATGTTTTCTAATTATTATGTAAAAATATGAGCCCACTACCACACATTTGGCTTTTAGTCCCGGTTCAAGAGCTGAGACTAGATAATCGGGACTAAAAGTTCTACCTTTAGTCTCAGTTCTCGGGCTCGAGGCTAAAGAAAGACCTTTAGTCCCGATTGGTAATATCAATCGAAACTAAAAAAAAAAATATCCAGGCATTACCACGGGACAAAGTTAGTAACATTTAGAATCAAAGAAACGAGAACAGGTCAAATTCTTGGAAAGAACAGATAATGAAGAGGAGAGGTCGGCGATGCAAAGCAAGAAACAGAGAGCTGAAATTTGAACGGGCTCGAGCTTGGAGAGGAAGAAGGACGCACATATATAACCTGACCAAAAACTATCACGGTTGCTTCTCAAAACCGAGACTAAAGGTTGGTGGTTCCAACTGGGACTAAAGGTGGTCGGCTGACCCGCACTTCCACCGTAGTCGTTTGGGCAGATGACTTTAGTCACGGTCAATATATAGAATCGGAACTAAAGGAATTATTAGTCTCGGATACAAAATTTACCAAGACTATTGCACATTTTAAATATCGACCAAATACATGTTCTCTAGTAGTGGCTCATTATTGACTCTTGAGGAGTCCAAACACTCCCATAGTATGTGTGTATCCGGGAAAGACGTCTCGATGAATTGATTATTACCGAGCACAACTAAGTACACGTACATCATGAGCTAGAAAACATGGGAGAGTTGATTAGCCTCAAATTAGTTCATGCTTAAGATCTCTAATTAGTATAAAAATATAGGTTAATTATTAGCTCTTAGATCCAAACACTCCAATAATATAATAAAGATAGTAGTTTGATATAATTGACACAGCTTCTCCACCAGCTCTAAAGTTGTTTAAGCTACTTTGTGAAAGATGATATAATTGGTGGAATATTAGATATATTACATTGGGCCTCATGGACTGATTATATAGGGTACATAGGACTAACACCTCTTGTGGCTAGACAATATGGTACTATTTTTATTACTCTAGCATCCCCTCGCAGTCACAGCGGGAGCGTTACAGACGGTGAGACTAGAGAAGAAGCTGACAAGCTAACATCCCCCGCAGTCATAACAGTCGATGTGTCGTGTAAGCTGTGGCTGGAGAAGAAGCCGATGAGTCCCCATGCAAGGCGGTAGCCCTTTGTGCCGATGTCGAGTTAACCGAGCGTGAGGGCGCAATAGCCATGGTCGAAGAAGCTGTGCTGAAGATTGCCGAGGTCGATGTAGTTGTGATCAGGGTGTCGTGTCGATGGAGCTGCAGGTGTAGACGCACAAGGGGCGCCATGGTGATGACGGAGACACGTCGAGGCAGTCGTCGTGGAAGGGGGCGATGCCGAAGTCGACGCAATCAAGGCCGTCGTAGATGTAGACGAAAGGTGACGATGCTATCGAGGCAGACGGGACGGGAACAGGAGGGTTGATGCAGTCAAGCCACCTGTGCGCCGATGCGCTGGCTGAATTTGCCAGACCCAGCAACGCGTCGGGGACGAAAGCACGCGTCAGTGTTGCCAATACCGGGCATACAAGGGAGAGGGCCCCAACCACGGTAACGTGACGTGGTTGTGCTGGACGAAGAAGAAGCAATGCGGTAGAGAACACGTCGGCGAGCATGGCTCAGCGACGACGCGAGGGGTGGCCGGCGAGCAGGGCTCTGCGACGACGCTGGTAGTGGCAGCTCGATAACGAAGACCCAATCAGCACGACAAAGACCTTGTGCAGACTGACGGCGCAGCAAAGATTGCGTAGCACAGACGTCGATGCACAGGGGACGGCGATGTAGATGCAACGGCGAAGTGGACACACAGGCGGCGATGCTGCGGCCCGATGAGGCGACACAGCAGCAAGCATGCAGTCTTGTTGCTCGGAGAAAATGGATGTACGACTCGGCGCGATGTCGGAGTAATACGTGCGAGGTCGACAGGCGATGGACAACTCAATCCTGATCAGTGATCGGGCAAACCAAAAAGATACAGCAGCAGTGGATCGGGTGTACCCAGTCTCGATCGGAGATTAGAGAAGAAGCTGACAAGCTAACACTTTGTGCTGAGCGGCCGGGATAAAATAAAACAACCCCTCTTAGGCTTTGTTTGAATACGCATGCATTTAGCTCAAATCACATGGTTTAGAGTGAATTGGAATGGAAATTAGTTTAAATACACTTTACCATACGTGGTTTGAAGAAGATACATGCACATTTAAACAAGTTCTTTTTTAGAAAAAGGAATATATTAATATCTCATCCTCTGCATCGACTAATGCATATGACAGTTCAAAATTACATAGCGACGGACTAACATAAAGTCCAAAGAATCACAAAAATAAAGTTCTGAAATAAAGATAGAAAAGTTCCGATAAACAATACCGACTATCACTCAACTCAAGGAGCCTCTTAATTAAAACATGCATGCTCTCGGGAGCGGTGGATGGGAGATGAAGTTAAAGACGTCGAGCTATTTTAAGAAAGGGTCCATCGAAACAACTTTAGCTTTATTGGTAGAGTTCTTATGGAAGAAAAAAAAAACTTCACCAGTGAAGTGAAGTAGAGTTGTACTTGTACGAAACAAAACCTTAGCTTTGACTTTTCTAATTTAGACCGATAGGTTTTTACAGAATGCAACAAAAGGGGCTAAAGTGGAACTACAGTTTGGATGTAAAAGGGCAAGCCTTTAGCAATCCCTAAACTTGTTATCTGAGTCCTCAACTCTCAATTTTGACATTTGATAACCCAAATCCATTCTTTCTCTTGTGGAGACAAACAGTTTGGAACACGCATCAAATAAATGGGGTGTTTGGATCCTTTGGCAAATGGAAAATGACAAATGAATTTGACAAATCTTTTGCTACTTGAGGGTGTTTGGATCCCTTGGCAAATGACAAATGGAAAATAGTAAATGGCACATACAAAGACAATTATACCCCTAATAATTATACTCATTCACATGTCATGCATAAGAGGGAGGGGTATGAGTGGAAGGATTTTCTATTTGCCTTTATTTGTCACTCCAAAGTGGCAAATGACAAATAACAAATTTTTGTTCTTTTGTCATTTTTTTACCTTGTATGTTTGAATCCATTTGCCAAAAAATAACAATTCTTTTGTTTCTTTTACCAATTTGCCAAGGGGATCCAAACACCCCCAAAGTCCTTGATCGATCAGCTCTTGACATATTCTTAAAGTGGCTGCTGTCGCTCACAGGACCAAAAGGAGGAGGGAAGGGCTACGAACTATACTACGTAGCTTGCAAGCTGAATATATGTAGAGGTTGGTACGAATCGGAAAAGGATTAGTCGTCCACACGTCCACTTGGCCCGTACGTACCTGTCAATAGTGTTTGTGTGTCTCATCGCCAAAACACTTGGACGGATTCGGATCTCATATCTAAAAAAGTATAATCTAACCACATATATATATATATATATATAGATGCCCTACGTGTGGATATCTCGAACACATAAGAAATAAATGTTATTAATTTACTCGAGATTTGTAATTAATAAGCTAGCTTTTGAGATATACAAAAAAACTGCTACTCCTACATACTTTTTTTTTATTCCCCTTCATCTTGATGCACATTGAAGAAAGAGAGGGTTCTATATATCAATAGTCCCTCCAAAAGAATGTCCATGATTATATGTAGTTGCCAATTATAGCATCACTTCTTTTCTGGCTCGAAAAAAATGGAGCAAATAAAACTGGTTTTCATTTTCCGCTAGAAGTTACACGCACATGCGAGAATTAGATCATGAGGTTTTGAGGCCACACAAATTAATAATTTGAATAAAAATAAAAACACTGTGCAACCGCGTGTTCCTTTTATTTTGAAAAGTTTGCTTCTTCCTTTTCACATTAAATAAAAACCATATACCTAGCCAATGTTAGATAGATCTTTTGAAGACTACTCCAATGCCATTAAATAAAAAATAAATATGCACCTATACATATATGTTGACATATTTATTTTTGGCAACAAAATTTATCGTATTTTATTTGAAAGCATCGTCTGGTCTTGGCGTCTTGCTTTGTGATGTGCACATTGTATATTTTTACCCCACAGCTTCTTATTGTTTCAAATAGCGTGTAACTCTAGTTCTCTAGCATTTGATAGATTGTATGTTTTTTCCTTGGTTTTTATTACTTTGTGTTTCTTGTTAATTATACCATTTTGCCTTGTATCCGTATAGATTATTACTAGAGTTGTAGCATTTCTATTTTTCCTATACCAGCGTGAAAATTCTTTGTAAACATATAGTAATTAGAAGTGGATATAGCGGCTCGCTCATGCTAAGCAACCGTAACAACATTGTTATATATACTATCTCTATCATAAAAAGAATGTAACTATGGTATGTGTGCCAATTAAACTACTTCAGTCTTGACCATATTTTTAGTAAATATTATTCATATTTATGACTCTAAATTAATTTATTATAATAATACATTTCGTAATTAATCTAATGATGTTTGCATGATATAAAAATATGTATACTTTTGAATCTATAATTGCCATGACACTGTTTCAAAATTATATCCTTTTGGACACGAAGGTAGTACTAAATGGCAGTACACTATTGGCTGAGTATTAGAACTGGCCACTAAATGGTATAGTCCAAGATTTAAAGCATTGATTTTATGTAAGTAACTATATCATTGGGTGCGTGGTTAAACATTTATTAAGAATAAGGGTGCGTTTGTATAGGTGAGTTAGTTCACTTGAATCAATTTTTAATGGCTCCACGGACGTGGGGTTTGGAGCCAAAACAATTCTTTTTTTATTTGGTAGTTCTTGAAACCGGACCATCGCGGTCTCTACTGATTTTGTTTCTATATATGTCTTCTTTCATTAGCATTTTTTCAGTTAATCCTTTTTAAGCACAACACATTAAAAAATGGGTTGTATTAATTTAAGTTATTGTTTGTCTCAAAAAAATCATTTTTTCTAAAGCTTTCTATACTTTTTTTAATAATAAAATTTTTTTTGCACATCAAAATCTAGCCTAATAGCTAAACGATTTCATAAAATGGTTCTGATTCTGATAGCATCTAAATCCAAAACGTTTCTACGAGAGTTTAGATCCCTACCAAACACGCGGTAGATTCTTGTCGGATTGCAAGTTTGGACTTGTTTTTCCTATTGTGTGATCCAAAACTCTTGTTAGACCTAATAAAAAAGTACATGTACTTCTCGTAATATATCAATGTCCTGGATTAATCGGAACACACGTATATTCTTAATAACTCCTGTGCCTGCTGTTGGCTAACCTAACTGCTACTAATAACTAAACAGCTACGCACGCACGGTAGGCTAGCTGTAGCTCTTGATTCGTCCTCCACTTGGTTTTCTTGCCACTATTTGCATTTGCAGCCACGACATGACCTCAGCTCCATCCACAAGAACCATCCAAAAAACCTCCAAAAAAGAAAAAGAAAAAGAAAAAAACCTCTCCTTTCCTCCTCCTCCCATTGGCTGGCTAGCTGCCTACCTCCCGTCCCGTGTGGCTAGTGGCTACCCACATCTCTCCTCTGTCTCTCTAAGTTAGGGTAGGGAGCAAGCCTTGGTAGTACTGGATTGACTGATTAAAGCAAGGATTAGCAGGCACAGTCAGTCCCAAAACAAACAAGAGGCACCAAACCAAAACCAAGAAAAAGCCAAACTTTCTCATGCAGCAGGATCCATCCAGATATTATTATAGCAGTTTAATTTGTTAGCACAAGCAGAGTCAGAGGAGCCATGACCAAGAGGATCGGAAGCACAAGCAGAGTAGATAAGCACATGCAGTCCAGCTCCAGCTACCCAGTCCAGTCCAGCAGCAGCCTGCAATGCCCGGCGGCCGGCTATATGAGAGGAGCTCTAGTTAGTCCATGAGCAGCCCCTCTTCTTCCAGCAGCGCCGCCGCCGCACAAGAGCACCGCCTGCAGGAAGCAGAGGAAAACCAAAACCTCCACCACCACCACCAAGAGGTGGCCGCCGGCATTGTTATTCCGTTCCCTCCCACTAGCAGTAGCAATCAAGCCCACGACGACAAGAAGCAGGACGCCGAGCTGTCGCCGCCGCGCTGCGAATGGGAGTTCCGGCTGGCGGCCACCGTGCCGACCACCGCCCTGCCGGGTGCGTCCGACGCCATCGGCAGCGTCGACTTCGACCCCACCGGCCGCCTCCTCGCCACCGGCGGCATCGCCCGGAAGATCCGGTTCTACGACGTGGCCTCCATGCTACTTCTGCCGCCGGATAATAGCAGCGCCGCCGGAGCTGCCGGCCCCGCGGCGTGCATCTGCGTGCCGGCGAAGCTGAGCAGCGTGCGGTGGCGCCCGGACAGTGCGTCGGCGTCCGCGGTGGGTGCGGCGACTACGACGGCGTGGTGACAGAGTACGACGTGGAACGCGGCGTGGCGTCATGGGAGCGCGACGAGCACAGTGGGCGGCGCGTGTGGTCACTGGACTACGCCCCGGGCGGCGCGGCCATGGCGGCGTCCGGGTCGGACGACCGCACGGCGCACGTGTGGGACCCGCGGTCGCCGTCGGGTGGCTGGGCGACGGCGCGCGCAGGCGGTGCCGTGCTGTGCGTCGAGTTCGACCCCTCGGGTTTGCCCCACCTCGCCGTCGGCTCCGCGGACCGCCGCGCCGTCGTGTACGACGTCCGCGCGCTCGGCCGTGGCGCCGTCGCACGGATGGACGGCCATGCCCGCGCCGTGACGTACGTGCGGTGGGCGGCGGGCTCGGGGACAGCGCGCCGGGTGGTGACGTCGGGTGCCGACGGGACACACCGGCTGTGGGAGTGGGACGGCTCGTCGGCGGCGGATGCCGGGGCGGCAAGGGAGGTGCGGTCGTACAGCGGCCACGCGAGCGCGCGGAGCTTCGTGGGGATGGGCGTGTGGCGTGGGGCGGGCCTGGTGGCCAGTGGATCCGAGTCCAACCACGTCTTCGTCTACGACCTCAGGTGGGCCAAGCCCATCTGGGTGCACGCCGTCTCCTCCGCGTCGCACGGACACGGAGGAGGGGCCCACGGCCCAGTCACCACCACCACCTGCCCCTCCGAGTCCGAGCAAGTGGATGCTGCTGGTGGGTTCGTTAGCGCGGTGGCGTGGCGGCAGGGCAGCCACAGCAATGCCGACGATGATCTCGACGGCGGGGCGCTCGTCGCTGGTGGATCTGACGGCGTGCTCAAGGTGTTCACGTGCCGACGGCGGAGGGAGGCGGCGGTGGGGGATGATGGCCATGGACTCCTCCTCTGACTGTGATGATGTGGCATTGAGATTGAGCTAGGCGGAGGAATGAAGCAAACAGCTGCCATTTCCTTCCTTTTCTTGTCGTGCTTTTATTACTTGTTCCTCTTTTATTGTTGTTTTCATTTTCCTTTTCTTTCTGAAAAAGAAAAGATGAGTTAAGAAACAACAACAACAACAACAAAGGGCAATTGAAGTACATGTTTATTTAGACTGAAACTAAGTGAGGGGAGGGGAGAGATTGATTCAGAGGGAGGTGGAGGAGGACAGAAGAAGAGAGACTGATGATGTTGAGGATGATTCTTTTTCTTCTTTTTTTCCCTCGGTGGTGATGATGATGCACATCCCTGACAATGTACTGATCTATTTTTAAGCAATGTAATAATAAGAAATCCACGATGACTGCCACCATCATTTCTTTATTTATTTACCCACTACGAGTTCACAACTCACATGCCTCTGCACAAACTGTATGTATAATGTATGTCGTCGTTCCGTTTCCGTCCTCTGTTTTATTATTATTATTATTATTTCACACATTCATATGCATACACTGCACTTCTGCTGCAACAATGCAGTACTATACATGCTTTCTCCTTCAACTGTAATGAGCCTGCCATGCCTTTTGCTGCCAATGTGTTGTGCTCCATGGGCCTCCTTCACTGTTTTGTGTCGGCCTGCTACTGCTGCCTCACAAACACTGCATTGCATCAGCTATATAGGAGTTCTTAGCATTGTTAGGCCTGGGCCTGTCTCCCTCTCCCAACACAACAGTAGAGAATGTGTGTACGCCTACGCCATAAGCATTAGTCTGCAAGGTCAACGTATAACTGCATCAAAACTTGCAGCAGGTGGCTGTTGAACTCAGTATTCTGTCTTGCTCTGTACTCACTAGGTGACTACTGTTGTGTTTCTGTTCTGCCATGGCTACCTCCTTTTTTGACGTACATGCAGTTAGATGTATGTACTCAAGCTCGTCAGAGTTCAGACTTAGTAGAGACTAGAGAACTACGATACGTTGTATATCTCTTACTGATCCCAAAAGATGTAAGAGTCGTTCGTCATGGCTGACGCAGAGCCGGAGCTCTCGTGTGGTTATTATTGAATACTAATAATACTCCAGTTACCTAGTTATTATGCCATAATCTCCTTCGTTCTCGCATACATAGACTCAAAATGCTGGCATATACACATAATATAGCATATATAACAACTAGGTTTATGTGATCTGCTTTGCACACTTCTGGCTTTCAGATCTTACAAGGCTGAGGCAGCTGTTTTTTGTTTAAATTTCAATAAAATCCAGTAGGGGCAAGCCCCTCCTGTTTCACTAAAAAAAAAGGCTTAGGCTGCTCATACATGGATGGCCTCATCTCCTCCACTTTGGCCGACAGCCCGGAATCAAAGGATAATGCATTTGCACACACCTGGATAAGCTTTTCTTTGCTTGCACGCACTTTCGAAAAGTTTTCCTCTTCTCCTGTTCTCCCTTAATTGAGGGGTGTTCTCTTCTCTTTTTTTTTGTTTTAAAAATAATTTTTAAGACCACAAGATCACAACTAAGAAATGTCACACCTTGTTCTCCATTCATCATGCAAGCACAAAACAACCATGATTCATATTTGAGGAGCACAAATGTGCACTCAAAAGCCACAACACGGCCTGATTCAGATTATTTTAGGGTACATGCTTAGCAAGATGACATACTTTTCTCGGCATTCCTTATTACTTAATCCTGCATTCCATACTGACAATTTGCAGTGAGGGCATCCTTGATGATTCGGCGCATCGTATGTCCTCGTATGAGCTGGACCTGCTTATACAAAAAAAAAAAAACCAATCTCGCCTGCCCCGGCCTCTATGGATTATAATTCTCAAGCAAGCAAGCATTGACTTGCATCCCCCATCATTGCAAGTACAGACGATGAGCCCTAAGCGCATGTTCCCAGCCACATTGTTTAGTCAGCAGCATATTTTCGCACATATATCGCCATCGTTTCCGCGTTCTTTTAATCGTCGGCGAGGATTCTAATCACATCCTTTCTCTTATTCACTTTACGTTCGGATCTTGGATGTGACAAGGACAAAAAGTCCTGCGCGCTGCCTGCCGCAGAAGTTGTTAAACTTTGGGTGTGGAAACTGGAAAGTTCAGAGTTTCAGACAAAAGATTCTTTTTTATGCATGGCTCCTTCTCCATTCAGAGCAATGCATGCAGATAGTTTAAGCAGTGGGTCCTAGTTTTTTTTTAAGTGCAAGATGCGAATTCGTATGGCGATTAGTTGCTTGTCCATCCACATGCAGCTGCGCCAAGTCAATTTGCCAACAAGTACAGTTTTTGCATAGCTCGTAGTACTAGTTTATAGCTGTCGGCTAATGGATGCTGAGGAATACTAGTTGCCTTGAATTTGATTTTTTCTCGTAAGCGAATCGCCGTGTTTGATGCTGAGGCAGGCAGAGAAGAAGAAAGAGAGGGGGGATTAAGACGCCCCTTGAGATCGATCACATGGAATTGTCCTCTCTTGTAGGACATGGTTGCATATAAAAATAGGACAGAGATATCAAGCATGATAGGACCCCCTCCTTCATGGCATATCATTAGCTATCTCCCTAGTTTCTGTCTTTCTAAGGGGATGGATAACGAATTCTGCTGATATATGTCACTCAGAATATATGGGATAAACTATAGCTAAACATTGTGTCATGCCTCTTTGTTTTTGGTTCTCGTGCCTCGCGGGCGAGCTCGAGTGCCTTTTTGTTTTCAGTCTTTCAGAGAAGTTGCAATTGTTTGGTAGATAGATACACATGTTAAGCGCACTGTGTCAGTACTTGTTTACTAGCGCCAGTGTGATCTGCTTCACTATATATCTTTTTTTATTATTATTGAATGAGCAGTAGGAAAGGTTCTAGTTGGAGTTATCTGTTCTAGTTTAACTTTGCTAACATTTTAGAAGATGTTCAGAATTTCTGGCATTCTGCAACAGAGCTGGCTATGGGAAACCTTCATTCGTAAATATTGATTGATGTAAAAAAAAAACCCACTCAGCATATAACTAGCGATTAAATGGGATCCATCAGACTTCATCATGACGCAGATTTAGCTTTGGTTCATCTGTCGTTGTAGAGAAAGGTCTTTTCTTTTTTCCTAAGTGAGGAACGGAAGAACAAGGAAAGAGAAAAGTAGTACCTGAACTAAGATTCTCAAAACAACTAGTGCCAGGAAAGGACAAAGTCATCAGGAATTCATTATGTCTAATACAGAGCAATGCCTTAGCTGTCAGACTTGAACCATTATGCAACTGAGCATCGTGTTATCAGTAGTAACCAAGTTAAGAGGATCAAGAAAAGGACAATGGTTTATGCACCATATGAAGTTAATTACGAGCACACGAGTCGAACGACATCATTAGGAGTCCTAACAAAACAAATCATTCTGCCAACTCAATTGATCTGACGTTGGGTGAAAGCAGCAGCACTGTGACTGGCAGACATCCAAGCTCCCCATCATTGTTGGGTTTTGTGCTATGAGTAATGACTAACGAGCCTATCAGAGGTCATTGTTTATGCATATACATACCCAAGCTGCATTTCGTATCAATTCACTGTCTTGATACTTGCAATAACTAACACAAATCCTTCTGGACTGGATCCCAGCTAGGCTGTCGTTTCTTGTGCCCATGCATGTCTCTCCAGTTAATCCTTGGCATTCTCTAGCTCAGATGCTTCCTCTTGCTCCCAATGATTGCCATCAGAAGAGGGATGGATTAATCAGTCAGGCCCTGTCATTGCTAATCCAAGTGTCCGTCCGTTCATTGCAAGAAC
Organism: Microstegium vimineum; assembly: GCA_022036555.1. Classification (NCBI taxonomy): domain Eukaryota; kingdom Viridiplantae; phylum Streptophyta; class Magnoliopsida; order Poales; family Poaceae; genus Microstegium; species Microstegium vimineum. The sequence goes on along the minus strand of CM039122.1, from coordinate 683,439 downwards.
AGCTCATGTCAATGCCCCTCGCCCATTATTGGTGTAGACAGTCTGACCTTCATCACGCTGATTATTGGATAACGATGTTCTTTAGTAAAAAAAAGAAAAAAAGAAGCTGGAGTGAACATTATGCTATTACCTGATCACTGGAGTACATCTGAAACAACAGCCTTAAAGCTTGTAGTTACATTCTTTCAGAACTTCTGTACAATAGTTAAATTCAGAAAGAGTAAGTAACCGTTATCGCCGCCAATTACAGCGCCACCGTTGCCGTTGCTGAAACAAAACTAAACAAAACAGTATGTGATCCTAATAGTGCCAGCAAGCATTCATATTTCAAGCATGATCATCATTAGAAGGAAGCCGAAATTCACGCTGAAACTCTCTGAGAATCTTCCTTGTGTAAGTAATGGCGAGATAGAGGTGACATCCTCTGACCAAGCTCCCCTCTCATAATGATCTCCAGCATGTGCACGCAGTCACCTACTCAATTCCCCTCAATTAAACTAAACCAAGAAGCAAAATGTGACAGCCCTGCCTTTAAATCAGAAGGAGCACATGGTGCCGAGAGACTGCTACTACTACTGCAACAACAGCTCATCATCTTCAGAGGAAAAGGAAGGAGAAGAAGAAGAATTAGAAGAAGAAGAAGAAGAAGAAGAAGAAGAAGAAGAAGAAGAAGAAGAAGAAGAAGAAGAAGAAGAAGAAAGACAAGACGGCGGCGACAATGGGGTGCCGGTCCTGCGACAAGCCCAAGATGAACTACCGTAAGGGTCTGTGGTCTCCTGAGGAGGACCAGAGGCTCAGGGACTACATCATCAAGCATGGCCTCGGCTGCTGGAGTGCTGTTCCTGCAAAGGCTGGTGAGCTGCTGCCCGGCCTGCTGCTCTCCTTTCTCCTCTCCTCTCCTTTCCTCTCCTATCCTTCAATGCACATTGCTGCCGCCTGCTGCATGACAAGCTCATGCTTGCAGAAAAAGCCAGCTCTGAAGTTTGACCATCACATTAGATGGTTCGAATTGGGCTTCCAAATTCTAGAATTCTTGTTTCTGATTATGTTTTTCTTGTTTCTTTTGAATGGACTTTGTTTCTCACAGGTCTCCAGAGAAATGGCAAGAGCTGCCGCCTGCGTTGGATCAACTACTTGCGGCCCGGGTTGAAGCGTGGAATGTTCTCCCAGGAGGAGGAAGACGTCGTCATCAACCTTCAAGCCAAGCTGGGCAACAAGTAATTCTCTCACAACCTTCAACTGTTTTGATTTCTTTTTCCTTTTTGAAAAAATGAAAATCTTGAACTGTTTGCTAGAACAAGTATATATAACATCTGGAGCCGTGTTAAGTTCATGACTTCATGTTGCTGATGAATTGTTACAAACATATATACATCAGGTGGTCTCAGATTGCGATGCATCTGCCAGGGAGGACAGACAACGAGGTGAAGAACTACTGGAACTCGTACCTGAAGAAGAGGGTGATGCAAGCCCAGGGGACGTCGTCCAACTCCAGCCCCAAGAGCCCACCGGAGCTCACCTCCATGAGCACCACCGAGCTGTCGTCCATGTCCATGTCCATGCACCACCACCACCACGTCAAGAACAGCGGTGGCGGTGGCAGCACCACGACGTCGCACGATCACGACGGCAACATCAGCGGCAGCCACGCGCTGTCGGCCCCCGCGGCGGCGCCAGCTCTCGCCCACCAGCCGCCGTTCGATCACCAGGCCAGGAGCTTCGTGTTCTCGGACTGGGCGCCGGCGGCGGCGCCGGAGAGCTACTCCGTGTCCACGCACTGGCCTGCCTCCACGGCGAGCTCCGGCAACGTGACGCCGTCGCACGGGCACGGCGGCGGGGGCGCCTTCGGGGACCAGATCAGCAGCACCTACGGCACTGGCACGCTGCCAACGCACCAGGACCACCACCACCAGAGCGCCGCCGCTGCCGCCACCGCCGGCATTGCAGGGAGTGGTGGCTACTTCGACCTGCTCAATATGGGAGACATCTATGGTGGATTCACCTCGACTAACGATGATCTCCTCTTCTGAAAGAGCTCTGAACTGATGATGCTCAACATGGGAGACATCTATGGTGGATTCACCTCGACGAACGATGATCTCCTCTTCTGAAAGAGCTCTGAACTGATGATGATGATGATGATGATGTCGGAGGTGTAATGAACGTGATCAGTGTTGGTGTTGTGCATGAGTGTAAGCATCATGAAATGCAGCGGTATACTTGTTGAATTTGTTGCTTCTTCTTCTTTTGTTATTTTGTAAGAAAATTCTTCTTTTGTTATTTTGTATAAGAAAATTATTAATTGTGATGTAGAGAACACACCCCTGGCTGGACATAATTCTTTGGTATGTTTCTACAATAAATATGCGTATCAACCCGTTTGTGAAGGTGTAAATGTTGATTAATCTATGAATGTTTTCCGACTGATGGTGTAATCACCTCTAGTCGGCGTTAGTTACACAGATGTGCAAAATCCATGTGGATATTCAAATTCAAAATTCAAATCCATTGGAGAAACAGTAGCACAGAAACCATACATAGATGCTGCAAAACTGCATAGCTTACATGCTTATATCTCTGCGTATTATGAGTATGATGACTCTCACGACATTAACAAGAAATAAGTTACTCTGCTTCAACCATTACATGCTGAGATTACAAACTACGGTACCATAGGTGTGCATAAAAAGCAGACAGACGACAGCTTAGTGCTTCTTGCGAGAGAAGTGGTTGTCGTTTGGATTTCTTTTCCCACTGAACATTGCAAGAGCCTTCCTCACTGGAGGTTTCAGTGGTGTCTTCTTATCACCACTGTGCGAGAATATGTCTTCGACGCCCAAGAAATCATCCTCCTGTAGTGAAACTGATTGTTAGATTTGTTCCTAAACGATCCTCATCACAAGTCATAAAAGGCACTACCAAACAACTTGTAACCATGACAAACGAGGAAATGCATACTTGACAATAGACCGCATATATAATATAAAAAGTAACACACCACAGGATAACATAAAAGTTTTTGGGCCTCATTACCTTATTGCGAATACTATTAGTTATGCAAAAATATGCTAGAGCACTAACCTTGCTTGACTTCTTCAATTTAGGATGAAGAACCTTCTGAGGAAGTTGGTCCTCACGAAGAACGGGGTTCTTAGTTATGGCTTCTCTTCCACCTTGGGGCATTGGGAGGGAAAACTGAAAGCAAACAAGTAAACAGTTACAAACATGTCTCGCATTTTCAGGAATCGAGTAATCGACTCTGTAAAAAAGTTCAGGTGGACTGATACAAAGATAATTGCAATTAAGAAATTAGAACGATCTCAAAACAAACATGGATATCCTTACTAAAGACAACACACACTACAAGACCATATTGCCAGGTATGTGACTGCCAAATTGCCAATATCAGACCAAATATCCAAATATTCTTAAAAAAAATCATAAAAACTGTTCCTCACTACTGTACTCCTGAACGTCATTAACATTACAAGCACGAAAATAGACCACACGGTCTAGGGAGACATGTAAAATGGTGTGAGCAATACAAGAAACAACCAATCAAGTAATGAACCACCCTCCACTACAACCACACAAGATCAGAGAAGTTGCAGTGTCTAGACCTTTAGAAAGACAAGCAGCATAAATACACTCACTTTTGTGCCTCGAAGTGTAACATGTGGGCGGCGTGAAGCCATAGTGATCCCATTTTCACCAACTGTTACTGAAACCTTCCGTAAGGTACCACCATTGCCACACTTCGGACAAAATATTTTGCCAACCTCTTGGGTTACCTTATAGCAAGCATGGCACCTCAAAACCCATCTGTCACAGGAGCATAAAAATGCATGTGTTAGTGGGCCATAAAGAATACAACATGAGCTTGGATAGCACTATTGTACCCAAACAAATCTGAAGAATAATTCACATACCTATGCATCTGGCGTATCTGCATGCCACCTGGTGCTATGAGACGGAGGCCAATCTGCAGGATGACATTTTGCATGGCGTAATCACTAGTAACACATGCTACAGTTGATTCGGATAAGGACCTCAGAGCCCAACTCTGCTCACTGCTCTCATCATCTATGAATGTGCATCATCACCTCCCTCATCCTCACCTTTTATATCTAGGTTATCCAATTCTTTGGTGCACGCATCAGTATCAGCACCACAAGAAGAATGTTCTCCAGCAATTTCAGTGTCATTCTCTACTTCGATGTTCAAAATCATCAGAACTTGCACAGATTTTTTCAGGGACAGAAGAAAGTTTGTCTGTTGAAGTCAGACCATGCTCCAATCCACTATTTTCAGAGATAACTTTATTATCATCAATTGATGGAGCAAAAACTTGTATCAAAACTTTGTCCAGATTCCTTGAGGGCATCACGCCTTGCCTTCCTCTGCAAATATCTTCTGTGGGTGCCGCGGCTAACGGCAGGCGTCCAGCCAACATTGTTCTCATCCTCCTCCCATGCAACAGGTGCATCCTTTTCTGACGGCTGGTGCTCTGTATCCTCTTGTGCCTCACAAACACTGTTGGTATCACTCATCGGGACATCTTGACTCTCAATATCCTTCAGAGGAAGTATTCGAGAATTGATCTCTCCACCAGCTTCTGACATCTGATCCAAATCTTCCCACTCTTTCAGGTTAGGCACATTAGAGCCCCAACCGGGCAGTGGAGCTTCTGACAACTTTCTGACATTCACCTCACGCAGAGGAGGAGGGTGCTCCCGCAAATGGTTAGTCCCATGGATCTCCGCTTCTAACATGTAGCCAAAGCAATGATCTTGATATCAACATCTGAAAGCGTTTGGATGTCTCCTGTTTCCCTGGCAAACTTGGTAACTGCAAGCAAAAAGGATACAGAAATAATCTC
>CM039122.1:602909-678460 GCA_022036555.1 Microstegium vimineum | reverse complement strand
GCCATGATGACTCCTATTAGGACGGTATCTTAAGGGGACGACTTTTAAGTGCACCCCTTCTGATTATACCAAAACTGAATATGGTTTCTGAGCCAATGATTGCCCTCTTTGATCAACCTGATTGATGTATCTACGTTCTTCACTTTCCCAATGTCAACATTATTATGTCATTTGGATTGCCCTATTTGATTTCCTAGGACAGTTTTTCTTCTGTGTCCTTTCTTGGGTCATGTTTGTTCTGTATATTTGCCATGATGACTACTATTAGGACGGTATCTGAAGTGGGTATCTTTTATGTGTACCTCTTCTGATTATACCAAGACTGAATATGGTTTCTGAACAAATCCAGACTTATCACCAAAGAACCCAACTGATGGTTTACCCTTTTTGTTCAACCTGATTGATGCAAATGCGTGCCCAGCTTTGTTCTTATTTATTTATTTATGATCTCTTTTAGGTCATGCTTGTTCTAGTTTTGCCATGATGATTCATATTAGGACGGTATCTTAAGGGGACGACTTTCAAGTGCACCCCTTCTGATTATACCAAATCTGAATATGGTTTCTGAGCATATCAAGCCATAGCACTTTAGAAGTCAGTTACCCAGCCAATGATTTGCCCTCTTTGATCAACCTGATTGATGTAGGCATGTAGCTATGTTCTTCACTTTCCTAATGCCAACATTACTATGGCATGAGGATTGCCCTATTCGATTCCCTAGAATAGGTGCCTTCTTCTGTGTACTATATTGGATCATGCTTGCTCTTTATATTTGCCATGATGACTACTATTAGGACGGTATCTGAAGGGGTAGCTTTTATGTGTACCTCTTCTGATTATGCCAAGACTGAATATTTCTGAGCAAATCCAGACATCACCAAATAACCCAACTGAGGGTTTGCCCTTTTTGTTCAACCTGATTGATGTAAATGCACGAACTTTCCCAATGTTACCATAAGATCCGGATTGCTCCCAGCTCTATGTTCTTGTCAGTACACATTCTAACTTGTCCTGTTAGCTATATTAGGAAGTGGTTCTCTCAGCTATGTTTTACTGCAATAATGACATATTGTGATGGTGTCTTTTCATACTGTAGTCATCTTATTGGAATATCTTTTTCAATTTACCTTTTATGCTAGCACTACATATTTCTTAACACACTTAATCCTCTGTCAGGATGATCAACCACCACAAAAATAGTGCATTTTGGAAAGCTGTTCAATAGAGGCATGGAATCAGCTCCTGGTCATACCCCTCTTATACATGCTCTTCCTGATGAGATTGCTCTCATTTGCTTGGCAAGAGTTCCTCGGCGGTATCATGATGTTCTCAGGCGTGTCTCAAAGAGATGGAGAGCACTGTTATGCAGTGAAGAATGGCACTTGTGCCGCAAGAGGAACAACTGGGATGAGTCGTGGATCTATGTAATCTGTAGGGAAGCAGGCATCAAATGCTATGTGTTGGCTCCAGAGCCTTCAAGTCGGTTTAGAATCATGCATATCATTGAACCCCCATGCTCAGGAAGGAAAGGTGTTACCATTGAGGCCTTAGACAAAAGGCTATTTCTTCTGGGTGGTTGCAGTTGTGTACATGATGCTACGGATGAAGTTTATTGTTATGATGCCTCCTCAAATCGCTGGAGCGCAGCAGCTCCAATGCCTACAGCAAGGTACTTGATCAATAAAGTTTATGCTCATCTTTTATTCATCCTCTGGCAATACCTATAATTATAAATACCATGTCATGTCCATTCCATTAATTTGTGCCTATATATAGCATCTCATGTTTTCCCTAGAACAGTACCTAAATGTAGCATGTTATGTCCATATGTACACATCTTTTGCAAATTGGGGACCAGTTCCTTATGGTCTTTTGCTTGACTTTCAGGTGTTATTTTGTGTCTGCGTCTCTTAACGAGAAACTGTACATAACTGGTGGATATGGTTTGACAGACAAGTCACCAAATTCATGGGACATCTATGACCCGGCGACAGACTCATGGTGCGCCCACAAGAACCCAATGCTCACTCCTGACATAGTGAAATTCGTCGCATTGGACGAGGAGCTGGTGACCATTCACCGGGCGGCATGGAACAGAATGTACTTCGCCGGCATATACGATCCGCTGGACCGCACCTGGAGAGGCACGGAGAACGAAATCGCTCTCTGCTGCTCCAGCCCGACAGTTGTGGTGGATGGGACACTGTACATGCTGGAGCAGTCGATGGGCACGAAGCTGATGATGTGGCAGAAGGACACCAAGGAGTGGGTCATGCTCGGTAGGCTCTCCGACAAGGTTACAAGACCCCCCTGCGCGCTCGTGGCCATGGACAGGAAGATCCATGTGGTTGGAAGAGGGCTGAGTATAGTCACAGTCGACGTGGACACAGCGGCAAGAGTAGATGGGTTCCTGGTTACCACTTCTGTAGGTCCATTGGTGGAGGAAGACTTGACGCCGGAGAGGTGCATGGTGATCACCATCTGAAGGTGGTGCATCCAAGCTTGATGCCGAGTGTGTATGTTGTAACTGACAATCCTCGTTGGCCAAACATTTGTCTAGCGCCTAGCGGGGATGATTCATGAACATATATACTGTGATGTACTGATGTGAATTCAATAAGGCTCGACTCCATACAGCCAATAACTTGTTAGGATTTGTCTCGGTTCCTCGTGTTGTTTGTTCTCCTTCTCGACGGCTGTGGCTGTAAGAAAAATATTTGAGCTTGCTTGTTGAGGTACTGTATGTACGTACCAGATGGACATCTGAACATAGCTGGTGGGATGGGATTGATACCTGCGAGAATGAGATGCTTGTTCTGGTATTTTGTCTATTTGATCGATCCATCTTGGTTGTTGGTTCAATGTTCAATTTCTGCAGAGATGGGGACGGCGATGTGCATTGACAGTCATATGCGCTGTATCTTTCTTGGCACATGGTTTCGTTTTACTATTGGTGTAGTGTTGAAACTGTGACTAGTTTTTTATGCTCGTCGATCGCAGAGAGCGTCCGCAGTGTTCGGTCCTTGGCTGGTTCGATGCATTAAATGCTTCTATGGACCTAGGATCTATACACTGTGAAGGTGCTTCTATAAAGATCCAGGTTCAAAGACCAGGTTCCATAAAATAGAAAAATAATAAATTGACAAACAAAGGCAATCAACTGAGAGAAAGGTTCATCTTTTTATCACCGTGGTCCTATTTGTGGAGCAGGTCTGGATCTATACATTGGGGGTCATGAAATAGATGATTTCAAATCATTTGTGCATCCGATTGAAGGACCAGCCCTGGATTGATACATTGCTGATGCCCTTATGGTGTGGTGTGGTGTGTGTGCACAGGTGACATCGTTCGTTCGTTATTATGATGATTTTGACTGGAGCGGCAAGACCAAATGGATTGAGTTGAGTAAAGTAAAGCAAAAAAAAACTAAATTATAGAGAAAAAAAGGCAATCTGATGAAAAAACCAAAGAAAAAAAATGTGAAATAAAATCATAAAATTTTTTTAAAAATGTGCAATAAAATCATAAAAAATAAAAATTTATCAGAGCCAGGTTTCGATCCTGGGACCTGTGGGTTATGGGCCCACCACGCTTCCGCTGCGCCACTCTGATGCTTGTGATAGAATTGCAGATTAGATTTAGATGTATGATGAAGGTAGGCAGGCAATGCAGGGTCCCACAGTATCCGAGCTAGCTAGTCTAGTACGTACGGTGGTGGAAGCAGACAGGAGTTAGAGAATTGTTGGTCATCAGCCCAAGCCATTGCGAAAGACTCTGACGATGTGTAGTAGAGATGATCCATCGCCATCGATCCAAGTGAGTGAAGGTCACCCACCGTACCAATCCCAATCCAAGTCGTCACCCCCACTTCAATCCAATGGAGCAGCTAGCAGGACCTCACCAATCCATACTTTGCAGTAAAATTCACTGTAATAATCTACAGTAATCCCCATGAATTAAATCCACGTCGGCTCCCTCAACAGCAAAAGTAGCCGGACAGACTGGCCTGCAGCTGCAGGTTGCCAAGTCTGACCACTCATTACGACGCCTAATTTGACATTTGTTCTCCACATCCATCTGTTTCTCTTCTTCTTCAGCTCGCCACCCAGTCAATCTGTCACTGTCTGTTCTTCACGCACCTTTGACGTTCCCCTTTCAAGATTCAGAGACCTCTCCCTCCTTCACGCGGATTCATTTGCGCGAGCTCGACTCGGAATCCGATCCCGCACCCAACTCCACGCCTTCTCGGATTCCTCCTCTCTTCCCTTCCCTGCTCCGACTCCTCCGATCCTCACCACCGGCCTACATATACTGCCCCTCCGTCCACCGTGACACCAACACCATATAGTCAAAGTCACCTGCCAAGTCCCAACCTTTCCGCGGCGACCCCAGACAGACACCAACACCATGGTCATGGACGCGCCGGCGCCGCACGCCGGGAGCAGGTTCCCACTGGTCTCATCCTACGACGCATCATCGCGAACCCGCCTCACCGCCGCCGCGGACCTAGACGGGACGCTACTGGCCTCCTCCTCAGCGTTCCCCTACTACTTCCTGGTAGCACTCGAAGCCGGTTCCTTTCTCCGCGCTGCGACGCTCCTCCTCATCGCACCACTAATCCTAGCGCTCTACACGCTAATCTCCGAATCCTCCGCGATCGCGTTGCTAGCGTTCGCCACGTTCGCGGGTCTCCGCGAGGGCGACGTGGAGGCGGTGGCGCGTGGCGTCCTGCCACGGCACTACGCCGCCGGCGTCCGCGCCGACACCTGGGCCGTGTTCCGCGGATGTGGCGAAGGAAGGAGGGTCGTCGTCACCGCGTCGCCTGCTGTTATGGTCGGCGAGTTTGTTCGTGAGTTCCTTGGCGCTGAGGTCGCCGGCACTGAGCTCGAGACGGTCTGTGTGTTTGGGAGGAACTGGTTTACTGGGAGGATTAAGGATGTGCTTGTTGGCGAGAGGAAGGCGGAGGTCGTGCGCCGGCTCTTCGCCGACGGTGAGTTGCCTGATGTTGGACTTGGGGACCGCGAGAGCGACTACGAATTCATGGCCATCTGCAAGGTACGGGAGGAGTACTAATTGATTATGCTTTTTGGTTGCTTGTTACAAAAAATTAAGCTTTTCGATACGATACATTCAGCAGGTGGATTAAAAATTAAAATTTTGCTGCTTCTGGATTAAATTATACTATGACTCTGAATTTATGTAGTAAGAAAAGCAAGCAATCAAGCAAGCACTTGGGAAATAGTGCTGTTCTTTGCCTCTTCTATCTAGTCAAACAAAAGGCATGCTTGTTCTTGTAGCTCTCCAACTGTCACATCTTTTGCACCCTCTTTGTTTGTTTGTGTGTGGCTGCAAACCTTTCTACTAAGGTTAAGTCTAGGGGGAAAAAGTATTTTTCTTTTTGGGAAGAAGATGATCCTGAGAAATAGTACACCTCCGGTCAAAAAAGATACAATTCTAGCTGTAGAATAAATCAACCTTATTTGACTAAATCAATAGGCAATATTAATAAAATTCTAATTTATTTGATAATTAAATTAAATTATCAGTCACTCCACTCTGCATCTACTGAATGTACGTAATTGACTTCTTCGCCAAAACAAATAAAAGAAAAAAAAATGACTGCTTGCTGTAAATAATAATCTGCACTGTGCTGTGCTGTGTGCAGGAAGCTTACATGGTGCCACCAGACCGGCACGCGCCACGGGCCGCCTTGGACACGCTACTATCCCGCGCCATCTTCCACGACGGTCGCCTAGTCCAGCGACCAGACCCAGCGCAGGCGCTGTTCGCGCTGGCCTACCTCCCAGTGGGTTTCCTCCTAGCCCTCTTCCGCGTCTTCTTCAACCTGATGATGCCGCTCCACCTGGTCCGCCACACGTACCGGCTAACAGGGATCCACCTCCGCGTCCGCGGCACGCCGCCCCCGATCGCGCCGGGGGGCTCGCTGCTGGTGTGCAACCACCGCACGGCGCTGGACCCGATCATCCTGTCGGTGGCGCTAGGCCGGCCCGTGTCATGCGTCACCTACAGCGCGAGCCGTCTCTCGACGGCGATCTCCCCGATCAAGGCCGTGGCGCTGTCGCGGGTGGACCGGGACGCCGACGCGGCGCTTATCGCGGCGCTGCTCGCGGAGGGCGCCGACGTGGTCGTTTGTCCTGAGGGGACCACGTGCCGGGAGCCGTGTCTGCTCCGGTTCTCCGCGCTGTTCGCCGAGCTCACGGACCGGATCGTGCCCGTGGCCGTTGAGGCGAAGCAGGGGACGTACTATGGGTCCACGGCGAGAGGGTGGAAGTGGCTTGACCCTTACTTCTTCTACATGAACCCAAGGCCGGGTATGACGTCACGTTCCTCCCGATGCTTAGGCCCCAGGAGACGTGTGGCGCTGGTCGGAGGACCGCTGTTGATGTGGCTAACCATGTGCAGAGGGTTATTGCTAAGGAGCTTGGGTTTCAGTGTACCATGCTTACTAGGAAGGATAAGTACATGAAGTTCGCCGGCAACGATGGCACGGTCGCCGTTGCCAGGGATAAAAAGGACGCCGCCGATGATAATGCTGCTAACAACACGGCCACCAGCAAGAAGTCTGTATGAGCAGGCTGTGTGGGAGCAGCATTATTATTTATATAGTTAGGCTTATATACCATGTATATTGGAGTATTGTGTTGTTTTATACAAAGAAGAATGGATGAGTGAGTGGAGTCTGATTTTAAATGTGCAATTTAACATGGCATGGTTTCCAAGCTTGTACACTTTGAATAGTGTGTAATTTCGACTGGCATACAAACCGGTTAATTCATTTGTTTTATAATACTATATATATTGCCTCTCTTAGGCTGGCATGCAAACCGGTTAATTTCGATGGATTGAATAGTGTGTAAGAAAGAACAAACTGAAACAAGTTGAAAGTAGTTCAATCGAACGGAGCCACGATCACAAATGCTTGATTATTGGACAGTGTATTTGCTTAAATAAAAATGTAAACATACTAAGTTTGCATTATAGCATTTAGCAAATTATTGGTTAAAGATTGTAAAGTTTTAATGTATGGATGGATGCTTTATAAATTGGATCATAGGGTACATAGATCGTAACACGTAACTATCGTTCTCACTTGTCGAGAAGTTAAACATATTTAATTTTAAATAAATATATAAAAATATTAATATTACATTACATAATTAGTATCATCGTTCAATCTATTTTTAAGCGTGTATCCACAAACTTAGTTAAATTTGAAAAAACAAATTGGCTGACATAAATTTTACAACAGCAGTTAAATAGTGAAAGTGCAATCAAGCCCTAAAGTAGGTTTTAGTGACATGACAACATATTTAGGAAACTAATGAGACTTTGTGAGTATAACAAGAAGGTTAAACTTAAGGAGGTTGATGAACAGGTTGGCGGACCCCTCCAATTACAAAAGTGCATGGCAACAAGATCAAAGGGTTTAAATTCTTTTATACTTTGAATTTGAGTTAGGTATGTCGTACTATTAAGAGGGATTCAACACACATGCCAACAAGTGAACCAAATGCATCTATCATTTTACATCACACCTCCACATATAAAGAGGGCAAATCAGCCAGCTTATTGAAGATCAAATCCTTGTTGTTCTGTCCAGGCCGGCAGTGCCAGGCTACAGGCCGGCAGTGCCAGGCTACAGGCCGGCACTGTCGCGACTTGTTCAGCCAGTGGGCAGTAAGCAGGTATTTCATACCCCCTCACTCACCCCCAACGGCTAGTTCTGTCATTCACTCATTCTTACTTCACAAAAACAGAAAGAGAAGCCACTCTATTGCTCTCCATTCTCCCTTGATGCTCATTCACTCTCCTCCATTGATTTTCAATCATTCTTTGAGAGATTGAGCCTCCAAGCTTTGAGAAGAAGCTTCTCCCTCGGATCTTCACTCCTACAAGCATTTGGTTTGCGTGATGGCCAGCGGTTTGAGTTCTTTACTCTTGGAGCTTTGCTCCTAACCGGCTAGAGGTTGCCCTTGAGCTTGCCTCCTTCGTGTGGCAGCCTAGGGAAGTTTGTATCACCCATCTATTTGCTAATACACTTCTCTCATCTCAAGGGTTCATTCTCTTGACTTGAGACCGAGGAAAGAGCTAGCCTTTGTGGTGAGCTTGAGCCTTGTGTGGCGCAGCTCAACAACGTGGACGTAGGTAAGCCTTGGTGGCGAGCTGAACCACGGGTCAAATCTTGTGTCACCGTGTGCTTGTTAGTTTACTTTCATATATCTTGTGTTCAAGGTGATTTCTAGGGTTTGGACCTGATCTACTCGGTGGGTGTGTTGCTACCACTTTTAGGTGGTGCTAGAGGTTCTCCACACCTCTAGGAAGGTTTCTATTCGAGCACAATTTACATTAAGCATTTACATTTTGAATTGTGTTGTATTCTGTTCTGGTGACCAACACTGCTGCCCAAAGACCAGCAGTGCCGGCCACCCCGGCAGTGCCGGCCCCTAGCCCGACAGTGTCAGCCTTGGTCTGACAGCAAGTGTTCAAGTTTTTGAAACATGCCTATTCACCCCCCCTCTAGGCTAATCAGATCCTTACAAATGGTATCAAAGCAAGGTTACCTCAAGAAGCACTTAACCATGTGAGGTAATGACCGAAGAGGGTAAGGTTGTGGCGGTTGATCCCAAGGTCAAAGTGGTCAAGGAGATGGACGTACATGCCACAGACAGTGAGAGTGTGGACAGAGGAATACTTGACCACTCCTCTCATGTCCGCTGGAGAAAGATCAAGAAGAAAATAAGAAAGAAGATTGAGAAAAGAAGGAAAAAGGCTACAAAGAGAAGAAAAAGCTCTCAATGAAGCCAAGAGCTTGAAGCTTGCCGAGAAGCTTCATAGAAGAGAAGTGAGAGCTCTCAAGAAGGAGCTCAAGGCAAAGGAGGAGGAGCTCAAGAAAAGCAAAGAGCAAGTCTCTCAAGCGAAGGTTAAGTCAAGTAGCTCCGACGGTGATGATGATGTATCATACCGTGCCTCCAAGATAGAAAAGAAGGATGAGAAGAAGAATAAGAAGAAGGAGGATGGCAGCAAGAAATATTCCGCCATATCCTTTGATTATTCATCCATTTCTAAACATGAGCATAAACCTTTATTCCATGTTCCCGCGGGCAAATTGCCTCATTTTGATGGGACTAACTTTGTCAAGTGGAAACACTTGATGAAAGCTTATCTTGTAGGTCTTCATCCCGGTGCTTGAGAGATTGTGTACAATGGATGTGATCCTCCGGTTGATCTCACAAGCCCTACCACTACCGAGTTTGCATACAACTAAATGCACAAGCAACTAGTGTGTTGCTAAGTGCATTAGATGGTGATGAGTACAACAAGGTCATGGGCTTGGAGGTTGCCAAGGAAATATAGGACACTTTGCATCTTGCACATGAGGGTGTGAGCAAAGTGAGACAATCCAAGATTGATCTATTCATGGCCAAGCTCAACCGATTTGTAATCAATGAGGGTGAAGGGCCACAAGAAATGTTTGATAGATTGATGACCATTGTGGGCAAGATAAGAGGACTTGGTGGTGAAGAAGTCAATGATCACAAGGTTGTCAAGATCATGCTTGAAGCCTACTCTCCAAGGAATGAAACCGTGGTGATATTGATTAGAGACAAGAAGAGATTTGAGTACTTCACACCAAGTGATGTGCTTGGAAGGATCATCACTTTTGATCTATAAAGAGAAAAAGCACAAGAGAGAAAGAAGCTTGGAGAGATGCAAGCAAGGTTGGAGAGCATGAAGATCAAAGATGTGGCTCTCAAGGCAAACAAGAGCACAAAGAAATCAGCCCCTAGCTGCCCCAAAAACAGCAAGCTAGCATCTTCAAGTAAAACTCAAGCAAGCAAAGCCATCAAGCATCAACCCGAAGTTTCAACATCAAGTGATGGTGGAAGTGAAGATGAGCAAGAAGAGAACATTGATGACATGGTCCTATTCATGAGAAGATTCAACAAGGGCATAAAGAGCAATGGGTACAAGCTCATGAAGAGAAGGTTTCCAAACAAGAAGTCAAGGACTTGCTTTAGATGTGGTAGCACCGAACACTTCATTGCCGATTGCCCAAACAAGAAGGAAGAAAACAAATTTGGCAAAGGCAAGAGAGAAGACAAGGGTGACTACAAGAAAGGCAAGAGATTTGGAGGTGAAGCTCACATTGGACATGGTTGGGATGAATTAACTGATAGCTCAAGTGAAGAAGAGGATATGACCACAATAGATATTCACAAGTCATCCACTTCACCAAGGCTCTTCAACAACATGTCCGATGATGAAGACTTCCCTCACACTTGTCTCATGGCAAAGGGTGAGAAGGTAAAATCAAAATCAAAACCCAAAGCCAAAGCTCCTCCCCCCCAATACATCTCTAGTAGTGATAGCTCTAGTGATGATGAATCTAGTGATGAAGGGATAAATAATATAACTAGTAAAATGGATCCTAAAACCAAACTCTTTATTGCTAATATATTGGATGAATTAGAGGCAATCAAGGTTGAGCTAGCATCTAGAGAGAATACTCTTATTAAACAAGAGGATCTTTATATTGCTAGTGAGGAAGCCCTTACATTAGAAAGGAGTGAGGTGAGCTCTTTGACCAAGGCCTTGGCTAAGGAACAAAAAGCTCATGCTCTCACTAAGAAGGAGTATGATGACCTCAAGCAAAAGCATTGTGGCTTGAATGAAAAGCATCAAGAGCTTGAGGCACAATACTCTCTTTTTTTGGAGGGCAACTCACATCTCTCTAAAGCAAATGATGTCTCTTCTCCATCCACTAGTCAAGGTTGTGGAAAATGTTATAATGTTGATATGAATGCCTATTCCACTAACCTTGCCAATATAGAGGCCATGAAGAAAGAAATAGTAAGGCTCAACAATGTCATTTCAGTTTCAAAGAAGAATGACAAAGACAAAGTTGAGCCTAAGAAGATTCAATACAAGGATGGAAGGCATCCATCAATCAAAGATGGGATTGGACACACTCAAGGTGGTAAAACCAATGGTAGAAAAATGATCAAAGGCATTGAGTGTGTCAAGTTTGAGAAGAAGGAAAGCATTGATGTAGATAAGCCTGCACAGACAGCAGCTCTGTTGGACCAGAGGCTGGCAGTTTCGGACCTCAGGCCGGCAGTGCCGCTCCCCAAGGAAGGGAAGGCTACCATTGCTTCACCTGATCAAGCTAAGCCCCAAGTCCATGCAAAGAGGATGCTCCAGCAAAAGCAGGTTTCTCAGAAACCCAAGGACTCAATCTGGATGACCAAAAACAAGTTTGCCTATCAACTCAAGACAAGGTCACCACAAGGAAGTTTATCCTCATGCTACATGTTGAAGTGCAATGATCGTGGTAAAGTCATTGCAGAATTTGTGGGCGATGAGAAACATGACAAGAGAAGCATGAACATATGGGTTCCAAAAATTGTTGTGACTAACATGCAAGGCCCCAAGATTGATTGGGGACCTAAATCTAGGAACTAAACTTGTTTTGTAGGCATACTCCTCCGGTGGATCAAGTTGGGTGCTTGATAGTGGATGTACTAATCATATGACCGGAGAGAATAGTATGTTCTCATCATATTCCCCAACTTCAAATGCAAGTGAGAACATCATCTTTGGTGACAACTCAAAAGGGGAAGTGATTGGACTTGGTAAAGTTGCTATTACTCTTGATCATTCTATCTTAAATGTATTACATGTGAATTCGTTGAGTTACAACTTGTTGTCCGTTTCTCAATTGTGTGAGATGGGCTTCAATTGTCTCTTTACGAATAAGGGTGTGGAAGTCTTTAAGAGGGAGGATTCCTCTATTGTCTTTACGGGTCGTTTGAAGGGCAAGCTTTAACTAGTTGATTTCAACAAAAGTAAGGCTAAGCTTGAGACTTGTTTAGTGGCAAAATCTAGCATGGGTTGGCTATGGCATCGCCGACTAGCTCATGTTGGGATGAGGAACTTGGCAAAACTCCTAAAAGATGAACACATTCTTGGACTAACCAATGTTCATTTTGAGAAGGATTTTGTAGTGCTTACCAAGCCGGAAAGCAAGTTATTGTTGATGATTTTACTCGTTTCACTTGGGTGTTTTTCATGTATGATAAGTCACAAGTGCAAGAAAAGGTGAAAACCTTCATTAGAAGAGCACAAAGAGAATTCGGGTTCCAAATCAAGAAAGTTCGTAGTGATAATAGAACCGAATTCAAGAACACTCAAGTGGAGGAGTTTCTTGATGATGAGGGCATCAAGCATGAGTTTTCAGTTCCATACACCCCTCAACAAAATGGTGTAGTAGAGAGAAAGAACTGGACACTCATTGACATGGCAAGGACGATGCTAGATGAGTACAAGACTTCGGATATCTTTTGGGCCGAAGCCGTCAACACCGCTTGCCATGCCATCAACCGACTCTATCTACACAAGATCTTGAAGAAGACTTCATATGAACTCCTAACCGATAACAAACCAAAGGTGTCTTACTTTAGAGTTTTTGGGTACAAGTGTTTTATACTCAACAAGAAACCCAAAACCTCTAAGTTTGCACCTAAAGTTGATGAAGGTTTTCTTGGTTATGGATCAAATGAGCATGCCTATCGTGTATTCAACAAGACCTTAGGGAAAATTAAAATCACGATAGATGTGACATTTGATGAATCTAATGGCTCTCAAGTAGAGCAAATTGATCAAGTGATTGTAGGTAATGAGGAACCACCATGTGAAGTAATCAAGAATATGACTATTGGTGACATTAGGCCACAAGAAATCCAAGCCACAGCTATGGAACCTCAAGGTGATGAAGCTACTACCCCTAGACTTGAAGAAGAAGGCCCAGCAGTGCTCCCTGGTCAGGGCTCTGCCCCTGTGGCCGGCACTGCCGGACCAGAGGCCGGCACTGCCGGACTAAGCAGACAGGCAGCAGCCACTTCACCAACAACTCCAAGAAACCTACAACCTATCCTTGAAGAGTATGAGTACAATGATGGCCAAGCTGATCAACAAGAAGCCACAGAACACCCAAGGCTGAGTCAAACAATTCAAAAGGATCACCCAGTTGACAATATACTTGGGAGTCTTCGAAGGGGGGTAACTACTCGTTCACATTTGGCAAACTTTTGTCAATTTTACTCTTTTGTCTCCTCTTTGGAACCTCTCAAGGTTGATCAAGCTCTAGATGATGTTGATTGGGTGATGACTATGCAAGAAGAGCTCAATAGCTTTGAAAGAAACAAAGTTTGGTCATTGGTGGAAAGACCCAACACTAATATGATTGGAACCAAATAGGTCTTTCACAACAAGCAAGATGAGCAAGACGTGGTGATAAGGAACAAGGCTAGATTGGTGGCTCAAGGTTTCACTCAAGTGGAGGGCCTAAACTTTGAAGAAACATATGCACTGGTGGCTAGGATTGAAGCAATTCGAATGCTTTTGGCTTATGCTGCTCATCATGATTTCAAGCTTCAACAAATGGATGTGAAGAGTGCATTTCTCAATGGCCCAATCCAAGAGTTGGTCTATGTTGAGCAGCCACCGGGCTTTGAAGAACCCAAGTTCTCTCATCATGTCTTCAAGCTCCATAAGGAGCTCTATGGGATTAAGCAAGCACCAAGAGCATGGTATGAATGCCTTAAGGATTTTCTACTCAAACAAGGCTTTGAAATAGGCAAAGCAGATCCTACTCTCTTCACTCATAAGATCAATAATGATATCTTTGTGTGCCAAATATATGTCGATGACATAATATTTGGTAGTACTAACCAATCATTTTGTGATGAGTTTAGTAGGATTATGACTAAGAGATTTGAGATGTCTATGATGGGTGAGCTAAAGTTCTTCCTCGGATTTCAAATCAAGCAACTCAAGGAAGGGAGTTTCTTATGCCAAACCAAGTACACCCATGATATGTTGAGAAAGTTTGACATGGCCAATGCTAAGCCAATCAAGACTCCCATGCCAACTAATGGACATCTTGATCTTGATGAAGGAGGGAAATCCGTGGACATAAAGGTATATCGTTCCATGATCGGCTCTCTCCTTTACTTATGTGCATCTAGGTCGGACATAATACTTAGTGTGTGCATGTGTGCTAGATTTCAAGCTAACCCGAAAGAGTGCCATTTAATGGTCGTTAAGAGAATTTTGAGATATCTAGTTTTCACTCCTAACCTTGGCTTATGGTATCCTAAGGGCTCTAAGTTCGATCTACTTGGGTATTCAGATTCCGATTACACCGGTTGCAAGGTAGACCGAAAAAGCACTTCGGGGACATGTCAATTCCTTGGACGGTCCCTAGTGTCTTGGAGTTCTAAGAAGCAAAATTGTGTAGCCCTTTCCACCACCGAGGCCGAGTATGTTGCAGCCGGTGCTTGTTGTGCTCAACTACTTTGGATGAGGCAAACCTTAAAAGATTTCAGATGTCAATTCACCAAGATATCTCTCTTGTGTGATAACGAGAGTGCCATCAAACTCGCAAACAACCCGGTTAGTCACTCTAGAACCAAACACATAGACATCCGTCATCACTTCTTGAGAGACCACGAATTAAAAAGAGATATCGCAACTCGCCATGTGAGCACCGATAAGCAACTAGTCGATATCTTCACCAAGCCTCTCGATGAGACAAGGTTTTGTGCTTTGCGTAGTGAGCTGAATATACTTGATTCTCGTAACGTGGTTTGAACTATAGCACACACTTGTTTGTCCACCTAGCGACCTAGGCAAAACTTTGAAAAGTTTCAATTATGTGCTTCAAAACAAATTTTGAAAGAAACTTGAGTGTGTTGGTCATAGTATGATTGTTGATTTGCTTACTAACCAGCACATGGCAAGGGGTATGTGTCCACAATTGCATAAATTTAAAGTATAATGGTGGCATAGTGCCTCACTGCCTGGCCAGGCCAGCAGTATCGGCCCTAGGCCAGCAGTGCCGGGGTGTCCGGCAGTGCCAGGCTAAGGCCGGAAGTGCCAGGACTTAAGGGACCCGAGCCTGTCAGGCCCAAGTCCTAGCTCTCGGGTTTTGCTTTATTTTCTCTCCCCAACCCGAGGGAACACCATCCCAAGTCATATCCCCCCAACAGCAACACCTCTCCTCTCTTCTCTCAACCCTAAGGAGACACAAGGAGCCCGGAGGTCCCTCTCTTCCCCCCGGCAGTGCTGCCCCTTTGGAGATGCTGCCATTGGAGGAGGTGTGGAGGATCTTCCCCCTTGTGTCAAGCTCCATTCAAGCCCGACCTTCTTCATCCTCACCCCTCTCTTTCAAAGGTAATAACTTGAAACCCTAACTTGGGTTGATCTATGCAATGTATGGTTTTTGAGATGAGATTTATGTTGCTAGTAGTTGCATTATGAATGGTGATATATCTCCAGTAGTTAGATTTGATCAAAACCTAGTTTCAATGGAGGATTGATGGAGCATGCCATGGTGCTGTCTGCACCAGGCCGGCAGTGCCGGCCTACAGGCCGGCAGTGCCGGACTCCTAGTGACAGCACCTATGCATTTGCTCCTACAATCGTCTATTGACCCTAGATTTTGATTAAATCTTTCCACTAGGACTCTTGTCACTGTCTAGGTGCAACAACTTAACCTTTTTCTCTTTTTAAATGCATAGATGGACGCTGGTCGATCGCGTGGTGGTGCAAGAGGAAGAGTGAGGTCCAAGTCTCGCACTCGCTTAGCCGATGATGGCTTGAATCCCAGGCAGAGGATGGCTCAAGAGGAAGAATTGCAGAGGGCAGGGAGAACCATTAGGGATGGGGTGTGTCCTGAAACACCTCCAGATTTAGGTTTGTTCGATGGCTCACATCTTGTTGAGCATCCTGAGGAGGTCCTTGTCAGAGTGCCTCAGGACACTCCTGGCAGAGTCAGAGAAAGCTACTATCTTCAGTGGAGGACTGTCCAAGAGCAAAGGGCCATCAACCCCTATGATGTGCTAAAGGACATGAATGTGGATTACATGTTTTGGAATGTTTTTCATTCTAACTTTTACACCACTGTCCTCTTTCAAGCTGCAAAACCCAGAGTCATTAAAATGAAGTATGTTGATTGGGAGCACATAGAAATCAAGAGAGATCCTGTATTTGACAGGGTTATTGATCAGTGCAGGCAGCTTGGGATGTATCACTGGATGAGTTTCCAGAATGGGTGGAACACAGAGATCATCTATCAGTTCTACTCCACCTACTATCTTGATAGGGGGAACTTTGTGATGCATTGGATGACAGAGGGCGTGCACTACAAGATTGACTATGTGACTTTTGCTCGTCTTCTGGGATTTGGTGAGGAGGACAGACAATGCAGTAATATTCATGATGAAAGAGGGCTGACCAATGAGGAGATCTCACAGCTCTACATTTATCCTCAGGAGGCAGATGATCTGATAAAGGGTTTGAGGAACAAATATTACATTCTGAACAACCTTTTCAGGAACACTCTCTATCCCAAGATGGGATCTGCCTCAAACCTCTACAACACATCCAAAAATGTGTTAAGGAGGACGAGAGGTGGAGCACCACCTTTCTCAGTTGCTAGATTCTTATGGGATGAGATATGCATTGCTGCAGAGGATGCAAGAAAGGGGCTTCCATATGCTCCCTATCTGATGTTCATCATTGAGATGGTGACTGGCCGGATCTTCAACAAAGATGTTGTTCATGAGCCTTATAGAGCAGAGAAGGTCATTCATGCTACAACAATTCAGGAGGTGAACACTCCTCCCAGAGACACCAGAACAACAGCAGCAGCAGATATCCCTGAGTCTTCAGGTGCAGCAGCTTCCAGAGGCAGGAAGAAGGGCAAGCTTGGTAGGATCTTGAAGAAGATCTTTGATGACATCTGCTATGCAAATGATCACTCTTACCAGACCAAGCTTGAGATCAGAGAGCTCAGAAAGGAGTAAGGGCTCAGACAGATTGATCCTCCTACTCCACCTCCAGAGCTCAGTGAGTAGTCCACCTATGAGGGTGGTAATGATGATGAGGAGGATGAGGATGAGAAGGAGATTGAGCAGCCTCAGACTTGTCGATGCAGCAAGCGTGCATCTGCTCCCAGTGTTCACTTCACAGGATCTCCTGATGATGATGATGATGATGGAGACGATGACGATGACCATATGGAGGAGGACATCGACTAGCTTGTATCTCTTTCTTCTTGGTTCTTCTCTCTTTTTGGTGACTTGTTGTCAAAGGGGGAGAATTACTAAGTGAAGGGGGTACAATAAATCTTCAACGATCATGGAGGAGCAGCAGCTGCTAGTTATCTTAGTTTTTAGTTTGTGAGATGAGAGAGCAACATAAAACTATTTTTTGTAATATTTCCACTTAAGTACTTTATTTGTGTTATATGTGGACATGTACTCTCTCTTATATATCATGTTTGTCTTAGTGTGTTTTTAGTTTTTAATTCTAGCGCGTTGTGTGGATGTGCTTGTGCTTCCGCAGTCTTGCTGCCAGCAGTCAGGTCGACAGTGCCGGGCTGCTTTGACAATAAGTCATCTGATTTGTGTTGAGATAGGTTCATACGCATCACGTATATATTTGTGACACCTTTTCAGCACCCCACAGCAGCCATGGATGTAGGGGGAGTCCTACTTCACTCCAATGTGTGAAACATGGTCTTTCATGTCAAATTTGAAAATTCAAATTCCTATTCACACATTTAGGGGGAGCTCCTACACCCATGACTTGCATTGTCTCAGATTATTATTCACTTTTGTAAGTTCTAAGTGTGTTGTCATCAGTCACCAAAAAGGGGGAGATTGAAAGTGCAATCAAGCCCTAAAGCGGGTTTTGGTGACATGGCAACATATTTAGGAAACTAATGAGACTTTGTGAGTATGACAAGCAGGTTAAACTTAAGGAGATTGATGAACAGGTTGGCGGACCCTTCCAATTACAAAAGTGCATGGCAACAAGCTCAAAGAGTTTAAATTCTTTTATACTTTGAATTTGAGTTACGTATGTCGTACTATTAAGAGGGATTCAACACGCATGCCAACAAGTGAACCAAATGCATCTATCCTTTTACATCATACCTCCACATATAAAGAGGGCAAATCAGCCAGCTTATTGAAGATCAAATCCTTGTTGTTCTGCCCGGGCAGGCAGGCCGGCACTGCCGCGACTTGTTCAGCCAATGGGCAGTAAGGAGGTATTTCATACCCCCTCACTCACCCCAACGGCTAGTTCTGTCATTCACTCATTCTTACTTCGCAAGAACAAAAGAGAAGCCTCTCTCTTGCTTTCCATTCTCCCTTGGTGCTCATTCACTCTCCTCCATTGATTTCCAATCATTCTTTGAGAGATTGAGCCTCCAAGCTTTGAGAAGAAGCTTCTTCCTCGGATCTTCACTCCTACAAGCATTTGGTTTATGTGGTGGCCAGCGGTTTGAGTTCTTTACTCTTGGAGCTTTGCTCCTAGCCGGCTAGAGGTTGCCCTTGAGCTTGCCTCCTTCGTGTGGCAGCCTAGGGAAGTTTGTATCACCCATCTATTTGCTAATACACTTCTCTCATCTCAAGGGTTCATTCTCTTGACTTAAGACCGAGGAAAGAGCTAGCCTTTGTGGTGAGCTTGAGCCTTGTGTGGCGCACCTCAACAACGTGGACGTAGGCAAGCCTTGGTGGCAAGCTGAACCACGGGTCAAATCTTGTGTCACCGTGTGCTTGTTACTTTACTTTCATATATCTTGTGTGCAAGGTGATTTCTAGGGTTTGGACCCTATCTACTCGGTGGGTGTGTTGCTACCACTTTCAGGTGGTGCTAGAGGTTCTCCACACCTCTAGGAAGGTTTCTATTCGAGCACAATTTACATTAAGCATTTACATTTTGAATTGTGTTGTATTCTGTTCTGGTGACCAGCATTGCTGCCCAAATACCAGCCGTGTCGGCCACCCCGGCAGTGCCGGCCCCTAGCCCGGTAGTGTTGGCCTTGGTCTGACAGCAAGTGTTCAAGTTTTTGAAACAAGCCTATTCACCCCCCCCCCCTCTAGGCTAATCAGGTCCTTACAAATAGGCAGGGAGTAGACACATACAGCTTCTTTGTCTCCCGGCCGTGGTCGTGCGAGGTTTTTTCTTTCGAATGATTCGTGTATGATTAGTCAGCCTGGGCATTCGGTAAATACCAAACCGATCGGTTCGGTTCTTCGGTACCTCATCTAATTCGGTTCCTCAAAAACGGGTACCGATCGGTTCCTAAAAAAACTCTGTACCGAGGAAATTCGATATCGGTACTTTCGGTTCGGTTCCGGTATTTACCGAATAATACCGAACTGATCACAAAGATATGAAATAACATGTTAAAAACTAATTTTGATATGATTTTGAGATAATAATAGTGCAAAATACATATACAAATAAAACTCCACAAAAGTATAAGAGTGAGAATAAAAAATATATAATATAATCTTCTACAATATTTCAATCAATAATATAATAACACTCAATCTCATCAATTTCACACAAATTCGGTAAATTCGGTTCCCCGAGGTAAAGAACCGTCGGTTCCTGGAAACTTGGAACCGAATAGGGAACCGAATATTTCGGTTTCGGTATTTTCAGTTCGGTTCTCGGTTCTCGGTTCTCGGTATTTCGTGCCAAGGCTGAATGATTAGGATACAAAATGTGTTTGCCCTGACGCCTGTAATATGATTCCAATTCCGATAATATAACCAGAAATTTTTATATGAACCGTTGGCAAAGCGCTGATGCCCAGCAGCAGCAAATTATCGAGACAAGCAATCACGTTCTTGGACAAGCATGGGCAAACCCAAACCCCAAGCTTTTCGGTTGCTCCGTTCACGTCTCTTCTTCTCCGGGCACAAACGCGACAAGGTAGAAGCCGCAGCCATGGCGTGCGACGTGAAGCTAGGACTAGGAGGCAGCAATGATCCCGAGGTTTGAAGGCGAAGGTGATGTCTCGACGGCGATCTCGTCCCAGCTGCTGCCGCCGGAGGACATCATCTTCGACGTGCTATCAAGGCTACCGGTGAAGAAGCTATACCAGTTGCGGTGCTTGTGCAAGGCATGCGCGCGCTCATCTCATCCCCGGCCTTCGCCTCCGCGCAGGCATCCCGCGGCGCCGTCGTCGCTCCCCTCGTCGTCGGCGTGTTCGGGACGCCACACGTGCTCAACAAGTTCTGCCTCGCCCGTGCGCCGCGGTTTCTTCCCGAGTCGTCGCTCGAGCTGCGTGTGATGGACTCGACCGACGGCGGCAACGTCGTCAGGGTGGTGAAGGACGCCAGGAGCACCAAGCTGATGTGCGGCGGCGTCTCGACCGCCTCGTCATGGTGGACGAAGGCGAATGTGGCGCTATGGTCATCGATCCGGTGACTGGTCGGGTGATGGTGCTCGATAGGAGATCGACTACTGCAACTACAGTGTTATATAGCAATGGAAGAACAGTTGTCGCCGGCGCTAACGACGACGACGGCGGCAACGTTAACACCGTTCGCGCATGTAGGTTATACTATAACAACTTGGGTCGTGCCACACCGTCCGATGCATACAAGGTTGTACGTCTCCGTGACGGTTTAGCGAGGAACGGTGATGCCCTGCAGATCTGTCATGTCGCCACCGTGGCTAGTTCACTAAACACACACACAAAATTGGGAGTTAAAAAACAAAAATAATAATAATTAAGCTGCCGAGTGTCTAGGGTTGACACTCGACAACTTAATTTAAGCTGCCGAGTGCCAAACGGCAAGCACTCGGCAACTTAAACGGAGTGGGATGGCGTTAGCCGAGTTGCCGAGTGTATTTTTTTGACGAGAATCGGCACTCGACAAAAAAAATTAAGTTGTCGAGTGTTTTTTTTTTCGAGTACCAGACACTCGGCATTTAAATAGTTGTCGAGTGGTTTTTTTTGCCGAATGTGACACTCGGCAACTAAATTAGTTGCCTAGTGCCTGATATCTGACACTCGGTAACTAATTTAGCACTCGACAACTCGCCATTTTCCTGTAGTGCACTACTACAGAAACGGCAAACAGTGCCGGTTCAAAACCCCCTTTCTGTGGCGGTTTTTGAACCGGCACTGGCAATTCGGCAGTGATGAGCTCATGCCATCACTGCCGGTTATGCCAAACCGGCAGTGATGGCTCAAGCATCACTGTTGGTTCGTGTTACTAACCGGCAGTGATGCTTGAGCCATCACTGCCGGTTTGGCACCCCAACCGACAGTAAATGTAGGATATCACTGCCAGTTCTAAGTGATCCGACAGTAATTTAATTTTTGTAATTTACATTTATTACAGAAACCATCAACATTATATTACAGAAACCATCAACATTTATATTACAGAAATTCATAGATGTGTCTTAAACTTATTGTACATTACAATAGTTCAACGATTTAGTACTACCAAATCGGAGAAGTGTAAGTCACCTATCTTGTAACAATAATCTCATCGATGAACAACAACGTATTAAATAGTACACTCTATGTTGCTTCACACTTACGAGCACATGGTGTACTAACTACGTTTAACGGTGGTCGAGTAGTTGGTGGGTTTCCCTTCTTAGTCGCAACCAACTTTGCTTGAAAGCCTGCAGTAGTTAGTGTTGGCTCTTCATCAGCATATTGCCAGTCATAACCCAATGCATCCATTACTTGGTTCAGATTGGCTTCAAAACTACACCCTGCGTAGGTCATGTCATACTCCTCTACCTATAAGTATAGGGTTAATTATGAGAGCAATATTGACAACATATAACAACAAATCTAGGTATAAGTTATGAGTCTTAAACTTACCTTTGGCGAGTTCTGAGCCATTCGTGCACATAAACCCCGAATATCAGGATACATGTTGCGATTAATAGCTTCAATCTTCACTGAAGACAGAGTAGGAAGTGTGATCCCATTTCTTGAGAGTGTGACAGCACAAGCATGGACGACATACTTAATAGCAACACGACGCTGACTTGTCTGTATTCCCACCTCTGAGATTTGTAACACATTGCGCCCGCCAACACCACCGCGGTCACGACCACTAACACGACCACGACCATGACCCATCCTAACGGCAATTGAAAATGAAATACAACATTGAAGTTCTGGACCATTGTTTACATGATTAATCTGAACATCCACATTGTCAACCCCAAAATAGGCGAGTGTTGATTTAAGCCAAACAACTGGATCAATCATCTACATTACATATAAGACATGTTAATTAATAACTTGGATGATCTAGTCGTACATATGAAACATATTTTGACTAACTTACTATGTTTGGAAAATCCCATGGGGCTACTGGGAATACCGGATCAAAACACATCCAAGTACAATAACCATTCCAACCAATTTTCTCCGGTGGTGGGAGATTACGACGTCCAGTCATCTATATATTAAATCACATATACTCAGATTATATTTCATCTATCTATCTATCTATCTATCTATCTCTACCTATCTATCTATATCTATATTAAATTTCATATCACATATCAAATCACATATCACATATCACATATCAAATAAGTGGCCAAAGAGTTTACAAGCATACCATATATCATGAAATAAAGACATGGCATATATATGATTGTATCTCTCTAACTCTCTATCTCTCTATCTCTATCACTATCACTATCACTATCTATATGTGCCATGGCATATATATAAGCATTTGAATCAAGCATGAAGAGTGATTGCTATCTTTCTCTCTATCCTTTGCCATCTATCTATCTATCTTTATCACTATCTATCTATCTTTCTCACTATCTCACTATCTATCTATCTATCTATAAGCATTTGAATCAAGCATGAAGAGTGATTGCTATAGTTTTCTCCCTCTCCCTCCTTCGTTCTCCTCTATTTTCATGTCCAGCAAGACACTCCCACCTAGGCATTTCGTCGAACACCTCTAGTGCGTGCAAATGGAGCTCACTGTGTGGAGAAGATTTGGCCGGATTTCGTGCTCCTACAACGTCGTGGACGTAGGTCCTGCCGGCGGCGTGGAGCTCCTGCGGCATGGAGCTTGAAGATGCCGGCGGCGTGTGCTCCTGCGGCGTGGCGGCGAGCTCCTGCGGCGACGACGTCGTGGGCGGCGAACGCCGAAGCAGGAACCTTGTGGCGTGGCGGCGAGCTCCTGCTGGAGCGGCGGCGGCCAGGAGCGTCGGCGGGCTGGAACAGCGGTGGGGAGCTCCTGTTGCGGCGGCGCCGACGGGGAGCACCTACTGGAGCGGCGTCGGGTGCTATCTGAAATGGCTAAATGTGGAATGGGCGCGAGTCTGGAAATTTCAGACCGCGCCCATTCCTTATAGTCGGCCTCATCACTGCCGGTTGGTGGCTTGAACCGGCAGTGATAGCGCCGAGAAGCATCACTGTCGGTTCAAGCCACGAACCGGCAGTGATGAGGAATTTCACTGCCGGTTCAGCCCCTGCCCCCAATAATTGAGGCCCTGTCAGAGGAAAAACCGGCAGTGAAGAGGCATCACTGCCGGCCCAAACAAAACCGACAGTGATGGGCCGGCAGTGATTGCCGTTTCTGTAGTAGTGATATGCAGGTATAACCTCTCTAAAACCTCAAGGAAAAATATGATGAGGAACAAATATTTCTTTGTTACCTTCTCAAAACCCTATATGAGAAATAAAAGATACGGCATAATATGCCTTCAGTTTTCGCTTTTGAACCCGCAGTGAGGAAAATAGTACATTCTACATACATTATTACATTATTATATTAATCTTGCCTCGCTAAAAATTTTAGTAGAAACCTTTGTGGGTAATAAAGAAATCATAAAGGAAAAAAGATTATTTATTGGTATTGGATCAAAGGAGACGTGCTAAGATTAAGGACAGAGACCGACTATATTTTAGGTTTTGTATTTCCCTTGACCTTATTATTAAGAGAGCCAAGATGGGCACCTTGAACTGTTACATGGAAAAGCATGTCTTTCTAGAGAGGGCAATATGTGTGATATAAGTTATGGTTGAAACTTGAAAGCCATTGAACTCGGATGAATCATCAATAGGTACATGGGTTATACAACCCCGCCTGAATCATCAGTGTTCAACTAGAAGTTGATGGTTCAAAATTGCTCGACTACCAACATTTAATGCCTATCAAAAACAAAAGGCAACCTCAAATGAAATCCCACGCTCCCACAAAGGATACGCTTGTGCCCATGATCAGCTTCAGCTGTCTTCTCTAGTATCCCTAGTACAAATACAAATAATAGCGAGACACGGCACATGCAGAGGAAGTAAGTCTAAATTCTAATTGCTGTTCCAGTAAACGTCTGATTCTCATTCCAATTTACAAATCCAGCACAGACCGCCAAAGTATACAGATGATCATTTCCCTCCACCTTTCTGAGGTCATGGATCGAAGTCCACCTCATGCAACCATGCACCTTTCCGCGTATTTAGAATTTCAGAGAATAATGAAGACCTAGCATGTTCACATACATTGACCTGTGTAAGAGCACAGGACAAAGTGATTGATGTATACAGTAATTGAAAGCAAGTGCGACCATGATATGATGTTACTTAATGTATAGTGAATAGTGTTGCCTTACATGATAGGTTTCTCGCATGGCCCAAAGCATCATAGTAGCAGGCAACTTGCAAAAGAGCAGCAGCATCAGAAGTTTCTCTGTATGATGCAGGCGACTCAAGTTCTAGACCAGATCACGAATTGGAAGATATATTCACAGTTCCCTTTTACCAACTATATCAACTGAACGAAACTAAGCTATGAGTAACCAATAATGGAAATACAACTATCTGCCAAAGGGTCATTCTTCAACTCTACAAGCAGTAGCTTTCTCACCAGGTGTAACTCAAAATCTCACCCCTGCTCACACAGCTCCTGAAACCGTGCCAAGCTACAAGAACAAACTATATGCATGATTAATATGAACAGATGATAAAATAACATGTCTGTCTGTCCAAGCAACAAATTAAGATTCAGTTTCAAGCAAATAAGAGTTATCATCTACCACAATTTTGTTAGCTAACATGTCTGCCTGGCAAGTGCCATGAGTTGATATGACAAAATTTACAATTCAATCATTAGGTTGACAATGCAATTGAGTTGATATGCCAAAAGTTCCAATTCAATCATAGATTGACAATGCCATTGGATTGATATGCCAAAGTTCCAATTCAATCATTAGGTTGACAATACCATTGAGTTGATGTGCCAAAGTTCCAATTCAATCATTAGGTTGGCAATGCCATTGAGTTGATTACCCAAAATTTCAAACTTAGTCATTAGGTTGTCAATGCCATTCAGTGGATGATATGCCAAAAGAAACTGAAGAGGCAAATGCAGGAACAAGAAAAGGATTTCAATGAAGTATCAGACAACATACAAAAACCATGGTCATATAACAGACCTTCTAAGAAGAGGCTTCGGATTGTAAGGGAACAAATCCTTCTTTTGCAGATCTTCCACTGTTCTCTTTAATGAATAAAGACATTCTTTAGCATCGAGAAAAAGCTTCTGTGAATTATTAGCCTCTTTATCACAACCACAGTCATTCTTATACTGTTTACTTGCACTGGCTCTGTCACTATCTTTATCCCCAGAAGTCCTCTGCCTTTTACAGTCAAGCTTTTCTATTTTTGTTGAGTAAACAGAATCGTCAACAAAAGCATGCCAAGATTGAGAAACTAAGCGGAAGCACCTGTGCAGGTGTGTAAGAGATGTCAGAGGTCACAATTCAGACGACACTTGGTTCCGTCTCAAGACGTCGGCAAAAATAATTAAAAAAATATAAGATAGGTACCGACCTTAATAGATACTGAGCACAATGCACACCAACATCCTTAGATATGAGGTAATCAACAAGTACCATGTGATCATAGTGCAGCTGCAGGATAATTTTGAACAAAAAGTATATTATACTCAAGGTAGGCGTTATGGAGTGAAACAGAAGAAAAAAATTGAAAGATCAAATACAAGAAAGTACTATGGGTGAGCAAAATTACGAGTCCTAATGTACTGAATTTTGTTTAGCACGTCCAATTACAAATGGTAATGTTGTCCAGGTCCTCAATCATGGTTACAACACTGAATAATTAACCCATACAATAAAGTCACTCACTTGTACCACAAAATAAATAAGAACTGAATGTCAAGAACTCAAGATGCTATCTTACAGAAATCATTGTGCGTGCCTCCAGCAAACATAAAAAAATAATGAGAACATTTTGATCGACTCACCAGAAAAAGCAGCAGATGAAAAAGGTGAACTGGGTCGAAAATGCTTGAGAACAGTTTTACACCAACAAGTTTGGTAGTTTCCAAGTTAGCTCTGCAAGTTTGAACAAAAAGGTCACAGCTTATAGAAGCATCTATTGTCTGGATAACTTTTTCCTTTCTTCAGTAAACAAACTACATTTTCCTACTTACATTTTTAGGAAAATGAGTGGCACATCTAAAAGTTGTAAGAGGATGCTGAATAGCATGTCATCCTGAAATATGAATGAACATTGAACATATTACCAAGAATGTTTAGAGTTCATAAAGCCAGTGGTAAGCCTTCTTTTCGATTACAGATGAAGCATGAACTTGTTAATATTGAATAATTGAGCAAAAAACAGAAGATAAGCATTATCACTTATCATCATTCGTTCTAACCCCACTTTGAAAAGATATGGAGAGTAGAGTAGATAGGTAGATAGATTATCTTAGTTAACAATTAGGAGTAAGGTGGGTTGGGCATTTGGTCGTCACTTTTCACTGAAATGCCCAGCATATAAAGTAACTCACTAGCCATGTGCAAATTAGAATCCAAATGTCCAACTGTATAGAAAGAAACTACCCTGTTCAAAAAACAAAAAACAAAAAAAAAAACTACCCACAGTGGGGTAACAACAAACCACTTGCAAAGACAAACAGAACTAGAATTGTACAATTGATTTCAATCTACATTATCTAATAAATGTAAATAAAATCAAACGACTTACAAGGTAAGATGTGTTTCCCAGAACAATGAATAAGTTATTGTTTAGCTACCATCATTTGGGCATACTTGCATAGATGCATACCTCATCCATATACAATTCCAGAAATGATAAGGCAAAACTTGATGAATTTGAGTCAAGACTCCAGTTTAGGTAACACTTCTGAAACCAGTCTGAAATTTCTGATAGGCCAAAACAGTTGCAGTGATTACTACAGCCTTGTACTTTGTGACCCAACAAACACTCATCCCTCTTGCATGAACATTGAAGTGCACCATCATTTCTGTTGTAAGACAAGCATATGGAACAGCTAAGGAACAAAAAGATAGCTTGCCTTTGCAAGTGCCGAGTTGACTTATCCTGACTCTCCATGTCCAATAAAAACGGAGAACCTTCTAAAGAATTTTCTGGTTTAGCAATATGCTGTGAGATAGGCTCATGAAGAATGTCTTCAAAGTAACGTCGGAGCAATTTCAGCCAACTAACAATATGTGAGCAATCTTGCTGTATGTAAGGCTTAAGCCGCATCATTACCATCTGCATTAAAAAAAGAAACATATCCTAAGCTGTTTGTAAAATGTTTAGGAAACCAAATTAACTAGCAACAAGTGACACAAAAGAGCTCTGAATGTCAGAGCTTACCAGAATTTTATGCTTTAAGTACTGATAAAGACTTTTGGGTCCATCAAGCTGCCCATGTAAGGAAAATGCTATCTTGGGAACTATATCGACAAGTTTCACAAACATATCTTGTCCATCTGTACCTTCGAAGTAACTCTGGTCAAGTAAAGAGCCAAGTAGCTGGAGAAGACTGCCAGTCAGAAATCCAGACTGTGCTAAATCATTACAGAAGCTAAATCTGCTATCCTTGGCACAGTCGGCAAGTCCTCCGGCATGTAATGGATGGAAAGAATCCCAAGGCATCTTATGAATATGATGAATGGATAGACAAATGAAGTCATCTTTCAAATCGCTGTCACTGTGTTTAAGGAACTTCAAGATAGCATGCAATACTCGAAAGAGACTGGACATGGTTTGCCCACTGATATTGAGACGACGCTCATTAAGTACTGTCATGAAGCTTGTGATTCTTGTGCTTGAACTAGTGGTGACACTGACATCACTGTTTGAGTCAGTTGTAGAATGTGAAGTGTTATGAACACATTTTGATGCTGCATGTATAGCCACCCATACAAGCTCAATGAACTCAATCCAAATGGATTCCTAGCAACAGCCATGGAGTAAATAGTTAGTCAACAAAAAACGAGACTGAACGCACCAAAAGAAGAAAAGGGAAACATATGAGAAGCATACAAACTTAATTAGAGTACTAGATATGGAAATTAGAATATTGCAAGCTGAGTGTTTGACATAGTCACTGCAGAAATCAAGGAAACCAACCTGAAAAGGATGACATAAGATGTAAGTTTCAGTAACCTACTAGCCATACTGGTCCTCCAGAAATGTACAGGTAACATAAATAAGATTATACTAGCTAAATATAAAATTCAAGTGAATAGAGTGAAACATTGATATAGTTTGCCAAACAAAAATGTTTTTACCAAAACAGAGACCATATTCGCCAGGCAACCAAATCCATCATATGGATGCTCTTCAAGTA
Source organism: Microstegium vimineum (assembly GCA_022036555.1). Classification (NCBI taxonomy): domain Eukaryota; kingdom Viridiplantae; phylum Streptophyta; class Magnoliopsida; order Poales; family Poaceae; genus Microstegium; species Microstegium vimineum. The sequence continues at coordinate 649,940 of CM039122.1, read as the reverse complement.
GTAAACAGCAACTATGAACTTCTTCGGAATCAGAAAGAGTTTCCTAAATGAAAAGGGAAAATATGTATGTGTTAATATCTCCTGTGCCAGTTGTACACATAACACAGCAAATGGATGTGAAGACTGAAAAGTATAGATGCCAGATTCACAAGTTTACACATAGATAAGTCACAGAGATACTTTCACCAAAAAATAATGATATCTCATTAACATTACAGTGCTGATAAAAGACCCACTTGAGTAGAGCAAAAAGTTATAAGATATTCTACGCTAGTATATTGATATCGACGACTAGGGCTTTTTTTTTCTGGTTTTAGTCAGCTACCAAGTATTGAAAAATAGATGTCACTAAATACTACTGCTTTAGAAAAGGAAGCTGTCATCCAATGTGGATTGAGATTAGAAGGGTTATGTAAGTATCAAACATAAAATTTATTGATTACATCCAGTGTGCTCTGAAGTTAGAACTTAGAACACAATTTTTGGAGACTGACTGATAATTGCTCCAAGGTCAGCCATGGGCTAAATATACGCTCTCACAGAAATGGGACAAAAAAAATTCTGTGACAACTCAAAACCAACCACAGAGTGAAGTCAAGTCTCCAACGTTGGTTGCATACTTATGAATTATCAGTCCCCAGCTGCTCCATAGGACGTGCTACACTAAACACAGTTACAGTAGTACTTGCGACAGATAAGATTGTAGTAGGACTAGCCAGAGAGAATTTACCAATACTTTCATAGGTGGATTAACAATGAAACAAACAATAACTCGTGAAACTCGAAGCAGTACCTGAACCACTTCACAAGGCCGCTCCTCCTCCTCCTGGTCCCATCGTCGTATCGTCTTGTTCACCTACACCAAATCCCAATCAAACGACCGCGAAAAAATGATTATAAACTGGAGGAAGATGGCCTGAAGTTACCGTGGAGAGCGCGAGGAGGAGGTGCCGCTCGTCCTCCCGCGTTAGCTGCCGCGGCGGCAACGGCGCGGGTTCCTGCTGTGCGGGAGGCGCAAGTGGGGTTAGATATAGGCTGAGAGCGGCGCGGGGTTACAGGAGAGGAAACCAATGCAGGGCGTGCGGGCGGGGTTGCTCGTGCTTACGAGGTGGAGAAGCAGGGAGGAGGAGACGAGGTCGCAGAGGCGGGCGAGCTTCCGCTTCCGCATCTCCAGCGGCGGCGGCATCTGCCGGTTGCTGCGCTTCTCGCTTCCAATCGCGTTGTTGGAATTGATTGCAACTTACGAACACGGGAAATCCAACTGCGGTTAGGAGATGTAACAGCGACAGTGGGTGAGGGTGGGAGATCCAACGGGCAACGGCAGTGGTGGGGAAATCCAGCAGCGACGGCGGGGAAGAGGTCGGACGCGATGGTCGTTTTTATTTATTTATTCTTTGTCGTGTTTTTTATTTTAATCAATTTATTTCTATTTTCTCTTTTTCATCTACTCCCTCCGTCCCTAATTTAGATGTCATTCTCGCTTCCCGGAAAGTCAACGTTTTCAAAATACCGGTAATTATATATTAAAATATATAAATTATTATGCTAAGTAATTAGTATTATCGGAAAGATCTTTAAGTCTAGTTTTTTAACAAATTTATTTAGAGATATAAATGTTGTATGTTTTTTCTACAAACTTAGTCAAAATTGAAAAAGTTTGACCGGAGGGAGTAGATTTCAAAATTTTGGTTTCCATATTTTATTTTTATGTTGCTCTAACAATTTAAATTATAATTCTAAATATTTTTAATTCTAAAAGGACACGTTTAGATGAGAAGTTTGTAGAACCTCTGACTATCGTTGCTTGTTTTTTGAACTCCACACTGTCAAGGCTTCAATATCTGGTTCTAAAAGTTTGATGTCCCAACTATTTATCTTCACAAAACTTGATTTGAGTATCATTATTTAATCTACACCAACTTAGGTTTATGAACTGATTTGTGATACCCATAAGGCTTTCCAAAAAATGAGAATCCCCTACATTCTTTTCATCTTGGCTCAAGATTTTATTTTCCAGATATTTTTTTTCTAATTAGATCCTGCCACAATGCCTTCTTTGTTACATAACTTGAACAACCGCAGACATTTATTCTGCAGATCTAAATTCATATCTGCAATTTATGTACATGTGTTTCAGCGGCCCACTAGCTAATAGAATGTTTGAAAGGGCCTTTTTTTTTTCTTTTCTCTCGCGCTGGGCCTTTTTTCCTTTCGTCTCTCGCTGGCTGCTGCTGCTTCTCGGTCTTCCTGTTAGCGAGTCGAGTAGGCCGCAGCCAGCATCAGGAGCCGCCGGCGGCAGCTAGGGTTAGGCGGTTAGAGTATGTCCGACCATAATCCCCAAATCAAGTCACTATATTTTTATTTGAAAGATGACTTATAAAATTTGATGGCTAAATTCAAAGTCCAACTCCAACCATAGTCTCTAATTTGGGAGGAGAGGAATAGGAGGGTCTCATTCCTGGCGACCCAAAACTAAACTTTGAGGACGCTCCTAAAATGGGAGCCCAAATAGAAAGTGCATTGAAATGAATTTTTTTTTGGACCAAGTCACTTAGATTTAGAATAGGAGCCTGTTCAGAATAGGGGTATGTTTAGAGGACCCGATCCCACTGGAGTTGCTCTTAGCGCTTAGCAGCAGCGGCATAGAACTACGAACGGCGCACGACAGAGCTGAGAACCGGACGGCGGGACGGGCGAAGGGCGGAGGCGCCGAGCCATAGAGGCCGAGCTGCCGCGCAGCCAAGGCGTCGGAGGTCGTCAGGCGACGGCACGGGGCCACGGCGGGCCCACGGCTGACAGACGCGCCAGGGCGTACTGCTGGGGCAGTGGAGGCGGGCGTCGCCGTGGTGGCCACCGTCCGAGCAGACAGGACTGCACGAGCCGACCGCAGCCCCCTGGCCGGGGACAAACCGTGAGACACGGAAACAGGTATAGCTTATGTTTTTTAAATCTTTAGATTTCCTTTTCAAACTTTGTAATTCTTCAAAACTTTAATAACGATTTAAGGTTGTCATGTAAAAGGTTTAAAATTACTATATCTTAGCTTCGTTTAGGATATAACGGAGTGACGTCCACTACAGAAAACCACGGATTTGCCGAGTGCTGGAAGCACTCGGCAACTAGCCTTTTGCACTAGGCAACTAGTTTGCCGAGTGCCGCACTTGACAACTAGCACTCGGCAGAAGCCGAGTCGGCAACTAATTTAGTTGTACTGGCACTCGACAACTAAATTGCTGAGTGTTATTTTATTTGTCGAGTGCCGGATCAAGCACTCGGCAACTAAAATTGGGCCGTCAACCTTGAAGGACTAGTTGCCGAGTGTCAGCTGGCACTCGGCAACAAGTGATATCATATGTGGACTTTGAGGTTTATGAACAACGTACGTGACGACGTGCTCGAAACTTTTTAAAATTTTTACCACAATATACACACATGAGATCATGACACGTGCACAAGTTTCGTGATTTTCGGAATTTATTTGCATTTAATATAATTAAAAAACTACAAACACCGAAGTTGGCGACGTTGCCCCGTGAGCACGTTGATCGAACTATCGAGACAGGCCATGGATTTAGCCATTATTTACACTAACAAACAAGGCTACCATTTTTAGAACGAAAGAAATCTATTATTTCATGCACCTACAGTTCAAATGAACATTCAGCGGGAAAATTGAAAAAAAATAAAATAAACTAAGAAAAAATACCAAAACTCAATGAAAGGCTTCCAAATTTGAACATGTTGTTTACAATAGTTCACTAAACACACACAAAAAATTGGGAGCCAAAAAACAAAAAAAATAATTAAGCTGCTGAGTGCCTAGGGTTGACACTCGACAACTTAATTTAAGCTGTCGAGTGCCAAACGGCAGGCACTCGGCAACTTAAACGGAGCGGGATGGCGTTAGCCGAGTTGCCGAGTGTATTTTTTTGACGAAAATCGACACTCGACAAAAAAAAATTAAGTTGTCGAGTGTTTTTTTTTTGCCGAGTACCAGACACTCGGCATTTAAATAGTTGTCGAGTGGTTTTTTTTGCCGAGTGTGACACTCGGCAACTAAATTAGTTGCCTAGTGCCCGATATCTGACACTCAATAACTAATTTAGCACTCGGTAACTCGCCATTTTCCTGTAGTGGTCAGTCTCTTTCTTTGGTCCAACCCCTTCTAAATATTATTTCTAGATCCGCCACCGCCACTGTCTATGACATCCACTTGAAAATCCCAACAGGAAGTTGACTACTCATTTGAGGATGTTGTCGTCGTCCAACTCGATGAAGAAGTCCCGTGACTCCGTGAGTACTGAGTGGAGATCCATCTGGCGTGCAAGTGCTAGTGCACCAGCAGAGCCATGCATGCTGTCCTCTAGAACAGTGAGGAACGAACATGCAGATAGGGTGAGGCTTCTTCTCTCCGGCCTCCTGCAGATAGGGTGGGCCATGGCCGTCGTGCGGCGGCACCGGCACCCAAGATTGGGGCGGCAACCAGACACGACAGCTACGCCTACGCCGACATGTCTGTGACGAACGGCCGGGTCCTCGCCGCAGACACGTTCACGTTTGACGGCGGCCGACGTCGAGGACGGCGGCGTGGCCTTCGGATGCGGCTTCTATAACCAAGGACTGCTCGACTTCAACTCGTCCGGTACCGGCATTGCCGGCTTCGGCCGTGGCGCGCTGTCCCTACCGTCGCCGCCGGCGAACCTCTACGCCGGCGCAACCATGCAGACTACCCCGGCCCGCTCAACATGACGTCGACATTCTCCTACTACCTGAACCTGCAGAGCATCACGGTGGGGTCAACGACGCTACAGGTGCCGGAATCGACGTTCGCGTTGAAGGACGACGGCGGCATCACCGGCGGGACGATCTATCATCGACTCCGGCACCTCGATCACGCTGCTACCGCCGCCCGTCTACAGCCTCCTTCGCGACGCCTTTGTCTACGAGCTCAACATGACGACGCCGCCCGTGGCCGTCGCGTCCCTACCTGATGGCGTTCTCTGCTTTCGACGGCGGCGCGACGATGGACGTGCCGCCGGAGAACTACGTGTTCCCGCTGGACAACAACACGTGGTGCATTGCGATCGAGTCGTCCGGTGGGGACATTACCGTCATATATATATAGGGAACTATTAGCAGCGAACGTGGATTTATGGTTTGTATCTGTGGCCGCAAGATCTATCGTGACCATCGAACGGAGCATCAAGATTCGTATATCGCTTCCGGCTAGCATCTAGGAAACGAAATGTGGGTCCCACAATATAGATGGACGGTCCAGATAGACCTGCCGCGCGCATCCACAAACGACGTGATGTTTCCCATCAGCAGCAGAACATGCACATGCTCTACGACTTCGCCGTCCCCGGCAACACGCTCTCTTCCGTCGCTGCTCAGTATGCTTAGCTCGATTGCGTCGTCGCGCCGTGCAGTGCTACATGCTTGCGGTTGCGGGTGTGCCTACTCACTGAGTCCTTTTTTAAGTATCGCTATAGTATTTATGCTAGTCAAACTTTATTAAGTTTGACGTGGTCTATAAAAAAATTAGCAATATTTGTATATGCAAGTAAATTTATTACGAAAATAGATTCACCGATCTTATACTAACATTAATTAATTATGTACTACAATGACCCTGTACGCTCACTTAATAAACTATTCTCCAGACGATTTTTTCAACAGACGAACAAGCTCATTAGTATTTTGTTTATATATTTGATTAAAGTTGAGTATATGTTTAACTTCTCCGTAAGTGAAACCGATAGTTAAAAGGGAACTGGGAGTGTAACTACTATTGGTTGATTTGCGTTCCCTGCCTAAATTTTTCCCTTGACCATATACGTGAGTAGTCTTCTGAATAATAATGCATGTAATTTGATGTCCCTCCGTCACTTTTTAGCCATTTCATCTGGATAGAACCCGAATACGGATTCCCAATTTTGCCCACTTGAAATGTTCTAGATCGACGGTCTTTCTCTTCGCACTCTGCCAAAACAGATGAAAAACAGCACACGGTCTGCCTAGCAGTAATAGGCCGAGCGAGTCGGGTTTTTTTTAAACGACTTGGGCTATCGGATTGAATCCATTTCTATTTCTTGTTGCCGCGGGTCGGCGTCCTGCGAGACAGCTCTTTTCACTGTACATCCTTGCAATTGCAATACATCCTTCCCGTGACACATTATTGTGTTGGATTTTTTTTAAAAAAAGGCTTGTTTGATGTCTATTAGCATTAGCACTAAAAATGAACAGCTAAAATCAGTACTGTACTAGTGGCTGACATCGTCGGGCCACATGCATGCTTGATCATGCTGATGACTGACGAGGTGATGATGAGTTGCTTTCCCTGCAGCTGGATCTACAGACGGATCGGTGATGAGTGTTTGCTAGCAGCGGAAGCCAAGCAACAGCAACCAAATTAATAAGCCAGAACAGGCAGCAATCGTGTCCGATCGCGAGATGGATGGAGCGGCAAGCAAAGCAACCAATCATCTTCGATCGATCGATTCCCTGCTGCATGCTAGCTGCTGCGTGCAAGCAACATGCATGTGTCGAGTCCAGGTCTCACCGATCTTTTGGGTAAAAGAAGCGGAACCAAGAACATGCAGGAGGCTCGATCATCCCGTGTCTACTCCGTATGTAGGACACATGCACTTTGCGTCACGGAATTAATGAAGCGAAGCAGAGAACTAACTAAGCTAGCTAGCTCATGTATAGGCAGGCAGGCCACAGTGCTGAACCCACACCATCAACATCATGCTTGCTCTGATGCATTGCATGGCAGAGAATGAGGCGAGGAGCAGGCGTTGTGGGTTTGAGTTTTCGCGAGCAGCATCACGTTCACGTTCAGCATTATCTGCTTGCTTTCCTTTCCTTTCTCCAGACTTGCAAGCCAACCCTCGTCCATAAGCTAAGCAAGCAAAAAGGCTGCCTTGAGAGTTGAGATACACACCGTAGTACTACTAGTATATGATACTCCAGTTAAGCTAAGGGTACGGCTTGCCAAACTGCATATGAAACTGAGACTGAGTCACTGACAGCAGCAGCTAAGGGTTTGCCAAACTGCATGTGAAACTAACACTGAGTCACTGACATCAACAGCAGGTTCGGTCAAGCTATGCTGCACAACAGAAACAGGATTGCCGTATCCATAGCTGTGGAGGATTGCACGAGAAGTATTATATGTGTAACTGAACAAGGTTATTTCAGTTGCATTTATTCTGGATTTCTGGTCTCACACCACCGTTATCGACTTATCGTTATGGGTGGGTGCCTCAACTGAATGAAACGCTGCCGCAGATCGATTCATTCAGTTGCAACGGATCGGAAAGCAGGGCGGGAGAAGAGCAAGCACACACACCAAGCAAGCATGCTTTCCTGCGTGCTTCCAAGATTCATGCCTCGCTATGAGGGCCTCAATAACCTGATGAACGCCTTGTTCCCGGCTGTCGGTGGAACTGACACCACAGTGAAATATCAATCTGTCAAATTTTTACAAAAAAAAAAAACTATGCAAGTGACTGTAATTTCTCCGTAGAAACAGGCTTCGTGTTCGGACGTACGGCAATCTGTTTCTCAGTGATCTATCGTAGTAACAGAGTTCAAAGTTACAGGATGAATCCATCGTAGCAGGCGTACACCAAACCTTCACAAGCAGTGGACACAAATGAAAGGAATCTGCTTTGGTCTCTGCTTGCAAGCAAAGTTTTAGTTTGAGTAAAGTCTACTTCCAGACCTTAAACTTTCTAAACTGTGTCATGTCGGTCTATATACTTTCTAAGTGTGTCATTAGTGTGCCTAAACATTGATTGAGTCTCAAATTAGCCCATAATGGGTATTGCGCCACGCAAGGCTTAGAAATCCACATCGACATCACGTACAGTTACGCAAATAGGCCCATGTGCCCCTTCGTCGTTTCAGTTCTCGTACGCCGCCTCTTCGTCTTCCTCGCGACGGTCTCCTGGTGGCAATCTCGCGGCGGCTGGTGAACGCCTGCGATCGAGTGTTCTGCTCTCAGACGACGGAGGCGGACAAGATGAGCAGGGTGGCGGTTCACCATGGCTGCGCAATTGCGGCGCAAAGGGCAACCTGCGCCAGTGTACAGTGAGTTCCTCCATCCCTAATCTCGTCTTATGCCTTTAATTTGTAGTCGTTTTTTGATGAGGAAGTTGATCGGTAGGGTGACAGTGGGGCAGATGACAGTGGGGATCGGTTATCCTAGAACCGAATAAATTAATTATCCTGAACACTTCATAAATTTCCTGAACACTTCATATCTCATCTGTATTGCCTGTTCTTGACTTCCCGCCATAATTTTTTTTTCTGTGTAGACCTCATGACTCGAGTAGGTACAATAAATTAATTACTGTGTTTTTCCTTGGCAATGCAGGTGACAGTGGGGATCACTTCTCAGTAAAGGTCCACCATGGTGGTTTTTTTGTTGGTGATGGTAATCTAAAAAGCTATTTGGATGAAAAGGTGGATTTCTTTGATGAATTAGATGCAGAAACTTGGTCTCTTCTCTGGTTTGATGATTTTGTAGAGCAATTAGGCTATGAAAAAAATAGTAGGACCAAGTATCACTGGTTGTTACCTGGGCAGCCCTTTCCAGAAGGCCTTAGATTGCTAGTAGAAGATAAAGACACCAATGCTATGGCTAATATTGTAAGCAAGGTCAAAAATTTTGTTGTCTATTTTGATCAAGGTGACATTGCTGATTGGGTTAATTGGGAAGACATTGTTGCTAATCCAGTGGCTGAACTTCCTAAGGTTGGTGAAAAGCTCCCAGTTTTCTTTACTGATTTGGAGAAGAGAAAAGTACAACAATTCAAAACCACTGAAGGTGAATCAAGTGGTCATACAAACAACACTATTGAAGAATCAGATGGCTTTCATGACAGTGACTACGAAATTGAGGATGAGGATGTAGACATTTTGGAGGTTTTTGATGATGCTAATCAGGATGAGCCACATCTGGGAGAGGTTAATGTGAAAGATAATAAGAAAGCTAAAGGCAACAGGTTAAAGCCTTATGATGTGATAAGGCCAGAAGTAATGTCAGAAGATGAAGACACTGATGATAAAGGCCTTTAGTTACCAGACTATGATATTGAGGGAGAAGGAGGCCACAAGTTTAAGTCATTTACAGATGATGACATGACGAATCCTACATTTTCAGTTGGACTTGTGTTCCCTTCGGTTGAGAAGCTTAGGGAAGCCATCAAGGAGTATAGTGTTAGGAATAGGGTTGAGATAAAGATCCCAAGGAATGACAAGAGTAGAGTCGGTGCTCATTGTGCTGAAGGTTGTCCATGGAACCTTTATGCTTCATTTGACAGCAGGATAAAATCATTTGTAGTTAAAACCTACTATGGAGGGCACACTTGTCAGAAAGAGTGGAAAGTCAGCAAATGTACTGCTGCATGGATAGCTAGTAAGTACATGGAATCCTTTAGGGCCAATGATAAAATGAGCATCACCAGCCTTAGTAGGACAATACAAAAAGACTGGAACCTAACTCTTTCTAGAAGTAAGGTGTCCAGAGTAAGAAGGTTGATTATGTTACAGATTCATGGAGATGAGGAGCTTCAGTTCAATTCTCTGTGGGATTATGGTCAAGAATTGAGGAGGAGCAACCCTAGGTCATCATTTTTCCTAAACTTGGTTGATACTAGATTCATCACATGTTATATGAGTATTGATGCTTGCAAAAGGAGATTTCTTTCAGGTTGTAGGCCAATAATTTGTTTGGATGGTTGCTTCATCAAGACCAAGTTTGGGGGCCAACTCCTGACTGCAGTGAGCATAGATCTGAATGACTGCATTTTTCCCATAGCAATGGCAGTGGTTGAAGTTGAGTCACTTGCCACATGGAAGTGGTTCTTAGAGACTCTCAAGACTGATCTAAATATAGACAACACCTACCCCTGGACAATCATGACTGATAAGCAAAAAGTAAGTCTTTTGTATAGTATTATGCATAGTACTATGCATTTTTAATTGCTAGTATGTCTACTGTTGCTAATGTAATCTTTGTGCATTTTCAGGGATTAATACCAGCTGTCAAACAAGTATTCTCAGAGTCAGAACACATGTTCTGTGTAAGGCACCTGTACTCTAATTTCCAAGAAAAATTCAAAGGTGAAGTGTTGAAGAACCAATTGTGGACATGTGCAAGGTCTTCCTCTGAGGATGCATGGAAGAGGAATATGGAGAAGATGAAGACATTGGATGCTGGTGCTTATGAATGGATGTCAAAGATGTCACCCAACACTTGGGTAAGAGCCTTCTTCTCCACTTTTCCCAAATGTGACATCCTATTGAACAATAACCGTGAGGTGTTCAATAAATACATATTGGAAGCTAGAGAGTTACCAATTCTTTCTATGTTTGAGAAAATCAAGTGTCAATTGATGACAAGGCATTACAACAAAAGAAAGGAACTGAAAAATCAGATCACAAGTTCTTTTTGCCCAAAAATCAGAAAGAAGTTGGCTAGAAATGCTGAGTTTGCTAATATATGCTATCCACTGCCTGCTGGTGTTGGTGTGTTTCAAGTATTAGTCAAAGATTATCAGCACATAGTGGACTTGACAACCAAAACATGTGACTGTAGGAGGTGGCAACTAACTGGCATTCCTTGCTGCCATGCGATCAGTTGTCTAAGACATGAAAGGATAACACCTGAATCTGTTCTACCAAGCTGCTACTCACTAGATGCTTATAATAGTGCATATGCACACAACATTTGGCCTTGTAAAGATAAGTCAGAGTGGGAGAAAATGGATGCACCACAGGTCCTCCCACCATTTTATGAGAAAAGGGTTGGTAGACCTCCTAAAGCTAGGAAGAAGCAAGCACATGAGGTACCATGAAAAAATGGCCCAAGGTTGTCTAGGCATGGTGTGACAATTCATTGCAGGCATTGCTCAGATGCTGGTCATAATAGTGCTGGATGCTACATCAAAAGAATTGGCTTTAATGAAGAAGAAGCAAAAGCTCTAGTTGCCACAACTCGAGCCACATTGCAGAAAGAGGCAGAAGAACAAGCAATGAGAGCAGCTGCTGATCAAGTACCTACTGATCAAGTCAATGAAGATGAGACACCAGACCCACTAAACATATCAACCACTCAACCACCATCACTTGAAGAAATGGCACAAGGTAGCAGCACATTTCTTTATCAAATGCTTGGAGAGGTCAGATTTCTAACTTATGTATTTATTGCTCTCTAATATATGACATGGATACTTCACTCAAATTTTGTAACTAAAAACCTTCAATCATATTTTCTATCACAGGAGACACAGGAAAGCTCATTGTCACAACCCCAAGGGCCTCTACCAGATCAAACCTTTATCCTGTCCAACCAGCCAATGCAAAGGCCAACTCCACTAACCACAAACACAGTTGCAGGCAGGGCTGCATTAACCATGAAGAGATCATCGGCAAGTCAGAAGGCATCTTCCAAGAAGACAAAGGCATCTACCTCTAATCTTCCAAAATAGCATCACAAATAGAAGAGCAAGAACATCCTAATATTGTGTAGTCAGAGAACTTCTAGAGTGCATCTTTGCACTGTCTTCTATTTGTCGGCTGAGAATTTGTATGAATTATGTCTCCTACTTGTATGTGCTATGTTCACAATTTACAATGTGTGTCAGTTATTATGCATTGGGTTAAGATGACATTTATCCCTATGAAATCGGCTTTTGGCTGGTAATTTGTGTCCAATTCTCTGTTGTATATCACTATCATGATTATCTTTGCTGTCATGTTTATCGATGTCATGATTATCTTTGAAATATTGTTGTGATGTCCACTCAGTGCGCACTGGTCTGCCAGCAACCTGTTGTTGCTTCTCTGTTCAGCTGTTGGTCTGCAAGCGAGGCTCCTCTGGTCTTCAGTTCATTAGACTCTGATCTATTGTGTCCAACAAAGCTTGATTTGGTTCTGTTCACTGAATGCACAGATGTAGTAGCTGAATTGATGCGTCTACAGGTTGTGCATTTCGCTGGCACCAAGGGGAAAGGTTATACTGCTGCGTTCCTGTCCAATATCATGAGGGCGCAAGGAAATAAAGACAGGGGGGATTTCACTGAACTGATCTGATCTGTTTGAAGGGCGCAAGGTTCTACTGAACTGATCTGTTTGAAAGGAAAGAAAGACAGGGGGTTCTGCTTATATGGACAGGAGCCTTGCGTGGGCAATACCTATTATGGGCTAATTTGAGACCCAATCAATGTTTAGGCACACTAATGACACACTTAGAAAGTATATGGACCGACATGACACAACTTAGAAAGTTTGAGGACCAGAAGTAGAGTTTACTCTTTTAGTTTAGTTTAGTACTTCTCACAAGTTTACTCTTCAGAGCGACTTACTAGCTCCAGTTTTGGGCTCCATTGCAACGGTTGGATGAACATAGGGTGCTTATCCAAGATGCATGCAGAAACTTAGAGTCTATTGCTATGTTTATTTTTGTTTTAAATGGCTGGAACTTTAGTTATCGCCTTGGGATTTAATTTGTACTTTGTGAATTTCGTTTGGAGTGAGTTTGTAATAAGCTTGGTCTGATGCTTTTTTCTTGTGAGAAGCTGAAGCCGGAACTTTTAGTTCTGTTATTAAAAAAACAAGTCAACCTGAATCAATCCTGAAACCATCAACAAACAAATAAACCTGACGGAGAGGAGGGAGGAAGCCGCGCTAGTCCGTTTCAAAAGCCAAAGCAAACGCAATTCAACGCGGGCGGACGCGAGCTATAAAATCGGAGGAGAATTGAGAAACCGCTGCCAGTTCCAATCCCAATCCCCACTGCCTTCTTCCCACGCCACGATGGCAATGGCATCCTCCCGCCTCCCAGTTCTCCTCTGCCTCGCCACCATCGCCGTCGCCATGGCGGCGGCTACCGGAGAAGGCGGCGGACTCCGCCTGCCGCGCGACGCCACCTTCCCGGCGGCGCAGGCAGAGCGGCTCATCCGCGCGCTCAACCTCCTGCCCAAGGAGAAGGAGGCGGGGCCAGGCGCGGGTGGCGGTGACGACGGGCCTAGTGTGGCGCCCGGGGAGCTCCTGGAGCGGCGCGTCAGGCTGCCTGGCGCGCCCGATGCCGATGGGGTCGGTGACCTCGGCCACCACGCCGGTTACTTCCGCCTGCCGCACACGCATGACGCCAGGTGATTGATTTTGCTGTAAAGCTTGGATCTTTGTCTGAGGATTTCGAGTTCGTCTCTGTCGATGAGACAAACTAGAGCTCCCTCCCAGCGTTGTAACGTCAGTCAATAAGAGCGTTGGATAAGACCCAAAAAAAAACGCGAATTCTTGCCGTTGCGTTGCGTGTGCTTGAACTGAACGGAACGCCCGCTTTGTGTGGCTGGACTGCTGCTGCAGGATGTTCTACTTCTTCTTCGAATCGAGGGGCAAGAAGGAGGACCCCGTGGTGATCTGGCTCACCGGAGGGCCCGGATGCAGCAGCGAGTTGGCCGTCTTCTACGAGAACGGACCCTTCACCATTGCCAACAACATGTCGCTTGTCTGGAACAAATTCGGTTGGGACACGGTAATAAGTAATGATGAAATCTTACCTCTTCTTTTATTATGATCCCCTGTCTCGTCAGGGGGGAATCAGCCTTGTCACCTACGTATAGAGTAACAAGTCTCAAACTGAACATTCCAGTTTTGCTTTCAGCCAATTTCAAGAAAACGACAAATCTTAACTACTTCGAACCTAGCTATGTTGACTAGAGTAGCAATAGTCAAGTTAAGCCGTTAGTGACAAAATAAGGTCACTTTCGAAGCTTCTGTTAAAGCTGCTAGCATTTGTGGAAGAAAACCTTTTTATTGTCCATGAACCAGAATAAGCATATTTACTACTATATCGGTTATAACTTTAGGCAGGTAAACGGTTATAACCAGCTCACCATGTTTGCTATCTTTATCTACTTATTATTAGGCCCCCTCAATCGACCAACTTCCAAAGTTCCATGGTATTAGTTAGTTACAGTTTACAAGCCCAGCAGCAGCAAGTATGCTTCCTATAGTACTGCAGCTTAACTATTTAGAGAGCTGTTTCCCAGTTTCCGTAAAGAGACTACTATATCGTTGTAGAAAGTTCTTATTGCTGCACAGCTCCCACCATATGTTGAATTACATAGAGCATGTCAATTTCATTGCTATAGGTTGACTTGGCCTCCTCTGTTTCTGATATATGACTTGATGATGCATGCAGATCTCAAATATCATATTTGTTGATCAGCCAACCGGAACTGGCTTTAGCTACAGCTCTGATGATCGTGATACTCGTCATGATGAAACTGGTGTCAGCAATGACCTATATGACTTTCTTCAGGTGCTACTTTTATATTATTAATTCTGTCTTGCTGTTGTGCTCTGTCTCTTTTATTGCATAATTCCATGTGCTGTGTGATCACACACCTTAGATGTTTGGTCAGTTCATTTTTAAATAGTAGTTGAGGACAGAAGCTCAAACTAAGATAATCTATACATTTTCTTAAATACAGAAGGGGGACTCTGCTCTTAATCATTTCAGGAAAGAACCATCACGTACCGGATTTTGAAAACCTTGTTTTTACTAATAATAAGTTTTATCCCACAAAAAATACAAATTGCACCACTTTTTGCCATGGCGGCCTTTTCATGTTGTCTAAATTGGCTGCTCAACCAAGAATTTGGCTGCACCACAGTCCATGGCCTTATTAAATGGATCTAATTGAAAATTCATAGCGAAATCATACACTGTGGTATAAATTACTAAGGCACCAACAGTGGAGGCATATATATGCCTATCCTTTTTATTCTCTTAGCAAAGCTGAGAGGACCTTTTCTGCATAAAAGTATAAATGATTATGGTAAATTTGGCTGGATAGCTTCATTAGAGGTAGTAAAGATCATGAATCACCTTTGCTATTGTTACATAAAAGTTGGGTCTCAATTGGCACCAAATGGAAGGGAAGGATTCCTGTAGTAAAACAAAACAGTCATGGCCTCATGGATGTTATTTAATTGCTCTAAACTGCCATTTCAGGTGTTCTTTAAGAAGCACCCAGAATTTGCAAAGAATGACTTCTATATAACTGGAGAATCTTATGCCGGGCACTACATTCCAGCATTTGCAAGCAGAGTTCACCAAGGAAACAAAGCAAACGAGGGCATTCATATAAACTTGAAGGTACGGGTATTAGCCTCTTTGCATCCGTTTTGCAACCCTCTTCGATTCTCAGTTCCCCCTTTTTAACTTTTGCGATTCTTAACTAATCTTATTCTAGGGATTTGCTATTGGTAATGGTCTCACGAATCCAGAAATCCAATACAAAGCCTACACCGACTATGCGTTGGAAATGAACCTTATCAAGAAATCCGACTATGAAAGGATCAATAGGTTCATCCCACCATGTGAATTTGCAATTAAGATATGTGGTGAGTACTTGTACAGCGTAACCTTTGAGAACATCGCACAAGTTATTAATGTAGTACTTAAAAGTTTCATTAGAATGACACGTCTTGAGGATCACTCCATTTTAAAAGGATACATACTAATTACTAAGTACTATCCTCTGCTAATGCAGGTACCGATGGGAAAGCATCATGCACGGCAGCTTATATGGTCTGCAATAGTATTTTCAACTCCATCATGAAGGTTGTTGGGACAAAGAATGTGAGTAAATAACGCCTTGCTATATGAACCTGTGTTGCTGTTGACTAAGGTGGAGAAACCTTACACAACAATGGCCTCTTTGCAGTACTATGACGTGAGGAAGGAATGTGAAGGGAAACTTTGCTATGACTTCTCAAACCTGGAGAAGTTCTTTGGTGACAAAGCAGTCAAAGAGGCACTTGGAGTTGGTGACATTGATTTTGTGTCTTGCAGTACTACGGTTTATGAAGCAATGCTCACAGACTGGATGAGGAATTTGGAAGTCGGCATCCCGGCTCTACTTGAGGATGGGATTAACGTGCTTATATATGCTGGGGAGTATGACCTTATATGCAATTGGCTCGGTAAGAATACAATGGGCTCCATAATTTTGTTTACCTATTTATGTATTTTATTTTACAGTCTTTTATCTATTGTTTGATCATAACTTTGGACATGCATTCTCTGTGGAGGTAGTTGCACATAGATCTAGATTTTGTCGACCATATTATCAATTATGAATTCAAAATAATTGTAGGACTGACATTCATCAGCTCTATTGATTTACTCATTGCAGCATTTGGTTAACACAGTAAAATTTCAGCTGCATAAATGAATTTTGCACCCTGTCCCCTGACCAGTTTTGAAGACACTATAAGCACAATCAGTCGAGCTGACAGTTTTTTTCTGTCTGCCTAATTATGGGGTTGTGGATGAATCTCAATGAGCTGCCAAATAAATGTGGACCATCTAGAATAGTCATGTTTGCAAATAATGCAAACTTGTTATCAAATTGGTTTGCTTGTCAATTCGTAAAAGAGAAAAAATGTTCCTCTATGAAATATTTGTTGCTAAATAGCCCTTTCTGAGTAGGGGGGACAACAATAACATTATTGTAGCACTTTTTGTCTTGTTGTTCTGTCTTGGGAAACTGAAAAGACATCTTCCCTCCGAAAAAAGTACAAAATGCTAACTTGTCATGTCAGCTGCAAGTTGCAAACTTTCAGACATGGAGAATCTTTATCAATATTGATGTAACAAGTATCCTACTTAAAAGTTACCCTCTATCGTTAATTGTCTGCAATTGTGCATCATCAGATTCTTTAATGCTAACAATTTTGAATTTGTTTGTGTTTGGGCAGGAAACTCGAGATGGGTACACTCGATGGAATGGTCTGGCCAGAAAGACTTTGTATCCTCTTCTGACTCATCATTTGTAGTAGACGGTGCGGAAGCTGGAGTTTTGAAGAGCCACGGACCACTCAGCTTCCTCAAGGTTGCGATCTAGCACTCTTTTCACTTTATCTTGTTTTCTAGTACTCGTTTTTTCCCCCAAAAGGAGATGTTTCATGTTGGTGTACTTTACAAAATGTGGAAATATAACCTAGTAAAATCTGTTCATAACTGCATACTAACATGAAAGGTCCACTCAACTTGGCTGGCTGTCTAGTGCTTTAGAACCCATTCGCACCTGAGGATCAACAACATCCAACAGCAAGTTTTAAGCATATGTGGAGACCTAAAACTAACTAAACTCACAAGCATATGTTTCCTCCGTGAATGCAAATGCAGGTTCACAATGCAGGTCACATGGTTCCGATGGACCAGCCGAAAGCTTCCCTGGAGATGCTGAAAAGATTCACCCAAGGGAAATTGAAGGAATCGCTGTCTGATGAAACGATGGTTTTGAAGGCAGCGATGTGATTGGCGTAAACGTGAAGGGAATCGCTTAATTACTAGGTGGTCTGAGGTGTCATTCCAAGGAGTGTGATCACTGAATTGAAGCTTGTTATTTCCATTGATTAACCCTCTCCCTGATACTAATAACGTTGGCCTTGGCCCTGCTGTGTAAGTAAGTAACTAAAGTGAGTCCCACTAGCCTCATGCATGCTGTTGATAAAAAAAAAAGTCCAATATATACTAAGGGACAATGCTGGAAACCTTGTCTGCTGCTCTTGTAAAGCATCTCATCTCATGTATACACCTTTTGATCCAGAAAGACAGATAATATTTTTTTATATTAAAAAAAAGTATATCAGTGTCTGAATTACTGCTGGCAATTTGCTGTCTACAATTTGCTGTAAGGCCCTCTTGGCGATTTGCTGTCTGATCCGCACGCTCACTGACTGGAGCTCACATGCATTTCTACTGGTTAGTTTTGAGCTGCATATATAATTCTAATTTACATGTAAAAAGGAGTGGTCCTTAGATTTGCATTGCTGTTTGCCAACACTGTGTCCCTCTCGCATTCGAGCATTCAGAAGTTTTTTAAAGGAGACACACACTGCTGAAAAAGTTCAGATCGATCTCATTCACCAACTCACTAGCCACAGGCAGGCAGCGCAGGAACTACTTACTCCCTTGGCTGGCTCACATGGAGGAAAAGGGAAGGGAGCTAGGGTCCTCTCCTCTCCTCTCCTCCCGGAAGCTTTTGCGGTGGCACTGCTGCATGATATGATGTGTGATTGACAAGTGAGGCGTGCAGCAACCAGCAAGCAAGAGAATCGTGTAGGACTGCCAGAAGGGATTGGATTTGGATTGCTGCATCTCCAGCTAGGTTGTAGTTTGAGATGCAAGAATCAAGAATGTGACGTGAGCAGCCAAGGGGGACAAAAGCACAGGGAGCTGGATCAATTCTATACCTGAATTTTATATATACTCTGTAGTTTTTTTTTGTCTAACAAAGTCACCAGGCACGCTAACTGAAAAGTGTGCCAAGGGGTCGTTAGATCTGCAGGAACTGGACCTTAGATCTGCAAGAATTCACGCTAGGAATTTGATGAACACGTTAGCATCAGAGACCTGAGTAAGCTTGTCTGTGATAGATCTTAGCGGATCTCTAACAGTAGATTAGCAGGGTTAAATCACTTAGGATAGAAGTTGTGTGTCAGATCTGAGAAGCACAGAGGGAGGAATATTAGATTAGGGTTAGGATAACCTGGATGAACTCCCGCTCAGCACTGCTTCGTCGATGGCGTCTGCGCACGGGCAGCGGCGGTTGGTGAAGTCCGTCGGTGCAGTGGCGGAGGTGCTTCCCGTCACTGGTTGTGCCGCCCTCTAGATCGGCCTCGGGATTGGACAGGATGGGGGCGACGGCTTAGGACAGACGAACCTCGTGACTTATGCCGGTAGCCCCCACCTTCCCTTATATAGGCACAGCGTGATAGGGGGCCTCCAACCCTTAGTTGGGTTGGGCTCCCCGATCAGGAGCGGATCAAGTCTCTAATGGACCGTTGGGGAGAGAGATCAATACTAACATTCTCCCCCTTGATCTCTTCTAATATCTTACCTTAATCTTATCTTAGTCTTAACTTAAAACTTAACTATTTTACTCCACCTCATTATAGAGAAAAGCGTAGAGCGTGTCTCATCGTCACGGAACAAAATTTTCGTTGGACTTGACAACTACATCACATCTCTCTAAAAAGAGTTCTAACTAAGGGCCCTAAGTATTCAGGAATCATAGGCTTTCCTTTAACCCATGCTAGCTACGTGTTTTCTAAACACGTTGGGTGGTAAGCTTTTTGATGAGCGGATCCGCTAATTGATATCTTGTACTTATATGCTCAAGACTTATGACATGATTCCGAACTTTTGTTCCTCACAACATAGTGCTTAGTGTCAATGTGTTTGGCAGCACCACTTGACTTATTGTTGTGAGCATATTATTGTAGTATGACTTAAGTGGTTTTTCTCAATGTTGTCTACCACTCTTAACCCGGGTAAGAACTTCTTAAGTTAGTTCACCTGTCCCGAGGCCTCATGATATGCTACAAACTCAGCGTACATCGTCGATGACATGACGAGAGTTTGTTTTGAGCTTTTCCACGATATAGTTCCACTTGCGGGGTGAATATCTAACCTGACGTGGATAGAAATAACTTATTATAACTTAGCTTTCACCCCCGCATAATCTAAGTCAGTCTTATTATAACTTAGCATGAAGCCTTTTGTGCCCTGCAAAAAATGCAGAACTATCTTAACTAACTTCCAACGTTCTACATCTGGATTCTTCTAATATCTGTCAAGTAACCCAGTAATATAACTATGTCAGGGCGAGTACAAATTTGAGCATATTACAAGCTTCTGACAGCTGAAGCCTAAGTTACTGATCTCATTTGCTCGAGCTCGATCTGATTCTTGGGACACTGATGTTCCCTATACTTATTGCCCTTGGCAATGGGTGCATGTGAGGAACTGCACTTATGCATACTATATTTCTTAAGAATCTTATCTATGTATGTTTTCTGTGACAGTCCTAAAACCCCTCTATTTCTATCACGGTGAATCTCAATCCCCAGAAACTAAAAGAGGCTTCATCGAGATCTTTCATATCAAAATGTGAGGACAAGAGTTTCTTAATTTCCATTAGTAGAGTGGCATCATTGCTTGTTAGCAAAATGTCTTCCACACATAGAACTAAGAAGATGAACTTAGCACTCTTAAACTTTGCGTAAACATAATTGTCCTCTACATCTGTCTTAAAACCCAAACTTTCTCATTGTATTATCAAATCACTAATAGCATTGTCTTAAGCTTATTCTCATTCATAAGTAGATTTCTTTAGGCGACATCCCATATTTTCTTTTCCTTCCACAACAAAACCTTTCGGTTGTGCCATGTAAAACATCTTATCGTAGATCCCCACTAAGGAGTGTCGTCTGTACATCCAACTGACGTAACTCTAAGTCTTAGTATGCTACTAGCGCCACTATAATTCTAAAGGAATCTTTACATGAGATTGGAGAAAAGGTTCTTATTTTAATCAACCTTTAATCTGGTCTCTTTTCTTAAAGCCTCTTAGCCACGAGTCGCACCTTATGATTCTTAATTTTCCCTTAGGAGTCACTTGTTGTTTTATAGACCCATTACAGTCTACTATCTTGGCTCCCTTAGAAACATTCACTAAGTCCCAAACAATATTGGAATTTATCTTATCCTTCTCATGGCTTGTACATATGTGGTGGGATCAACCTCCATATGATGCTTTTTGGTTTCATAAACCTCTTAATCATCGGATAAAGCTAATCTTCTAACTCTTTTATGATCTTCTAATATTCTTATTATTTTGACGCCATATGGGGTTGTTGTTGTTCTTCTCATGCTCGACTTATGATACTAATGGCTCATGAAGGATAGGTTCCAGATTCTTATTTATCGTCGGCAAAAGAGGACTGACAACATGTGTCTGACATTATTTGTGCAGCAACAGCAGGTAGCATAAAGTATGGTTCTTAAAATATTGGAGTAGGGGCTTGGAGACCCGTTTCTCCACTAAACTAATCTTTTGTGCTACCTTGCTCCCCCTGATCACTAAGATCTTCTAAGAACTCAGCATGTCTGGTTTCCACAAACTTAGTATGCCTGTCAGGGCAATAAAAGTGGTAACCCTTTGACCTGTCTAGGTAGCCAATGAAATGGCAGCTAACTGTCTTAGTATCTAACTCACCTAAATTTGGGTTGAATACTTTAGCCTCAACTGTACAACCCCACACCTTTAAGAGCTTAAGTGAGGGTACTATGCCTATCCATAACTCATATGGTGTTTTAGGCACCGATTTACTTAGTACACGATTAAGAACGTAAATGGCAATTTTAATGCCTCCATCCACAAACTTATCGGTAAAGTAGAGTAGCTAATCATACTTCTTACCATATCCGTTAGGGTACGGTTTCTTCTTTCAGCCACTCCATTAAGCTGAGACTCACCTGGCATGGAATAATGAGCAACTATGCCATTTCCCTGAAGGAACGTAGCAAAAAGTCCTGGAACTTGGCCATACGGGGTATGTCGCCCATAGTATTCCCCACCAGGGTCTGATCTTACTATCCTAAACTCTTCTTAAATTTCTATTTGTCTTACATGTCTTAATGTGCTTTAATCAACACATTGATCTAATTCTGAGAGTTCTAAGAGTTCTAAGGGTAATGTCTTAATGTACTTTGATCAACACATTGATCTAATTCTGAGAGCTTTAATCAACACATTGATCTAATTCTGAGAATTCTTTAATCAACACATTGATCTAATTATGAGAATTATAAGGGTAATACCTTAATTCTAAGGGTAATACCTTAATGTACTTTGACTAATCTATTCTCCCCCCCGAAATGTGGTATAATATGCAAAACCACAATTTCGAAGGAGTCAAACTGAACATTCTCACGCTTACATTCATAGACGAGAAATCTTTCTCATTCTCATTGGATACAACATTCACATTCTCAAAACTGATAATACATAGAAGGTTGTCTTGCTTGAAGGCAAGGCTAACACACTTATTATAAAATAATATTTTACATTTGCTATCTCCTAAAATAGCCATTCAATTCATCATCATCTAACTGAGAAAAGTTTACTAAATATCTATGCACAAGGAGAATATGAAGCTCATTAGATATCCTAAGTACAAAACCACTTAATAATTCTAAGATAACTTTGCAATGGTTCCATTGTACTTGTATGGAATCTCATTCTTTGTCAATTTCTTAGTGCCTCCCTGAGGTTTGTTATAGTTATCAGTCTGAGTACTAGAAGAGGAGTTGTCATCCCACTTCAGTGGCTTGACATTCTTATATTATTCTTAAGTCTCTTCTCCTCCTGCACACACATGATAAAATGAGCTTTTCTTAGTCTTTTCACTGGTCATCATGTTGAAGATGATGACAAAGAAACTTAAACTCCTTTGACAGAGAAGCTAAAATTACATGAATGACAAATGATCCTTAAAGGACCATATGCATTGATGCAATCTTAGCTAAAATTACATGAATGACAAATGATCCTTGAAGGACCATATGCATTGATGCAAGCTTAGCTGTCAAATTTGCCATGCTCAGTATGTGCTCTCTAATACTAGTGTATTTCTTAGTGCGTAATTCCTTAGTAAATGATCTGTTCTGCATTAATTCTATATCACCGTTGGGTAAAATAGAAATAATGCATATAAACTTATAGGCTAAACTTTTATAATATTTATATCATCAACGTTGGTCAGGAAATACCAATATTATAAAATTTTCTAACACTTAATAATTGCTCTTTCAACTAAATTCTGCCGTTGGTTCGAATTTAATTAAAGAGACAACTAATATCTTAGCAGCGGAAACATGATTAAATAAGCTCATACTAATTCTCAGAGGCATTTCTAATCTCTATCTCTGGAAAATTTATCTCGTTGGTTCAAAATTTAGCAGAGAACTAACTGTAAAACTGATTGCAGATTAACTTATAGACTAAAATAATTATAATATTGATATTAGCAACGTTGGTTAGAAGATAACAATATTATAAAGAATTCTAAACTTAAAATTGCTCAAAATTAAATTCGCTCGTTGGTTTGAATTTAATTAGAGAACAAAATAAATACTTAGCAGCGGAAAAACGTGACTAAAACAGTTCTAAATGTTCTAAAAATTTATTTTCCAGAAATTATGCTAATAACTTCTCTGTAAAATTCATCACGTTGGGTCAAAATTTTACAAAGATTTGAAACTAATCTAATCAAAATTGCTTAAACTGATTTTCTGGAAAAAAACGGTATTGTGCGTAGTCGGGCCGGCGCCAACCTTTTGGCCCAGCCATGAAAACCGACCCGCAGCCATGGGCGCGCCCCACCCGCCTGGGTCGGGACGGCCCATCGAACCGTGGCCCCTGGCGGCCGTCCGATCTAGGGTCCGAGGATCGGACGGCCACGCGCTTTCCTCGTGCGAACAAAACCCGGCCGCAATGGCCGGTTCCCCTAAACCCTAGCTCATTTCCCCTTCCCCTGCTTCTCTCTCTCACTCTCCAGCGGCGGCCGGAGGACGACACCGAGACGGCGGCGCGAACGGCGTGGGCACTCAGCACCATCGCGGGCCCCGCTCGACGGCGGGTCGCTTCCAAAAGAGGAGGAATGGCTCCGCCGCGGGGCCCCTCGCCGGCGTGCGCGCTCGCCTCGGCTGAGCGCGCCGCCGTCGTGTCGCGGGTAGAGTTCTTGGTTAGGGTTAGGGTTTGCTTAGATCTAACTGATTGATTCTAGCCCGGGACGATGGTGTACCATGTCGCTCGACGGCTAGTGCTAAACCCTAATCTAACCACTGTTAGATTTGGTCTGCTCTGATACCATTGATAGATCTTAGCGGATCTCTAACAATAGATTAGCAGGGTTAAATCACTTAGGATAGAAGTTGTGTGTCGGATCTGAGAAGCACAGAGGGAGGAAGATTAGATTAGGGTTAGGATAACCTAGATGAACTCCCGCCCGGCACTGCTTCGTCGATGGCGTCTGCGCATAGGCAGCGGCGGTTGGTGAAGTCCGTCGGTGCAGTGGCGGAGGTGCTTCCCGTCACTGGTTGTGCCGCCCTCTAGATCGGCCTCGAGACTGGACAGGATGGGAACAACGGCTTAGGACAGACGAACCTCGTGACTTGTGCCGGTAGCCCCCACCTTCCTTTATATAGGCACAGCGTGACAGGGACCCTCCAATCCTTAGTTGGGTTAGGCTCCCCGATCAGGAGCGGATCAAGTCATACTGCTGTGACAATGTGGTATAGTAGGGACCAAAGAAGAAGGCCAAAATGTATGGCAGCAAATTCTAGTTGATGGCCGTCAGTCAGTGTAGTTTCAGTGGAGCTCTGGCCTGTCTGTCTCCATGGGAGCCCTGCAGGGTGGCCCCGCCACTGTGCAAACGGGGCAATGAACGACACGGCACGGCACCAGCAAGGACTGGGGACTCATGTCAGAGGAAGATGGAGAAGGAAGGTGCCCCAATGCAGTTCTGAACAACCAGCCAGGCAGACCACCAACCCGATCTCTTCTTCTTCTCTGGCCTGAACGAGGGATCAGAGCAGGAGAGGGAGCATGATCAGCAGGCCAGCTGCAGGCAGCAACTGAGCTGATCTGATCTCACACCTCGTGGCCCACCATGCCACCATGGGAGAGCAGAGGAGAGACGACCGACATGCATGTCTGCGACAGCAGGTCATGTCCAACCACACTGCGACATGACATCTAGCAGCTCCTGCAGGCTGCAGCCATGGAGCAAGCAAGCACGCGCTGGCCCCACCACCCCACAGGGCCACACAGCTCACCACCTGTCGCTTCCGCCGCCACCACGCATCTCATCTCCTTCCCCTACCACAACCACTATATATACTGCCCTTCTCCACCTACATCACCATCCATTCCATTCTCCATCTCCATTTCCATTTCCATTTCCATCCATCTTGATTCTTGCAGCAGTAGTTGCAGCAGCTACAGGTGTGGTGGTGCACCTAGCTGCAGCACGTGGCCAGCTAGTTGATCGACCTACCATCATGGGCGACGTCGTGCGTGGCGGCGTCATGCCGGCGGCGAAGTCGCCGGAGCGAACACGTCTCCACGTGTCAATGCTAGCGCTACAATTCGGGTACGCAGGGTTCCACGTAGTCTCCCGTCTCGCCCTCAACATGGGAGTAAGCAAGCTGGTCTTCCCCGTCTACCGCAACCTACTCGCACTCTGTCTCCTCGCGCCATGCGCCTACTTCCTGGAGAAGAAAGACAGGCCATCAATGACGCCGGCGTTCCTACTCCAGTTCTTCCTTCTCGCGCTATGCGGGATCACAGCCAACCAGGGCTTCTACCTTCTCGGTCTCGACAACACCTCGCCCACGTTCGCCTCCGCCATCCAGAACTCCGTCCCCGCAATCACTTTCGCCATGGCTGCCGCGCTCGGCATCGAACGCGTCCGTCTCCGTCGCCGTGATGGTCTCGCTAAGGCGTCTGGTACGTTGCTATGTGTCGCTGGTGCTACCGTCATCACTCTCTTCAAAGGCCCTGCCATCTTCGGCCCCGCCACGGCGGCGGACACGGTGGTCACCGTCACCGTACCCGACGCCGGCGGCAACAACAAGAGCTGGGCGATGGGGTGCGTGTACTTGATGGGTCACTGCTTGTCGTGGTCGGGGTGGCTGGTGCTTCAGGCCCCCGTGCTGAAACGCTACCCGGCGCGGCTTTCTGTTACCTCCTACACCTGCTTCTTTGGCCTTCTTCAGTTCCTCGCCGTCGCCGCCGTCTTCGAGCGTGACGCCGCTGCGTGGGCGCTCGGGTCTGGATCCGAGCTCCTCACCATCCTCTACGCTGGGCTGGTGGCGTCGGGCGTGGCGTTCGCGGTGCAGACGTGGTGCATTGACCGCGGTGGTCCCGTGTTCGTCGCCGTGTACCAGCCCGTGCAGACGCTCCTCGTCGCCGTCATGGCGTCGCTGCTCCTCGGCGAGCAGTTCTACCTCGGAGGGTACGTGACGTGTGCCGCGCCCGATCGATATATATCCGGCCTTCTTCTTCGTTCCATCGGTAGAGCATGCACTTCTATAGTATTTAATTCGTTTTCTGGATGCTTGCACAGGATCATGGGGGCGGTGCTCATCATCGCTGGCCTCTATCTGGTGCTGTGGGGCAAGAGCGAGGAGAGGGCGCTCGCTGCGAAGCAAGCCGCCGCTGCCGGCGTCTGCAACGACGACGACGCGGCCGCCTCCTGCCTGAAGCAGCCGCTGCTGCCGTCGCCGCCGGCGACCTTGGAGTCCGCCGTGTGATGTGAATCATGCATGTGATCTAATTTCCAATCCAATCAGAGATCGATGCACTGCATCACCCGTCGACCGTCGTATCGTACAAGTGATATATAGCATCTGGGTAGTTAACGTTCATGCTTCATCAACATGTTATTAGGTTGATTATATTATTAATAAAAAATAATTAATCCGTCACCTATCACATGCATGCCTCTGTACTATGTCTTCTGTTCACGAGTATACCACTACAGAAACCAATATAGTGGGTACGAGCATGTGCAACCGTCGTTGTAACCTTTCTCGATCCCCTCTCGTCAGCAAGCTGCAGCTGCAGCTGTTTTTGTTTTATATTGCAACTGGATTTGTTTCGTTGAGCTTCTCCGAGGGAGGACAGTTGACTGATACCATGAGGAGTGTCAAGTGCCATGCATGATGAATTGATGATTAACCGAAAAAAAAAGTGGCATGCATGATATGTCGTCAGTCATCAGTCACGTACTGACATGGACCATGGAGACATTATCATAGTACGAATATTAATTCTCAAGTAGGTTAGAGCACCTCCAAGTTTGGAAATTGGATTTCTAAACGGGCTACGTTCCAAAAGCTTTTCTAAAATTTACTCTCTAAATCATCATTTAGACAGTCATTTAAGTAAAGATTGTTTCTATATCTTTAATTTGTACTCTCTAATAAATTTTTTTTATCTTATACGGAGTATAGATCAGAGCCATTCTAACTCTCCATCTTTAACTAATGAGAAATCCGAAACAGAAGATATTGGAAGATATTTTTTATACTAAGTATCTATATTTTTGTAAATAAACTAGAAAGGTATAAAAGGTCAGCTTGAAAATGCTCTAAAACACTTTTATCCCAAAATTGAAACAAATGTATCAAAGATTCAAAAAAAATTCTCCATTTATAAGATATTTTGGATTGCTTAATATAACCCTATCAATGCGTGGTTGACTTTTAAATCACATAGATGCATGTATGCCTTTTAAACATCGTCAATGCTGACAAAATCAATGACATGCATAATCGCCTTTTTAAACTATGCCTCATCCAACTAATTTGTGAAGGGAAAATAATTAGTATTTTTTGTTACTCCCTCCGTCCACAAAAGAATGGATTTCTGGGTTTGTCCTAAAAGTCAAATTTTTTAATCTTTGACCAAATTTCTAAAATAAAGTATTAAAAGTTATGATATCAAACTAGTACCATTAGATTTATCTAAAAATATACTTTTATATGGTGTTCATTTTAAGTCATAGATGTTGTTATATTTTTCTATAAAATTAGTCAAAGTTAAAAAAGTTTGACTGGCACGGATTTTAGGAATTAATTCTTTCGTGGACGGAGGGAGTATATATACTCTTTATTTAGTAGTCCTAAAATTACTTAAATACTCCTACTCTATAGTTCGGGATAGCGAGAGAATATTTAAACATTCATAACAGGCATATAGTTTGCGGAAGAATCTCTTAATTAATTAGACTCCATTTTTAAAAGTCATCACTCAACATAATAAACAAACAAAAATAAGTGAATTTGACCCGCATCATCATGGTACGATTCGCCTGATGCGTCCGCCAGGTCACCTCCCGTTCAGCACATTGTCAGATGATCAATGCTCGCACTTCGCAAGGTTCATTTCTTCAGACGCATTAGAAAGCATTAATTAAGACAAAATTAAATCAAACAACTTTAAGCGCAATTAGTTGATGAAGATGGTGGCTACCAACAGCCGGCCAAATTAGGACAAGCGGGCACTAGTCCGGCGCATGTCCAAACATCTCTTTCCTTTTTCCAGGAGCAAATCTCTATACACGCATCAGCATTGCAACTTGCCATAATTTTCATGTGACACCACCGCGACGACAGGAGCAGCAGAGTTTCCGAAGAGTTACGGAAGAGAAGAACGAGGCCAAGTGAGTCGGAGAACTTCGAAGAAACATTGCGGCGGTCGGGAGTCAGAGTGAATTAACGTTAAGTATCTTTATATATGAGAAGTGAGGCAGCTAAGGGGAGCCCTTGATTGACATGTCATGGCAAGAGAATAGTTAGGATTTAATAAATATTTATATATTATGAAAAGCGGAGGTAGCCAAGATGAGCCCTTGATTGACACGTCGTGCCAAGGGAGCGGCATAGACATGACCCTCTCATCGGGGCGAGCCCGCACACGGGCATGACATCCATCAGATTGTGTTGAGCTTGGACCATGCCACATGATCGGGCCATGAGCCGTGCTTGTAAGCCTCGTGCCTTTTGGTTATTTATAGGTCCAAAGGCCACAATTAGAAGAGAGGTTCTATCATATCTTCGTTTATGTTTTTAAAATTAATCCATGCCATTAGTATATATATGAGCATGCAACCTGGCCTGGTGTGTTTTGTGCTCGAGCTAGCCTAGCCGGGGGCACTAGGCTGTGCCTAGGCCATTGCCTCAATGCACGATGGTGGCCTCGTGGATGCTATGGCCCGCCTTGCTTCGCCCTGCTCGCCTCCTTCTGGCTCTCTCCGGCGGTTGCGGACTCGCCTCATAGTCGTCTCCTTGTCGTCCTCGATCTCCTCTGGCATAGGCATCGCCGCAACCCACTGTTGGAGTGCGTTGATTTGAGGTTGCCTCACTCGACAATGACTGTGCCCACCGCTCAATGGAAGCCAGCGGTCTCCTCCGCGGCGCCAGTGGCCCCTCTCGTTCCCACACCTCTCTACCGCCTCTGGAGCGCCTCTGTACCCCCTCGTCCCAAAGCTCCACCAACTTCTGCCTCGATGCCACGTCCCTTCCCCTAGAAGTAGGTCTCGGGGTCGGCACAATGGCTTTAGACCATGCTTTGGGGGCCAGCCTGGCACTAAAAGCGGTCGGCTGGGCCATCAACCAGCACAAAGCAAAGGGAGGCACGGCTCGGCGGCCCTGTCAGGTCGGGCAACCCATTTTCTCGTCTATAGCCATTAGATGACCCTAAAATTCAATGATTCCATGTTTGTGGGCTCCCGGTAAGAAGAAGAGAGAGAGAGAGAAACAGTAGGTAAGCGTTGTATAGCTTAATTAATCACGCAACATATCTCTAAGAGTCCCCAACAAGTTTTTACCAAAACCATAGAATTTTCTAACTCGCCAATAATTATTAGAAGTAAATAAGAACATCTCCAACAATTTTCAACAATCCTAACATATAGAAGACAATTTTAATTAAGAATGTTATACCGATTCTAAATTATCGTAACCAATTACGTGTGTCTATATATATATATATATATATATATATATATATATATATATATATATATTATCTCTCTCTTCTACATTTAGATCAAGCTCTTCCATTTTTAAAATAACATATAGATACGCGTGTGGGGGATGCACGTATATATCTGCGCGATCTATTTATTTTTCCAAGCGGCTAAAGTGGGAGGTGGGATTGAGAACGGTTGGAGATATTTTTTTTAAAAAAATAAAAATTCTAAATTGAAAAACTTTATTGAGAACTCTTGGAAATACTCGTACAGTCTGTGGATGGCCCCACCGTTCAGTGTTCAAAATCCGTGATCCACTGGAAGAAACAAAAGAGGAACCACCAATATCTTTTGGGCCAAAGGAGAGCACTAGCCAATGGCCATCGCGCTCCACCATCCAAGGCGACCAAGAGGAGCGGAGAAAGAAAAAAAAAAAACAGAATTAAAGCTAGTAGTACTAGCAAACTAAAGGAGCGAGGTGGAGTGAACTGTGAAGCATTAGTAAATACCTGTGATGAGCATATCCATGGAAGATGCCGCCGGAGCAGATGCACCCATATCTTGGGTTTCCTAGTAGCATCAGCAGCTACGTACGATCCCTGTACGTGTCTATATCTCTCTCTCTGTCTCATCGTCTCCAAAATCTCCCAGCTATAAATTGAGTGCGCAGGATCAGTAGCCAGGCATGATGAATGGGTCCTTGAATTCCTGTCATATACACACTCCTACATGGAGGTAGCGGACGCCGCTGTTGCCGTGGTGTTCCCATGGCGGTCCGCTTGGTCATCAGGGTTGTCTAGAGCTCAAGCAGCAGCATCACGAGGAGGAGGAGCAGTGCTCTCTGCTGGATCCACATCGTCGCCGTCGCCGTCGCCGTCAATGCAGCGACCACATGCCGGGCAGCAGACCGAAGGAGCTGCTGTGGCGTCGCCGGCCGGCCGGCGCCACGCGTGATGCTGTCTGCTTCCTGCTCCGCTCTTTGGTTCTTCACCGGAGCTGAAGCTAGCGAGCGAGACGGTGCAGGCGGCGTCTGATGAATGATCCTCGGCTCCTCCATTATCTGCAGGGCAAGTTGATTCCTTTGGCATGTAGTACTAGTACTACTGATGATGATGATATCCATCATTCGATTCCTCCATTATCTGTGTAGTGTTCTGACCTGTGGACATACGACGACAGAACGAAAGATATGATGCACTGGTAGTGTATTTTTTTTTTCTTGAATATATAAAAGATCGATTCACACATCTTTGTAATTAAGGTAGAAATTTTTGGTACAAATAACGCGTTTCTGATAAACGCCTTAGGAGATATATAAGATTACAGCCGTGAACTGAACCATCTTAATATAGAGATACAAATTTTCGATATTACACATATGATAGACAGCTAGTAGTACATTCTAAACGATGAAATAAATATTGTACAACTTCTCGGTCTCCAGACCATTCATCAAGTGTCACTAGTCTGAATTAGAGTATGAATTATACATCCAGCCATTCCCCCCTTATATATGTAGCTAGATAATCCATATTTTTCATATTAATGTTACAAAGTAGTAGTACTAATAAAAAGCAGGTTCAACATTTTAGACTACAAACTAAAATACTAAGGCTCTATTTAGAATGCGAGAATTCTTCCCCGTTCCTACGTTTTTCTGTGAAAATAAACCGATTTCTATAATTTTTTTACGTAATTTATGTGAAATTCATACGTTCCAAATATGCCTAAGCTACTAAAACTTGTCAGTCCTCCAGCAGCTAGCCTGTGCATCAAGTGTTACTAGTCTGATTGAATGGAACAGCTGCGGTTACTAAAAAACACATTGATCTCCGCTTAACCGGCCAGTACTTGCCTCATCAACCAGGCAGAGGCAATGACAATGACAATGACAGTGGTCACCATAGTGTAGGATACTACAGTACTCCTGTCGATCAATCAAGTATCCTGGTTGCTGCTCGTTTTCAGTGCCCAAGTTACTGCACTGCATGATGTGATGAGGTGAGCCCGGAGAGACGGTTATAACTGACAAAACGAACTGGCACAAGAAGTGCGTCTGCCCGTCAGTCGTCAGAACAGGAGAACAGACGGTTACGCCTCCTGGCTGGCTCCCGCCAGAATCTTTGACCTGCCATGCACAGTACAGTACTCCTCCTACAGCTAGCGGTTGCATGCAGTACTCCGCCAGAATCTTTGCAGGGAGTGTCAAAATGATATCAGGAAACTGCTCAAAGACAAGACAGATTCCGGCGGTGTTGGATAATTCTTTCCGCGGGGGTGTTTACAGTGAAAAAAATCCTGTAGCACTCACGTCACTATAGCAATTTTATTTTTATTTAGTAATAATTGTCCAAATATTGATTAATTAGGCTTAAAATGTTCGTCTCGTAAAGTACAACAAAACTGTGTAATTAGTTTTTTTATTTCATCTATATTTAGTACTCCATACATGTGCCGGTATTTTGATGTGATGGAGAATAGAAATTTGATGTGATGGAGATGTGATTGAAAGTTGGGGAAAATTGGGGATCTAAACACCCCCCATAAGAAACTGGAAAATTCCCCATACAGTACACTAATTTGTCTTTATTTACCAAAATAATACTCCCTCCGTCCCAAATTATAAGACGTTCTAAGAATCTTGGAGAGTCAAACTTTCTTAAGTTTGACCAAGCTTATATGACAATATAATAATATTTATGATGTCAACTAAGTATCGTTAGATTCGTTATCAATTATATTTTTTGTAGTATGTTTATTTGGGCAACAGATCTAGTGCAAACTCAACTCCCGTGCAAACTGTGCAAACTCTAATCTGGACCGCAGGATATTGATCCAAGGGGCGCGGAGAGATTGGGTAATTTTGCATTTTGCACTTAACCGCCCGCTCTTAATCACACTTTTACAAATCCCTCCTTCCACCTCTCTCATGCGCCCCTTGGATTAACATCCTGCGGTCCAGATTAGAGTTTGCATAGTTTGCACGGGAGTTGAGTTTACACTAGATCTGTTGCCGTCTATTTGATATTATAAATCTTTATAGTTTTTTTATAATTATTGGTCAAACTTGACATGCTTTGATTCTCCAAGATTCTTGGAACGTCTTATAATTTGGGACGGAGGGAATATTTCTAAGTACGTACTAGTACATGTTCTTTTGCATGGCATTTGCGCATCATTGCTTGGAATAGCAGCTAGCACCAGATTTATTTTGCGGTTCCATCGTTAGAAAAACATTCCCATTATGAAATTACATTAAATAAAAATAGCATCTTTGCTACCTACTACAGTTGTAGGAGTACTTAATTTCCCTTCTGACTTTGTTACATGCACCGGGTCCACACACACAATGTTATTGCAATATTGCTTATTGCTTATTACCATAACCATCCAATCAATTAAAAATAAGGATGTACTAGATGGAAATACATATAACTCCTATATTCAATATACTTTGATGCACCAGGACGCTGTGTCCATAGAGGTTTAATGCAAACTCATGTGTCTGTCTCTCTCATTTTTACTCCCACCGTGTATAATCCAGCACCACAATGTTGTGAGCTGTGTAGTAACAAATAAATAAACAAAACAGGCAATGTATGAATTTGCAGTAACAAATGCAAATTTGGTACAACTTCTCAACCAGTGAGGGAGTAAAAGTCTGTCCAGGTCAATATCATGCTGCCCAAGTAAGAAATTCAACAGTCATTAGTCACTTGACAGCACATTCCAAATCCTAACACAAATTCCAGTTCCGAGCCATTCGAACAATGTCCACAGAAGATCACAGCCACTAAACTAACGCGTTAATTCTCGATCACTCGAGGGGTTCCATGCAAATGACCCACTAGTGTCTCGATTGTCCGTGTCTCTTTTTTATTTTAACATAAAAGCCCATCACCTCCTACCAATTTACGATTCCACCACCACCCTCGCGGCTGCATCCCCTCGCTCTCCTCCCCTTCCCCGTCTCCTTCCCAAAAACCCGACGAATCCGAGGAAAAAAATAAGAGAGAGACAGAGACGGAAATCTCCATTCCCAAACACGGATTAGGGCTTGACAACCCGCGCCAAGAGCCCGCCGCAGCGCGTCTCCGGCGGCGATCCGGCGCCGTGCGGGCCCGGCCGACCTAGATCTGCCGCGGACGCATGAGGGAGCCCCGAATCGGCCAGATCTAGAAGCTTCCCGGATCCGCTCCTCCCCCCCGGGCTAGGGGACCCCCGGGTCTGCCACCATGCAGCCCAGCGGGGGGCCCTCCGGCAGCTCCCGGGGCTCGCCGGCGTCGTCGCCGCACCCGCACCCGGACCAGCAGCCGCCGACCCCGGCGTCCGCGCAGCAGCAGCAGGCGCAGCAGCTAGGGTTTAGGGGCCAGGTAGGCCTTTGCCTTGTCTGCCCCCACTCCGCGTCCTGTGGATGTGGGATTCAAATTTATTTTGGTGGTGGTGGTGGTGCGTGTTTTTTTTTTTTTTGCACCTGGGGCCAACGCGATTGGTGGGAAACCGTGCGCGCCTTGTGATTCGCGAAAAAGGCGGCGTGTTTAGGTGGACTTCCGTTAACGGTAGTCATCTACCCCCAGTGGAGGGAGGGAGGAGTGTTAGTGCCTTTGCTTGTGTTGTCTTTGTCCCCCCCTGCTTGCTGTTCTTCGGTCGGAGTTTCATTAATTTGGTACTGCACATGTGTTGTGTGTGTGTTGCCTGGGATTTCGTCTTGCCCAGGTTTCAATTCGGAGTGTTTCTCAGTTTGGTTTTGTTTTTTCTAAAGAGTGATTTGGATTTGGATAAGCTCTGTTCTTTAGTATGGCCGATGTGGATTTTCGCTTTGCTTTTATTAGAAAAACCCGGACTCTTCATTCGTTTTATCAGCTTGCTGTCTCTATGCAATGCTCTAGTATGTGCTTTGTTGCTTCTGGTTCTGGAGATGGTGAGGTTCTAGACTTCTGATGTTATGTTCGGATCACCTTCTGCTGCAGGGAATGATGCATCACCATGAACAGCAGCAAGCCTTCCAATCTGGTGCGCCGCATGGCATGATGGGACCAGGGGGCGTGAGCTTCCCTCAGTCGTCTGGTCCAGTGTCACCGTTCCAGGGTCAGAGGAACCTGCAGCTGTCAGGCGGACCGCCGGGCATGGTTGGAGGTCAGGTGCACAACCAGGTTGCAATGCAGCAACAGTTCATGAAGCTTGCGATGCAGCAGCAGCAGCAGAAGGCGGCCCAGGGGATGCTCCTCCAGCAGCAGCAGCAGGCCAAGATGAATATGGCTTGTTCATCCTCAAGAGACCAGGACATGCTTAACAACCCTGCCAAGATGCAGGAGCTTATGGCCCTTCATCAAGCCCAGATCCAGGCCCAGATGTATAAGCGGCAGTGTGAGCAGAAAGAGCAGGGGCAATCAAGCAGTAGTGAGCAAAGAAGTGGTGATATGAGGCCTCCTATGCCTCCTCAAGGAGTCCCTGGACAGCAATTGCCGCCAATGGGTATGATCAGGCCCATGCATCCAATGCAAGGCCAGGTGGGCATGGGCAGCGCCGGTGGCAGCCCGATAACACCAGCGCAGTTTCAAGCTATCCAAGCCTGGGCAAAAGAGCACAACTTTGACCTGTCCAATCCTGCAAACATGAGTGCAATTTCTCAACTCCTGCCGATCTGGCAGTCCAACAGGATGGCAGCCATGCAGAAGCAGAACGAGGCTAACATGGCTGCGCAGCAGCAAGCAATGCCCTCTCAGGTGAATAGTGATACCCCAGGGCATGGTAATGCTCCAAGCCAGGGTGCCCTAATGAAGCCCCGGCAACCCCTTCCTCCAAGCTCAGTTTCTGGTGGGGAAGATGCTAAGGTGGTGAATTCGAGCAACTTGCAGTTGCAACAACAGTATTCTGTGCATAACAGGGATGGGTCAAATGAAAGGGCTGTGAGGTCACCAATGACAGGGGGCAATGGTGCGCAAACGATGCATATCCCCCAAAGTTCTGGACATGTGAGTAAGGTTCCTGAGCAATCCAATCCAAAAAATGTGCTTGCAAATTCAGAAGCAATGCAGATGCAGCATGTCAGACAGATGCAACAGCTTAACCAGGCTGCTGCTCCCACATCTACCCCTGGAGAAGCAGGAGGATCACAGGTCCCAACTCCAAGTGCTCGGCCACAAACAGGGCAAACGGGTTTCACCAAAAATCAACTTCACATACTCAAGGCTCAGATATTAGCTTTCCGGCGTTTAAAGGTACATAAGAAAAACATACCTTAAAGTCCTTTTGTTTTCTTTTAAGAGACTAAATCCGCAATTTTAGGTTCAAGCTGATCAAGCTAATGTTGATGTTTCCTTTTTCTTCCTTTGGTTGCATATCTTGATATCAGCGTGGTGATCGTCTCCCGCCTGAAGTTCTTGAATTAATTATAACTGGTCGCCCTCCTGATTCACAAGGACCCCCGCAAGTTTCAGGACCCCAGGCAACACATAATCATGAAAAGCCTGGTGTAAGCAATGCTGATGAACATGTAAGGCAGATGGAGAGTGGTGACAAAGCTCCCGAAAAACCTGCATTGTTGAAGGGACCCTGTTTACCAAAGGTGGAGTTTTCTGCTTCAGAAGACAAAGCTAGTCCTGCCAGTGGTCCTGGTCCCATGCAAGTGATGAAAGCTTCACCAAAAGAGCCTCTTAAAATTGGACCAGTTTCTGTACCAGAGCATAG
Organism: Microstegium vimineum; assembly: GCA_022036555.1. Classification (NCBI taxonomy): domain Eukaryota; kingdom Viridiplantae; phylum Streptophyta; class Magnoliopsida; order Poales; family Poaceae; genus Microstegium; species Microstegium vimineum. Next base: position 613,832 of record CM039122.1, on the reverse strand, counting down.
TAACACTACTGTGATTAAATCTGAGCAGGATCTGGAACGGAGTATCCAGAAAACACCTGGGAGAAGTGATTTCAATGCTGAGAGGGGTAAATCTGTACCAGCAGAAAGTGGTCCAGCGGATGCTGAGCAGGCAAAAAGGACTGGCTCCACAAGCAGTGCCCCAGCTCCAAGAGATGTTCCCAGAAAATACCATGGCCCATTATTCGATTTCCCGTCCTTCACTAGGAGACATGATTCGATGGGACCTGCAAATTACAACAGCAATCTGTCACTAGGTTATGATGTGAAAGATTTATTAGCTCAGGAGGGAATGATAGTTCTTGGTAAGAAGCGCGAGGATAACTTAAAAAAGATAAGCGGTTTGCTTGCAATTAATCTAGAGAGGAAAAGAATCCGACCTGATCTTGTCTTGAGGCTACAGATTGAAGAAAAGAAACTCAAACTTCTAGAGCATCAGGCTCGTCTAAGGGATGAAGTTGAGCATGAACAACAAGAAATTATGGCAATGCCAGATAGGATATACAGAAAATTTGTCAGACAATGCGAACGCCAACGTGTTGAGCTTGTAAGGCAAGTTCAGCAGATGCAGAGAGCTTCAAGAGAGAAGCAACTGAAATCCATTTTCCAGTGGCGCAAGAAGCTTTTGGAGGCACATTGGGCCATTCGTGATGCTCGGATAACTCGTAATCGAGGGGTGGCCAAGTACCATGAAAGGATGTTGAGAGAATTCTCAAAGAAGAAAGATGATGATCGGAACAAAAGAATGGAGGCATTGAAAAACAATGATGTGGAAAGATACCGCCAAATATTGTTAGAACAGCAGACTAGTGTTCCTGGTGATGCAGCTCAAAGATACAATGTCCTATCTTCTTTCTTGACCCAGACTGAAGAGTACCTTTATAAACTAGGAGGAAAAATAACTGCTTCCAAGAGTCAGCAACAAGTAGAAGAGGCAGCAAATGCTGCTGCAGCAGCTGCACGGGCACAGGTATTTTGACACTCTTTGCTTGGGACGAGTGAAAATGGCACGTCCCCAGCCCTCTTCCTTTTTGGGTTCGTAGCATTGGACACCGAGGGTTTCTGTAGATTGTAGCTCAAATATTCATGGTTTTACATTACGAGTTCATTGTTGCTGCATGTAACCAGGTTTCTTCTTTCTAGTCCTATATATGAACATGCTGCTTGTTTAACAGGGCCTGTCTGAGGAAGAAGTGAAGGCTGCTGCACAATGTGCTGGTCAGGAGGTTATGATAAGGAACACATTCTCTGAGATGAATGCACCAAGGGATAATACATCTGTTAACAAGTAAGAGAGCAACTAAATTGGAAGTGTAGGTGTATTGGATTTTTTTTCTTTGTCGCTATTTTGTTTACTTTGAAGTTGAGATATGCACCTGGAGTAAATTTTAGTTGCACTTTTGGAGTCATTTTTTTTTTCCATTTGACATTTGAGGTAGGGTTTGTCAGATCAACAGAGGTTTCGAATAATGCTCCTCACCCTTAATAAGGTTTACCTCTTGCATACTTTCAGGTACTATACTTTAGCCCATGCTGTAAGTGAGAGAGTTACAAAGCAGCCATCACTGTTGCGAGTCGGAACTTTAAGGGACTACCAACTGGTAGGATATATGCTTTTATCTGAAGTTATATATAATATATATACATATCTATACATACACACACACACACACACACACACACATATATATCCATTTTCAATGTAGTTTTGTCGTGTCATAGGAGATCTTATAATTCATTTTGTTGGTTATGCAGGTGGGCCTACAGTGGATGCTTTCTTTGTACAATAATAAGTTGAATGGCATTTTGGCTGATGAGATGGGTCTTGGCAAGACTGTACAGGTCGTCCCTTGCTTATTCTTGTTTGCTTGCTGCACTCATGTTATTCACGACATTTTTCTTATCATCAATGCTTCCTCTTTTCATCCGATCCAATGGCTAGGAACTTATTTGTATGGCTATGCTATTTTTTTTATAATAGGTCATGGCATTGATTGCACACCTGATGGAATTTAAAGGGAATTATGGCCCTCATCTCATAATAGTGCCAAATGCTGTCTTGGTCAATTGGAAGGTGCATCTTCTGTGTCTTTCATGCATTGAGTTTGTTTTTTAGTTTTCCTTTTTTGGGTAAGATATTTGTTATTGAAACTCATGCTTTTTGCTGACTCTTGGTTCAGAGCGAACTGCTAAATTGGTTACCATCTGCATCTTGCATCTTTTATGTTGGTACAAAGGACCACCGGCAGAAGTTGTTCTCTCAAGTAAGCTGCTTTTTCTTTGGGTATCTTTTCATATAGCATGTACTCATGTTATGATTTCTTATTTTAGCAATAAAAATTTTCTGAAACATTTGTTGTGAATAGACACAAACGTTCCTGATTACTCAGCCCAGCTATCCTAATCTGAAAATATTCTATAAGGGGAAGGCTTATAACCATGCACCCTCTGATTTTGAAGGAACCACCTACTTATAAATATAATTAGTACCAGTAACTTTATTTTGCATGCAATGCCTGTCTTTTGTTGGATTTGTTTTCATGCCAACTGTATGTCCTAAATAATTTTTTTAAAAAGCATCAGCAAACATTCTTTAAAACTGTTTGGAATAAATTAAATTGCGCTGTACACAGTGCTATTTTGATTTTCTAGATCAGTCTACATAATTTCCTGGACAGGTACATGTTTTGTGCAGCATAGGGTAGTGTTTTCTTAGTTGAATGGCTCTTATCATAGATCCCTGTTTGACTGTTTATCTCTCAACTGAAATTAATGCTTACCACATTTTTGGTATTTTGCATGGCTAAGCTATATGGTAGGATACCTGTTGATGTTCTTCATTTAGCTCTTGTAGAATTTTTTCTTATATTTTTTTTATTGACTTGTCTTGCAGGAGGTTATGGCCATGAAATTTAATGTTCTTGTAACAACATATGAATTTGTTATGTTTGATCGTTCCAAGCTTTCAAGGGTCGATTGGAAGTACATTATAATTGACGAGGCGCAGCGGATGAAGGACAGAGACTCCGTCCTGGCACGTGATCTTGATCGCTATCGCTGCCAGCGGCGCCTCCTTCTCACCGGTACTCCTCTACAGGTAAACTAAATAAGTGTATATTGCTATTGTTGCCAGTATTGCTTTACTGTATTGAAGCAGCCTTTTCTTTTTCTGTGGTGCCAGGATCCCTTGTCTCTCTCTTTTCTTTTTTGACAGTATAGCCAATTTATCATGTCAGTATTGCACCCTTTTGCCGTATACTATAGTATTGTTATTTGATACCTTTGGAAATTGATTACAGAATGATCTCAAGGAGCTTTGGTCCCTCTTGAATTTGTTGCTTCCAGAAGTGTTTGACAGTAGCAAGGCATTTTCAGATTGGTTCTCTAAGCCTTTTCAGAGGGATGGTCCTACACATAGTGAAGAAGAAGATGATTGGCTTGAGACAGAGAAGAAAGTAATAGTAATTCACAGGCTGCATCAGATTTTGGAACCTTTCATGCTACGTAGGCGTGTGGAAGATGTTGAAGGATCACTTCCACGGAAGGTGCTATTCTTTTTTCCATTGTTTCATTGGAATTTGTTTGGTAACTTCATAACATTATTTAATCCGGCATGTTGTAGGATTCCATTGTTTTGAGATGCAGAATGTCTGCCGTTCAAGGAGCTATATATGATTGGATCAAGTCTACTGGTACCATTAGAGTTGATCCTGAAGATGAGAAAAGGCGTGCACAACGGAATCCCATGTACCAGGTTAAGACATACAAGAATCTCAACAACAAGTGCATGGAGCTAAGGAAAGTTTGTAATCATCCTCTGCTGTCATATCCATTCTTAAATCATGGGAAAGATTTTATGATCAGATCTTGCGGGAAGTTGTGGAATCTTGATAGAATTTTAGTTAAGCTTCACAAGGCAGGCCATCGTGTACTCCTTTTTAGCACCATGACAAAGCTTCTTGACATCATGGAGGACTATTTGCTGTGGAGACGACTTGTTTATAGGCGAATTGATGGAACAACAAGCTTGGAAGATCGAGAGTCAGCAATTGTTGACTTCAACAGGCCTGGTTCTGATTGTTTTATATTCTTGCTTAGTATTCGTGCTGCTGGTAGGGGTCTGAATCTTCAGAGTGCAGACACTGTTGTAATATATGACCCTGATCCAAATCCACAAAATGAGGAGCAAGCAGTTGCTAGGGCCCATCGTATAGGGCAGACTAGGGAGGTAAAGGTTATTTACATGGAAGCTGTTGTTGATAACATATCAAGCTATCAGAAAGAGGATGAATTGAGAAATGGAGGGAGCGCAGATTTTGAGGATGATCTTGCTGGGAAAGACAGATACATGGGATCAATTGAAAGTCTCATCCGCAGCAATATCCAACAATACAAAATTGATATGGCAGATGAGGTCATTAATGCTGGTCGTTTTGATCAAAGAACAACCCATGAGGAAAGGCGGATGACTCTGGAGACACTCCTGCATGATGAAGAGAGATATCAAGACTCTGTTCATGATGTTCCTTCGTTACAGGAAGTAAACCGTATGATTGCTAGGACTGAAAGTGAAGTTGAGCTTTTTGATCAGATGGATGAAGACTTCGATTGGACAGGTGATATGACGAAGCATCATCAGGTTCCAAAGTGGCTTCGTGTTAACTCCACTGAAGTAGATGCTGTGGTGGCGAGTCTGTCAAAAAAGCCATCAAGAAATATGTCATCTGGGGGCATTGCTTTAGACACTAATGATACACCTGAGAAAAGAAGGGGGCGTCCAAAGGGTACTGGCAAGTACTCCATCTACAGGGAGATCGATGATGAAGATCTTGAAGAATCTGATGAAGATTCTGAGGAGAGGAATACTGCATCCCTGCCTGAAGAAGGGGAAATAGGGGAATTCGAAGATGAAGAGGACAATGATGATTCGATACCTGATAACAAGGATGAATCAGATGAAGAAGAGCCTGTGAATGATGATGTATATGAATTTAATGGACTAAGAAGCAGAAAAGCTAATAGGATGGAAGAAGCAGGTTCAACAGGCTCTTCTTCTGGAAGCAGGAGATTACCACCACCTGTACCTTCCTCATCTTCAAAAAAATTGCGGTCTCTATCTGCATTAGATGCCCGCCCAGGCTCTTTGCCAAAGAGAACTGTATGTGTTGACACATTTTTGTTATTTATCTGTTTTGTTTTTTCACTTGAATGTCTGTGTCAATTGACTATATCATCAAGCATTTAACTGGTGGTTTGCAGCCGGATGACCTAGAGGAAGGTGAGATTGCAATGTCTGGGGACTCGCATATGGACCTCCAGCAGTCAGGGAGCTGGAATCATGAACGTGATGACGGTGAGGATGAACAGGTACTACAACCAAAAATAAAACGCAAGCGAAGTATTCGTCTTCGTCCAAAACCTAATGCAGAAAAGCAGGAAGATAGATCTGGAGAAGGGGTCTTCCCTCAGCATGGTACTCATCTTGCATTTCAAGGAAACGGTCATTATGGTTCACAATGTAAGTCTAACCTTGATGTCTGCTTTTATTTGTCCAGCTTCCAGGCAGCAAGACGCAGTTCATCCTATAGTGAAACAAAAGCGCAACATGCCATCTAGGAAGGTTTCACCAGCTTCTAGGTCAGGGAAATTGACTTACTTGTCTGGGTCTGGTGAGGGATCTGCTGAACGCTCCAAGGAAAATTGGAACAGTAAGGCCATTGATTCCGCCACCCCTGAGTTCCGTGGCACAAAGATGTCTGACAGTATGCAAAGAAAGGTAGGCACACAAACTTATGCTCTTTGTGCACTAATTTATTTAGTGCGGACTCGTAATATTTACTTCGCTTCAAAAACAAAAGGGTTTGAATGGGAAATTTGGAGCACTTCTTTGTTGAACTGAAACCCTTTATCAGTCACTACTTATGCAATATGTTGTCAACATCTTGATTGTATTTATTGCAAGTTAAGTTTTTCACATTATGTTGTGGCTCGTTATATTCCTTTGGCATGCCATATTTTTTCTCTCAGTCTTCTCTGGTATTCTCTTGTTCCTTTGGCTTATTGGATGGCTGAACTAAGGCTCTCTTGACTTGAATACCTACAGTGCAAAAATGTGATAAGCAAGCTTTGGAGGAGGATTGATAAAGAAGGTACTCAAATCATACCTAATATAGCTTCTTGGTGGCGGAGGAATGAAAATTCCTCATTCAGAGGTCCGGCTAGTAGCACCCTGGACCTACAAAAAATTGAACAGCGAGTTGATGGATTCGAGTATGGCGCTGTAACTGAGTTCATAGCGGACATGCAACAGATGTTGAAAAGTGTGGTTCAGCACTTCAGCTATAGGCATGAGGTAGCCTTACATCACTGTATCTGTGCCACATCTATTTGTATTATGATCTATGCTTCTACCTGTTATGAACTCGAGGCTGGTGTGTTAGCCTTAGAATATTAATCTACTCCATCTGACTAAATGATGCAGGTCCGGATAGAGGCTGAGACCCTCCATAACTTATTTTTCAACATAATGAAGATTGCCTTCCCAGATTCAGACTTCAGCGAAGCTAAGAATGTGGTGTCATTTTCGAATCCTGGAGGAGCAGCAAGTGGTGCTACTGCCCCATCGTCAAAGCACTCAGCATCTGTCCATAAGCGCAGAGCCAGTGCCAGTGAAGCAGAGCAGCATGGCTCGGGACATAGCAAGCAAAATCAACCCAGCGAGGTCCCCAGCAGGCCCCACAATTCCAGATCAGAGAGAGACCCCAAACATTCTGTATCAGGCAGCAGGGATCAGCTCCAGGATGGTGCTGGGTTGTTGCACCCTAGCGATATGTTCATCGTCAAGAAGAAAAGACAAGATCGGGCAAGGAGCAGCATTGGGTCCCCCTCCAGTTCAGGCCGAGCTGGACCTCTCTCGCCAGCCAACCCTGGGCGGCCGGGCCCAGTCCCCTCACCCAGAGGTGCTAGGACACCGTTCCAAAGAGATCCACACCCATCCCAGCAGTCGATGCATTCCACTGGATGGGGCGCGCATTCGGATCAAGGGGGGAGTTCATCAGCACCCGGCATTGGAGACATCCAGTGGGCAAAGCCTGCCAAGAGACTGAGGACCGACAGCGGCAAGAGGCGGCCGAGCCTAATGTGAGGATTCTTTGCATCGAGGTGTACATTCTCTGGCAACCTTGATTTGCCTGCCTTTGAAATGTGTGGGCTTATCTGTGTCATTTTGGCACACTGCTAAGCTCGGGCTTGCATATATGTGCACCTCCATACTGTGGGGCTTTTGTTGTTGTGGACATGAAGAAATGAGGGAGGGGTGGGGTTATTGTTCTTGTATGTTATTTTTTTTTGAAATTTTCTTGTATGTTATTAGCTTCATAAATGTGTAAAGGGGAACTCTTATGGTGGTAGGTGGCGCAAACAACTAGAAAATGCATCCACGTAGCAACGAAGGCATTGGCGCAGCCGGCCTTGATAATAAATTAGTTTATTTGTTCCAACATGTTTATCGTTGTAGCCGTTCTCTGGGTGCATTTGAGTGAATCATGTTCATGTTTACACTGCGGCCATCGTGCTCTGGGATTCCAAGGTCCTGTTGACGGCCATGGCGTCAAGTTTGACATCATTCTTTTGTGCCGGCACTTTGGCCGATTTACATCATTCTCTAGTGGTCGATCTGGTGAGTGAAGAAAGGGAATGGTGTGCATCAGTTGTCGTATTGACATCATGATGCATTTGCAGTCATCCAATGTATGAGCAGAGAAATGGCAGAGTATTCAGTCGCCGACGGGGTTACAGTGTTGGTACAGGCACACGAGTTGGAGCACCGATGTATAGAGTTGGAGCACTGATGCATAGGAATTGGATGTGCTCCCTCTGCCTCATAAAAAAGAATGTACATCTCATCTCATATTTTAAGCAGTCAATTTTTTTCATCCTAAAAGAGTGTACTCCCTCTGTCGCTAAATAGATGTCATTCTCGCTTCATGAAAAACCAACTTTTTAAAAATACCGGTAATTATATATTAAAATATATAAAAAATTATGTTAAATAATTAGTATCATCGGAAAGATCTATAAATCTAGTTTTTTAACAAATTTATTTGGAAAGATCTATAAATGTTGCACGTATTTTTCTACAAACTTAGTCAAGTTCAAAAAGTTTGACCTGTACGTATCCCATATCTCCAATATTGTCATCATTTTTTGGGACGGAGGGAGTACATCATATCACAAATTTCGACTTTAAAAAAAATAGGTTTGTAAAACTAGTATCACCAAAAAGAATATATATTTCACCCTTAAAAATAGTATCAAAAGTGATTTCAGTGGTAGAATAATTAGTTTTATAGGTAGAAATGTGGGGTGAAGTTATAGTCAAAAAAAATTTCATCCCAAAGGAATGTACATCACATATTTGTAAAAACTAGTATCACCAACAAGAATGTTGATTCAGTGGTAGAAATACATACTTTTATAGGTAGGGGAGGTGGGGGTGAAGTAGACAACCGGCAATAATTAGAGGGGTTAATCAGAATCTTTTCAAAACATAATTATAGGAGAATAAAGAAGTTGGCGTCAAAATGATTTTGCATGAGCCCCAAGCTTCTAGGAATGCAGCAGCTGATGCTTAACCATGACAGAAGCACAAAGTATAATAAATCTTCGGATCCCCCATGGAAAAGCCAAAAGACACCCTTTCACCGTTGCCTAAAGAGGGGGGCGGCCCATGAGGTTCAGCGTGTCCGTTGCATGGACAGTTGGACACCAAGACCAGCTGCATCCATGCACTGGATGATCAGGGAGCTAATAATTTACTCATATTTTTTTATACCAATTAGAAAGTCTAAATGTAAGCTAATTCTAGGCTAATGAAAGCTAATTGATGGTTAAAGTACATTAGCCCTTATTAACTCATAATTAGTTCACGTCTAATTTATTTTTATAAGGCGGTCTAATTTTTAGCCCATGTGTTTCAAACATGCCCTAAAATGAGCGAATAATATACAGGATTTCGTAACTGCAGGAAGCAAGACAGTAGTGTTGATCCATACAAACTCATTATAGGAGAATCACGTCATAGATTAGGGACTCACTAGCTCACTCAGTGTAATTATAAGATGCGAATCCAACATATATATAAGTTACACGCCGGAGCACCATGCATGTGAACCAATTTTCGCTGTTACATGGATGCTTTAATTCAGACCGGGATTAAGGTATTTCCACACACATTAATTTGATATTTCAGGCTATTAGGAAAAGTAATTACAAATTTGACAGTGAACAATGGAACCCTGTCAGCAACGTATTGGCAATATGAAGGTCTCGACTGTACACTGCCAACTTGTGTAATTAAAGACGTACTCCGTAGTACATATATACATGTACACCTGTCTGTCAACCAAGTTTATTTGCAAAACCTCAAGTAAAGAACAAGGTTTGTGATACACTTGGAAGATTTAGATTGGATTGATGTAGTACTACCATGTATAACAACACACAACTACCAAACAGAATAATTGTGAAACATATGCATTACATCTTGAATTAATTAAATTAATTGGTTGAATCGTCAAATGGCCTTCTTGAAAGCAACAACTTGTTAATGAATTTGTAGATGATCATATATCGAACCAAGAATCAAGGAAAGGATCATTATATTATTGAGAATTAACAATAATCATAATCATATATGTGCATGCACTTCGACACAGTATTGATCATGTATAGTTAGCTTATATCTTATAAAATGGCGTTTGACAACCCTGGTAAATTCAAAGGGTCGTCACATAATTAACTACGAAGTCGGCAGCTAGGGAGGAATTAAGCTAGTTAGGCATGCATGGTTCGGAATTTCGCGATTTTAGATTCTACTATATACGGGCCGGGTTAGATATAACTATCAGTGCGTAATTTCGTTTGTAATCGGAGATCCATTCAATTCGGTTTTTTCAATCTTCACTCGAAATTCTTCAACATATATAATGAAGTTGTAAAAATTCCAGTGTGTGGTAGTTCCTTCCTGTGTGGGTCCCCCACCAGGCCCTCCGGTGTAGGATGAGAGCGCTGGAAGCAGCCTCGTAAATTTAGCACTGTAGCATTTCGTTTGTATTTGGTAATTATTGTCCAATCATTATATTTAATGCTTCATTTATGCGTTCAAAGATTCAATGTGACAGGAAATTTAGAATTTTGAACGAGACTAGCTAGCATCACGTTTATTTGGCTGTAAAAATTTGCTTCAGGCCTGCGATTCGACTTTGATCATTATGGATTATCGGTACCAAGAAGGCAAGAAGATTAAGTCCTAGCTATAGGCAAGCAGACCTAAACCTAATTTTCACAGCAGGTACGGTGTAACAATGAAAATGTCTACTTCTTTAATGAGATTATATGAGCAAATGCCAAAATACGTCATTGCTATATGCATGGGAGCTTGCTGTAGTATTACCGGGGGAATGTTCAGAAGAGCCAGCAGCTGCAAACAAACGACTTTTGCATTCGTTTAATTGACCCCACCCCCTTAGATATATATGACATGCATGATGTATTGATGCTGTGGCTCCCGATCGATTTTTCACAAGCATGCAAAGCAAACACACACAAAAAAAATGCAAGTTGGAGAATATGTCGATCGATCTGTTGTCCCTCTCGATTTTTGTGTTCACATCACACATCAGGCAGTAAAAACAAGAAACAACTTGCATTGGAGCTGCGCTAGCTAGTGTGTACTCCCTCTGTCCCAAAATAACTTTGACTATATTTATATAAAATATGTGTAACATTTATTTCTTCAAACAAATTTATTAAAAAAAACTCGATCAAAAGATCTATCTAATGATATTATCATAACTAATAATATTTTTTTATATAAAATTAATCTAAGTTATTTATGGGAAAGTG
>CM039122.1:556133-602809 GCA_022036555.1 Microstegium vimineum | reverse complement strand
GAAGAGGCGGTCGTTCCCACTGAGAAAGGTGGACCCTTAGCCTTTCCAACCCGGCAGGTTGGTCGTGTCGTAAACGTTAAAAAGTACCTCTTTCTAATACAGATCATTTTCTTTAGGTCCTCTTTCTTTTCCAGCTACAGTAAGTAGAGGTGCCACAACGGACCAGACAGAGCTCCATGCCAAATTCCTGAATTCGCTCAGCTTGTTCCTCTCGCATAACAGTATTGAATCAATCAGCTTTTCTACCAGCCAACATATAAACGTTATTACTAAAGATCTATATATACACTGCAAAATAGATACAAACGGCAACGTGAATCTTGAAAGGCTGCTGGGTGGAACAATCAGATAACAAGATTTGTTTCTGAGCTGGAGGCGCTTGTACAAGGTGTTGTTTTACATTCATGCACATCACTTACAACTCTACAATCTGATACAGTGATGCTGAGATTCTACTGGTATATATATTTACATTACATACAAAATGTAATTCCATTCCCATCGCACAAGATGGTTTACAAAGCCTGCAACTGACTGACATTTTCTTTTCTTCTTTTAGTTTTCTCATACGGTGATTCCCTACGATCACCACAGTGTTCGGCTCTTCAGATTCATTTCGAGTTTTTGTCGTTCACCCTCCACCTGGGCAAACTGCACACTGAGCTCTGAATACCTGCCCTGCATCTCTTTTAGCTCATTTTCTACTGCCATCTGCCTCCTCTTCAACTCGATAGTATCTTGTATCAGTTCATTGATGTCCCTGAAGCTTTGCAAGACTGCTGCTTCATCATTGTGCTGCCTCAAGAATGAACTAACAAGGAGCAAAGAGAATAAAAATATATACCAGTGTTTAGTCAAATTTGACTGATGTGTGTTATTACTGAAGCTACTAATTTTTGTATTGCAATGAAAATTGTAGTCTGAATCTAAAAGATTTCCAGGTGCCAAGTGCAACTGTTAGTTTCAGAAACTTAGCAGCTGAATGTGGCAGCCGTTTCCAGATTCTATTTTGTTAATTTGAACGTCAAACTTATTGGTATGGGAGTTAGTTTCATTGCAGAAGCAACTCTAGTATTTCTTCAAAGAAGAAAATGGTAAAGATTCAGAATGGCAAAAGTATTATTTACGCTCGTACTGCGATGGCTCAATGTTTAGAATGGTTTTATTCATCATTTATAAAGTTCTCTAGGTAAGGGGGGAAAAAAGCACCTGCTTCATTAGATTATCAGGCATGGAAAGAAATAACAGTGCTCATTGAATGTACTAGTTACCTCTGGAAAAGGATGTCTGTTTTCTTCTTTGCTTGGAGAGCTTCTGCAAGCTCGAGTTCCAAAGCGAGTAGTCTTTCAAAGGCATTGCCAGAACCAGGAAGCTCTTTAAATGAAGGAAAAATACTTTGCAAATGCTCATTTGCCTAAAGTAGTAACAAATGCAAAAACGAGAATGAGATATATCATAGTACAGGTTCACATTTACTATACAGACAGGACTCATACCATATCAAGTTGTGATAATGTCCTTTCCAACCCACTGAGCGATGGATCAGTTAGATTAACGTCGAGGGGAAGAAGTGGAGACAAATTCTCATTTTTCAATCTTTCCAGCTGCATACAAAAACAATTTCCATGGAAATCAGCTCCTTCCATATCATGCCACACATTGTTTTATTACTGAGATGTACAAAGATATAGTTTCTCAAGTTGTCTAACAGGAGGTTTAAGCCTCCGTGATTTCATATACTGTTATAAATGCTGAAGACCCATCCATGTGACACTATGATGTTGAGATCATATTACTAATTGAACTAGGGTGTGATTGGTTGCTTGCATTAGTCTTAGCCTACATTAGATCTTATGCATCATAGCTCAAGCCAGTATAAATGTATGCAATGTCTAATGTCTTGGTGTTTGTTTGTCTTGCATAAGCAGGTTGTGTTTGGACTTTGGTTGTATGTAGGTCACCTCCATATCCTATCAGGGGTCTTATGTTCTAGTAGGGGTGGAGGAAGTGAGAATATTTCACTTTTGTGTGGCCCATCAGCTTGCCTAACACGGCCAAATCTAGTATACTAGCTAATGCTGCATTGGGATTTGGGCCAGCTTTGAGCACTGTCCAAGCTTCCATAAGAGCTTACACTGCACAAGCCTGGATACAAGCAAACAAGCCCTTATTGCGTTAGTTGTGCATAGTTCATATATGGTAAGCCAGCAAATTTCTAATTCAAGCTTTGTCCATCTCCATCATGAACTCAAGCAAATCAGCAAGTATGCTAATAACGTCACATCATTTTCGTAATTCATATAATATAGTAATATCGCAGCACCCTTAATACAAGTCCTAGCACTACAGATGTACGCATATGTATCTCTGTCTCTGTAGGAGCATGGGGAAGAAGCAGTATATATGACAGTCCCAAAATGTGACATTTTTCCAAGTAAATTTGCTTTTCACAAAGATAGTATGTGTTACAACTTGACAGAAATAATGCACCAAAAGAAGTTCCATCATTACCTCCTTCTGGAAAAGGTTGAATTCATTTGCTAATTTCTTATGCTCTTGAGAAATATCTTTGATGTTATTGTTGCCATCCAAATTGTTCTCTGTTGATGATTTCATTTCCACATCGCAATTCTGTCACAACAGCAAAATAAAGCCCTTACTAAGCAGTCAACAACTCACCACTATAAATGTTATCCATCATTGAAAAAACAACAAAGAATCAAAGGTGTAAAAAAATTGGTGTTGAAAATGTTAACTGACCACATGATAATATCTAACATATTTGCTTTGTCAATAAGGAGAAAGGTAAAAGAACAAAATGTGTGGTCTCTGGCATTATCTAGATGCAAGTCCAAGTCGTTTAGGATATCAATATGGCTACAATATGACACTTTTGATTAGTCCTCTCTAGTAAATATGATATTCTGAGATAAAGTGACTACAAATTACAAAAGTGTTTCTCATGATGAAGCTAGTGAAATCTGCCTTATGTTGTCAATCTACATAATTCTTTACATATTGATAGTCAGAGTTTAAAAAGTTTGACTGAAAGGAATGACAAAATGACTTACATTTCCAATCAGTAAATTAACCAAAAAATGAACACGGTCCAATTAACCAAAATATTGAGCAATCATGTTACAGTTTTCTGGCATGTCAGAATGTTGACCGATTCTCTTGCAAACTAAATAAAAATCTATTTTATGTGCTACGCATGGGAGTCGTTCTAAACTTTCATAGGTTGGATCATATTTCCCTACACCTCAAGATCACAAGGAGGTTTGTAAGCCATGTATATATCATGTGTTGTAATGTGCTACATGGTTTATACAGCAAATCTGGCAAAAAAAATAAATTATATGCTGCCCTTTCAAGGTTCTGCCATAAACTTGACAAATAGCGAAATGACCAAAAGGCAAACAGTTTGTAGATTGTTTACCTCCAAGTTCTTGCTCTGTTCATTATCACCAAACTTCACAACATCCTCTGCTCCTTGAGAGAAATTTAATAATAAACTTCTACTCTGAATTTCACGTTCCTGTAACCCTGAATCCATTTTTGTTGTATTTGGTGTAGCCTTTGATGCAGACTCAGCCTTGCCATCTCCAAGAATATGCCCAATCGATGTGGTTCCAGGTGTGCATGATTCAGAACTATCACGTGATGTGTTATTGTCTGTTAATGCAATATTCTCCAATAACTTCTTAACCAGGTCAAGCTCCACCCTTATTCTGTTACGTTCCTCACTGCACTCTTCAAGAGAGACTTCAATCTTCTGCTTCTCTTCATTGCAGCAATCTAAGTTTAGTTTTGTGCATTCTAGTTCTGTCATCATGCTGTCATATGCATTTGACAATTCTCTTTTATCAGCTGATAAATCCAGCATCTCTACCTCCATTTCAGAAACTTTCATCGACAACTCTTCAATTCTCTTAGCAAGAGCAATCTCATTTTTCTTCCCGGTTTCAACATCATCCAAAGCACTTTGCAGCTTCAGCAGCATCTCTTCAGCATATTTTTTACTGACAAAAACTTGGCCTTTCAGCTCTTGGACCTTTGATTCATACTGCTCCTTAATAAATGCAATTCGAAGGGAATCTTGTATGGCATGTAACGATCCTTCCTTCTCCTTTCTTCCAGCTTCAGCCTTTTCTTTTAGCTCTCTCAAATGGATAGACAAGTTTTTAAGCTCTTCTGCCTTCAGACTTTGTTCAGCAAGTTTTTGAGTAAGATCCTTGTTCTGTTCTATTGAGTTTATCAACTCGTGACTTTGATTCTGTAGCAATGATGACACCACAGTGTGTTGCTCCTCCAATTTTGACCTAAGAATCATGTTTAAAATTTCAGTCTCATCTTTTGTAAATTTCAAATTATCAACTTGCTCTTCAAGATCTGCCTGCAAGACTCTAAGCTGTGAAATCTCATCTTGATCCTTCAATACTCTGTCACTGTTATTGACTGCTATATCCCGAGACTTGTTGTTACTAACTTGAGTTGATGCTTCGTCATGTCCTTTTATAAGCTCCTCAAGACCTTCCTTCTCTTGAATAACATTGATAAGGTTGGTTTCAAGAGAATGAATAGCTGCTTCAAGTGTGCTATTTCTATCGGCAAATTCTGCTTCAGTAGACATGTGTGTCCGCAATAATTCATCAGCCTCTTTGCTTTTGAGTTGAAGTTTCTCAACCTCATTTCTTAACATATTAAGCTGCACAACAGCCTCTCTTACCTGACTTCTCATATAACTAGCTTCAATTTCACTGGAAAGCATGGCCTCAACAACTGTTCCTAACTGGTTTTCCAGGATTGAAAGCTGGGACTGAAGAGAGCAATTCTTACAGTTGAGGTCCCTTTGGATTTGTTCACTCTGTGAGAGCGAATCTTGCATTAAACTATGTGTTTTTTCCATGTCCAAAAGTTGGCCCTTCAGATGAATGAGCTCTGTTTTGTGTTCATCAAAAGAAAGTAGAACTTGATCCTTCTCACCAAGCTGTGATGTAAGACTAGCAAGGGCAGATTCAAGCTCCTCCTTAAGTTTCTTTTCTCTAAGCAAATTCTCATCAGTGCACATCAGATCATCACGTAAACATTTTATTTCACTCTCCATATGCGCTAACAATTCATGTTTAGACTGTAATGATTGGGTCAAGGTCTGGGTATCCTCCTCATGTTGAGCAAGATATATTTTGGTCTTCTCGAGTTCCTCTACAGTAACACCAAACTCTTTCAATTTTTCAACAAGAGCCTCATTCTCACTAGTTGCATGCTGTAGCTCAATTTCCATTTGTGACAATTTTGATGTTAAGTCACCATTAGTAATAGAAAAGTTTTCTTGAGAATCAGAGCAAATCCTAAGTTTGTGAGCCATGTTCTGCAGTTCTTGCTGAAGCTTCTCTACAAGTTCCTCAGACAAGTTTAGTTTCTGCTTTGTGGCATCCATATCACATATAAACTTCTGCTCCATACCATGCAATTTTGTCTCAGCCTTCTCTGACCTTCTCTGAAGAGCATCACGACTTTTCTCCAGTACTTCCTTCTCCTCAAGAAGATGAAGTACCTTGTCACATGTTTGCTGATGGAAGGATTCCAATCTTTTCATCACAGCAGTGTAATTCTTACTCTCAAGTTCATGCAGCAAAGATGCCTCGTCTAAGCCTGGGATGTTGATTTCCTTGTTAAAAGACACAATTTTAGAGCATAGGTCCCCCAGTTGATCTTGAAGGGATGTAGAAACCATTTGTATATCATTGTTTACGGAGGATTGCTTATTTAACTCATCTTTCATGGCTTCAAAACCTTCTCTTAGTGATGTGAGCTCATCCTTAAGCTGGTTGGTTAGTAGACTTTCTTTAGATAAAAGATTGTCTAATCTCATAACTTCCTCAGCGCAGACCTTGTACTTGCTTTCACAAGTTTTATGTTCCTGAACAAGTCTTTCAGACTCTGTGAACTTTTCCATAAACAAAGCATTTTCAACTGTAATATCATGAAGTTTTGCTTCTAATATTTGGTTCTTCACAGTCAGATCATCACACTTCAAAATATATCCTGCTTCGCTTTCTTTGACACTTTTGGCTTGGTCCAATGCAGAGTTCAACTTGAGCACTAGAGATTGCCTAGCATCATTAGAGTCTTGAAGCTGCATTTCTAACATGCACAATCTTCCCTGCATGCATTTAATGATATCCAATGCAGCGTAGTGAGACTCGCGTAATACATCAGAAAATATCTGCCACTCGATGTTGGAAACAAACATTTCTAAATGCTCAGCCTCCATAGTGCTAGAGGCGCTTCTTGGCCGTTCCAAATTTGAGCGGTTCCTCTGTGAATCAGTATGTGCTTGAAACTGTGATCTCGCACGGAGCTCTTCAATCTTGAGTGCCCGAAGAAGATTTTTCTGGCCATCAGGTTCATTATTGCCACATAAATCTTCCACAGCAGAGTGTTCCTCGGGCAAACTATCAAAATCTTCTAGTAATGATTGCTTGGCAAGAGTTTCATTTGACTCGTACACAGAGAGAACCTGAAATGACAGTAACTCAAGGTCTTTCTGTAGACGTTCCACAGCTGCAGAATAATTGAATCGAACCCTCTTGAGTGCAGTTTCTGTAGCAACAGCCCTCCTCTCAAGCTCCTTATTTTGAGCTTCTAAAGCTGTTCGGTCCTCCACAAATCTCATTAATTGATCATTCATTTCCTCATGCATTTTTTGCTTCTGGGATTGGAGGACAGAAACTGTGTAAAAACAAGAGTTATGCTCTTTCCTGAGATTTTCTAATTCAATTGTTGTCTGCTTCTGGCTCTCCTCAAGCTTATGGATAAAAGATTCATAGTATCGCTCCATCTGGCTCATCTTCTCCAGGAGATTCTCCTTCTCAGTTTTTGAGTCCTCCAGCTTCTGCAGGAGCTCACACATTTTCTCCTCCATTGTGCCTGTATTACCACCAGAACTTTTCTTGAGGGTATCATTATGTCCTGAGTTTGATAGATAACCAGTAAGTGGAACCAAATGTTCTGCATTGTGATTTTCTTTCATTTGTCCTGGTTGAACACCTTGCTTGAGGTTCTCAATGACACGTTGAAGTGCCCCTAGATCAGCAAGAAGAAAATCAAGATCACTTGCTTGTAGTCCATGGAGAGCATTGTTTCTGGTCTGCTGCAGTTTACTTTCAACAAGTAGCAAACCTTGCAACCATTCAGTTTGGAGATGATGAATGGACTCTGTAGCAAGAGTATCATTACCATACTTAATCATAGTTTTACCTTCTACATCAAACTTGTTCTGCGAGAGTTTAGAAGATTTTATTTCTTCCAACTCTTGTTTCAGATTAGAACATTCTGTTCTTAGCAAGGACACTTCAGTAGTGAGTTGATTCTGTGACATAAGTTCAACAGCGAGCTGTTGAGCAAGGCCCTGTGTCTCAGTGTTTAACTTGCCAGTAACATGCTCCAGAGATGTTGCTTCTGACTTCAGCTGAGAAAACGCTGACTCAGCCACCTCCAATCTGGTTCTGAGCCGGTTATTCTCATCATGAGCGGCAGCTAAATCTTTATCAGCACAGTACTCAGGACACCAGCCATGAGCCCAATCATTGCTCGCTTGTGTTGAAAGCTGTTTACCCCAACGGACGCCTTTTTCTGGTGTAGGACTTTGACTGGTAGGACAAAGAGGTAAGTCACTTGAGCTCCTAAAGCTATTGATTTCATGTGCACCATGTGGATCATTCTTTTCAGTAAAAATACCATCTGAAGTATGTGATGAATTTTCATAGTCGTCTGTTGACCCTGCAGAATCTTCAGCCAAGGAGAACCCCTGAGAATTTTCTTTTAGCTTAATCCTCGAATTAACCTATTCAGCATAACACAGGAAAGGCTATCACCAAATGAATATAAATAATGCCAATAGATCATTCATATTATTTCACCAACCTTATCAGTGCCAATGTCTGATGAGGACGCGGCAACTTCAGCAGGATCATGACTTCTTTGGTTCAATAACTGCTGAGAGCTTCTGGTGCCAGTTTCTCTTTGCTGCTCAAATTCTCTGTAGCAAACAAGAATTTAGAAGGATTAGAAACAGTAACTTCTTTTGTACAAAAAATATATTGTTGCATGGCAACCAAACCTGAAACCAGTTTTTGTAGTGAGAAGTTGGGCTGTGATCTGAAATGGATATATCAAAGAACCACGTCAGAGAAAAAAAAATAGCTGCTATCCCCACAAAATAGAGAACAAAACTGTTGAACTACTTCTCATCATGGCATAATACCAGCTTCTGATGACTCCTGGTATACTAAAAGAAACATCTTTTAAGATACATACATGTAACAGTGTCCCGAAGTCAGAACCATGAAGAGGAAGTGCTATTGAAGTCGGCTTCAGTGCTTCTGCGAATTCAGCAAGATTGACATCAACCTCACCAAGAATACTAGACCGTGACGTCCCCTGTTATTTCCACGAATATGGTGAAAGACAGTAAACATCAGTTATCCGTAAATTCTTCCAGTGCTTTTTTGACAGAAATCGACATCTTAATTTAAAAGAATATTTGGAGAGACAGAGCAAGACAAAGATCACAGTTTGTGGGTGTGTATTGTAAGGGCTCTTGCCCCTTTTTTTCCCCTTCTTAATACAAAGACACGCAGCTCTCCTATGTGTTCAAGGAAAAAAAAAGACAAATATCAGCATTAAACAATTTCTGGAACGCACCATGGCCACAACAAGCTTATATAGCTTGTCGTCATATGTCTTAGTCTGAGGATCCTGAAGAAGGCGTGTTGCTTCATAGATGGGATCCGGCCATTTGCAACTCCCGTTCCTGACATTTGCCTTATTTGTTTTTGCGCTCACCTTTCCCGTATCAGCAGAGATGAAGGACAAAAATAGTTTGTCCCACCCTGTTGATGGAATCTGCAACCAAAATTATTAAGTAATCCTGTTATTATAGAGAAATAAGTAATAATGTTCACACATACTGCGCAAGCAAGTCTTCTAGTAACCAAAAGAAGAAACAGTAGAATTAAGGTAAATGTATGAGAACTCACATTAGTGGCATGGAATTGCAGCCGGAATACAACCTTAACTTTGGTCTTTTCGATCTTCCATTTTGGTACCCTTGACATTGCGACAGTATAATGACAGCTCCCCCAGAAAAAAGGCTTTCAGTCTAAACGTCTCTCAAGGCTCGGAGTAGCATTCCTTTTTGTCTGAAAGCAAAAGCAACACAAACTTCTCCACATCAATGAATGCAATGCACCTCCTTTTAGATACAAAAAGGGATAAGAAATCACACAGCAAACCAGATACAGTCAAACATGGATCATACTCTGAAGATGAAATCGGAGTTATTTACTCATGATTGCCATCACTCAGAACCCCGCGATCGCCCTCATACCGATGTGCGCAGCAACTCCTCTAGGTCCTGGCTCTTGAGGCATGGGCGATTAGGTTTTCTCTGCTGCCCACTACCCCTCTCTGCCAAATCTGCTTAGCCACTCCTCACTCACTGTTTCCAGACCCCTTTTAGACTCAGCTGGACGCACACACCAGCATTCTCGAGGAGGAGATGGAAACTAAACAGAAGGGGGTGGAGGAGGCGTGCACCTTGGATGAGAGGCTCGGCCGGAGGAGATGCAGTCCTGGAAGGGGAATCGCGCCGCCGGGGAGATCTGCCGCCGGCCGCCGAGCACCAGAATCATACGGTCTTTTCTGTGGGGGAGGGTGTGCGCGTGAGGTGGTGGGGGGTTGGTGCGAGTTGGGTGGGCGGCCCGTTTGCGACCCACTGGCAGGGCCAGGCCCAAGAGGTTGCGTCCTTCAGTCACCATCAACATCGTCTTCCGGCCAGCCCAACAGCACGGAGCCCGTGTTGGTGCTCTTTTTTTTCCGATAAAAGAAGAATTATATTATATAATAGCTGGGTACATCAACATATTACAAGCACTATGCATTACACTAGATATATCCAGGATTTTCATCTAAAATATACCCACGCCGTGATAAGCTCCAAATCTCAAAACCAATCCTTTTTGACGCTTCGTATAGATGACCGCACAGGCAAATACTCGGCACCGCAATAGCGGCAAGTCTGAGAACAGATGCCTAACGAACGACAGCCAACATTCCTGTAGGTAGAATTGAGGATCTTTTTCTTCTTGCTGGTATCTTCCTTCTTCTTTTTTCTGCCACCGAAGAATGAGAAAGACTGATATATTCCCTAGTCTTTCATTGTGGCCAGATCTAACCACAACAAAACGAAGAAAAGACCGGAGAAAATTATTCCATGGCGGCGACATCATCTCCGCCTTGATGCTATCGTCCGGAAACAAAGATCTCCATGTCGTCATGTCGATGAAGATGATGACGCCGAAGTTGTCGCCCTCGTCTTCAACGAAGCCGCCATGGAGAAGACGATTCCACCCTTATCCTTCACCATTGCCGGAGAAGAGGAGAAAGAGGAGATAAAACTTCAATACCAAGAACTTTAGCATGGAGAAACTCTAACCCTAAGAACTCGATCTACTAGAGAAACTTATTAAAAACAATGGATCCTCACTCCTTTCAGCCCCCGACAAGATGTCAGAGGGGAAGAGAGGGGGACCAGCGGTGACGGAGGCGACGGGCGGCGGCCCCTCTCGCGGGACTCCTGTGTGAAACGAGAGGCAGCGCGTCCCCTAGCCTCCGGAGGGAGTCATGCCCCCGTGTTGGTGCTCGGTACTCGCAGTCATGTGTCAATGGAAAAAGTATGTTTTCCCCCCTTTTGCGAAAATTCGATTTTCTGTCCAGAACTCTTTTTTTCGACGACCAAACCACCTCTCTCTCAACTTTTGAAACTATATGTTTTATTTATCTCCCTGGTTTGGTTATAAGCGGTTTTAAAAAACGGATTTATTTTTTCGTTTATACTTATTTTGAATAAATCCCTGAAAATCACAGAAAATCACAGAAAAAATATAAAATATAATATTCAATTTTGTTTGACTCCACGTGAGTAGATTTATATAGTGAGCATATAATATATATAATATGGTATGTTTCAATATAAAGTTTTTGTTGTAGATCTATATTCTTTTCTATAATTAATTAGAATAATTTATAACGCCAATTGTGGTGAAAAATTTTATGATGGCTTAATTATTGTATGCTTGGACTGAAATAAAAAATTTATACTCATTGAATATGTATAGCTTTGATTTATTTAGGGTTTATGTTTGTTAAATCTAAAGGCTAAATAAATATAAAAAGTTGAAAACTATTTAGCCTTTTGATGATAGTTTTGTGTAATTTATCGTACACACATCATGGAAGCTAGAAAACAAGAAATAAACGAAATCATCATTATTAGTTCTCCCCTTAAGATAGTGTATGTCTTAAGTAAAGGAAAAGAGTTCCTAAATAGTTGGCTTTGTTAGACCAAGTGGCATGCCCACATAGGTGAAACACATAGACCCCAATAGAGCAGCCAAATATTTCTATAAGATTGGTCACTTGTAGGACAACAAACGAGAATAATGAGTGTGTACAATATTTTTTTTAAAAAAGGGAATATATTAAAATATATCAGCTTCTGCATCGACTGATGCATATAGCTGTTCAAAATTACACTCAACCAAATTCAGAGCAATCTCAAAAAAAAAAAATTATCCAAGAAGGAAAGAGGTAACAATTCTCAAAGCAACATCTAAAACATAATTATATTACTGAAACTCCAGCTATTTCTTGCAAATAACTCCATCACTGTTGTCTCAATCTTCCTGCAACCCATCATTATGAAAAGGCGATCCTCCTCCTTCTGAAGTAGAGACCAAAATTTGATCCAGTGAGTCCCCCTAAAAATAACCTGCAAATAAGATGGTGCTAGTACCTTGTCAAAAACTTTGTCATTCCGGGTTAACCATATTACCCAACAAATTGCACTCGCACCTACAAGAATCTTGGATTTTAGCTTCCTATCAAACCCATGTAACTAATCTGTAAACATATTGTGCATGCTAGTTGGTCCGCCACACAAACTTAGCAAAATAACAATCAAAGAGTAAATGTTGTATGGACTCCTCGGATGAACAAAAATAACATTTCCTATCTCCTTGCCATTGTCGTCTTGCTAAATTGTCCTTCGTTAAAATTACTCTCTTGTACAAATACCACAAGAATACTTTGATTTTAAGAGGTAGTTTCAGCTTCCAAATTAAAGAGTTAAAAGGTAGGGCTTCAGAATCTAATAAAACTCCGTACATGGATTTTACCAAAAATAATCCATTCTGATGTAACCCCCACATAAAATGATCCATCTGGTTTGTTAATTGTACATTTAACACCATGGCAACAACCTCGTGCCAAACTTGTAGATTAACACCTACCACGGATGTCCTGAAAGCCACATTTAAAGGAGTCATAGACATCACCGTTCTCACAGACACCCCTTTCCTTCTAACAATATTATATAAAGTAGGAAAGAATGATTTTAAAGGTTGTGGCCTTATCCATGCATCCTCCCAAAATCGCACTTGAGAGCCATCACCTAGTTCGAACTTGCCTAACGAGAGGAACTCCTCCTTGATCTTCATAAGACCAGCCCAAAAATGTGAATCCCCAGGCATATGTTGAACCTGTGTTAGGGTCTTGTGTTTTAGATATTTATTCCTAAGTAGTTGTTGCCAAACCCCATCACCATTTAGTAACTTAAAAATCCATTTACTTAGGAGACACTTATTTTGAATCTCTAAATTTAAGACGCCTAACCCCCCTTGATCTTTTGGTGTACAAACTACCTCCCATTTAATCAATCTGTATTTCTTCTTGTGTTCATCACTCTGCCAAAAAAAACGTGATATGAAATAGTCTAACTTTTTTAGAACCCCTTTCGGCAATTAAAAAAGGAAAACATAAACATAGGAAGACTGCTTAGAACCGAATTAAGCAAGACTAGCCTTCCACCAACTGACAAAATCTCCAACAACTCAACCTTTTTTGAAAACGCTCCTCTACATGTTTCCAATCCTTATTCATGAGCTTCCTATGATGCATAGGAATACCCAAGTACCTAAAAGGAAACGAACCCAAATCACACCCGAAAATTTGTGCATAACCAAATTGATTTACTCTAGCTGCTCTGTAGCAAAATAATTCACTATTATGGAAATTGATCTTGAGCCCCGACAACTACTCAAAAGCACAAAGCAAAAGCTTCATATTTTTGGCCCTCTCAAGATCATTATCCATGAAAATAATTGTATCATCTGCATATTGAAGGACTTAAAGGCCTTCGTCTACCAAGTGTAGAACAACCCCTCGGATATGATCAACCTCTTTAGCTCGAGAAATAAGGATAGCCAACATATCAACCACTATGTTAAACAGAATTGGAGATAACGGGTCCCCCTGCCGCACTCCTTTCCTAGTTTGGAAATAATGGCCTATATTATCATTAACCTTTACAGCAACACTTCCTTTAGATGTGATCTTTGAAATCCACTCACACCAAGTTGGTGAGAATCCTTTCAATCTAAGAACTTGTTGAATAAAAGGCCACTTTATTTTATCATATGCTTTTTCGAAGTCTAACTTTAAAATCACCCCATCTTGTCTTTTTCTATGTAACTCATGAATCATTTCATGCAACATAACAACACCTTCCATAATGTAACGACCTGGAACAAAGGCCGTTTGAGATGGTCCTATCATTTTGTCTACCAGTTTCAAGATTCTATTATTTAACACTTTCGTAAAAACCTTAAAACTTACATCTAGCAAACAAATTGGCCTGTATTGTTGTATTCTGGCAGCATTTTCAATCTTAGGTAGCAAAGTAATAATCCCAAAGTTTAAACTGTGAATAGGCAGTCTCCCAGCATGGAATTCATTAAAAAGATTCATTAAATCTTCTTTTACTACTTCCCAAAAAAATTGATAGAAGTCTGCAGGAAAACCATCTGGTCCAGGTGCTTTGTTGTGTTCCATATAAAAAACTACATTTTTGATCTCGTCCTCAGTGAATGGAGTTGTTAACATCTCATTCTCCTCCTCCGACACTTGAGGTAAGTCATACCTCAAAGTCTCGTCCATTGAGAAAGAATTTGATGTATGAGGTCCAAACAGTCCTTTATAAAAATTAGTTATGTAGTTATTCATATTCGCTTCTCCAACAACTATTCCCTCATCTTGTTCTAACCGTATGATTTTTGTTTTCCCGTGTCTTCCATTTGCCACAAGGTGGAAGTACTTAGTATTATCATCCCCTTACTTAGTATTATCATCCCCTTGCAGTAACTTTGTTGTTTTTGATCGTTGGAGCCAATATATCTCCTCTTCTCTCAACAACTTAGTTGAGGTAAAATAATTGTTTAGTGTATCCTTACATGACAAGTGAGTAATTAGCATACTGCACTTGAAAGTGCAGCTTGGCTCCCTAGTGAATGTTGATGGTTGAATGGGAAAATGTTGATTGTTGAATGGGAAAACAAATAAATGATTATTGAGTTTGATGAGTTTTGGATATGTTCAATTGTAGATGAGTATATCAACCTCATGTCAAATTCTAAGTGGAAAATAGCAATGCAAGCAAATAATACATGAAAAAAAACAATGTATAATGGAGATAAGATGGCCCCAACATTGGTTTTCTTCATAGAGATAGATTTGGGAAATCATTTTGTATGAATATTTTGATCAAGATTGGAAGATCAAGAAATACGGTCAAGCACTTAATGGGGTCTTGAAAGATATTGTGGATAAGCTTACTTGGACACATTTTGGCAAGAAAAAGAAGATCACGCGAAGAGGAGGAAGAAGAAATATGATCAAGAGATAATGTTGAATCGTATGGAGTTGCAATGATAAGTTATTTTGACCACACATATAGCATTCCTAATAAAAAGGAAGAAAGTGGCTAAAAAAAACTTAATAATTCAAGGGAAGTGTTCAAGAGGAAAACTTGTTTGATCACAAGATTGATATAAAATCAAATATTCAACCAAGGATCATGTTATTGGGAGATACGAAATTCAAACTATTGTTTTTTATTGTGATGTGAATCCATATGTCACTATTCTCCTCTTCTCTTCTTTCATTTGGCCCCGACGCAACTCTGATCTGGATGCTATGAGCTCGGCAAGTCGCCTAGCGTTGCGGGAGCCAAAGCAACCTTGCAAGGCAAAATGTTGTGAAGAGTTGAAGTCCAAATTGTAAAATGCCACTCGAAATTCGGTAGTGAAAACCGATTTCGAACTGACAGTAGTTGTTAGTTTTGGGATAGTGTGCCAATTAGTCTAATACACACATTACACATGACAAAGCATTTGTGACACAGAAGGAATCAAGGAATGACAATGTGCATGCAAAATGTGTCAACATAAATTTCATGCTTATGATATAACCAACAATAAAACACATTATTATACACGACAAAAATGTAATTTTAGCTCGTACACTCCCGTACATACTTGTGCCTCACCGGACCTTCTGGGTTTATTTAGCCACAACTTGTATTCATCTCAACATATGTTAATTGAGGTGGATACAAGTGCCACGAAACAACCTAGAATGTATAGCATATTAAACATGCGCGCGCACAGTAACAACAAGGAATTATACATACATACAAACATGTACCAGTAGGGTAACACATCGATCGATCTTAGACTTATACATGCCCCGGTGATGTGGCAGCGTCAGCCTGGATGACGTTGCGCTTGCCGCGTTCTGATCGGCTGTTCTCGGCGAACTTGAGGCTGGCGCTATGGAGTCCCTTGCTCTTCTCCTCTTCGTTCCACTCGGCGGCGTAGTAGGTCTCCTCGTCGACGGTGGCGCTGGGCGGGAAGAACATGGATCCCCACTGCGGGAAGTGGACGAAGACGACCGGCAGCGTGCACGCCATGATCATGATGCCCATGTACTCGAGCCCCCTCCCCGTGGAGTAGGTGGACGACGTGAAGAAGAGCAGCTGCGTGAGCCCGGCGCCGAAGTTGCCGCCGGCGCCGGTCATGCCAGAGATGATGCCGAGGGAGCGGCGCGAGACGAAGGGGATGACGCCGAATATGGCGCCGCAGGCTGCCTGCGCGCAGAAGGAGAAGAGCACCATGGCGACGACGGAGACGGGGAGCGTGGTGGCGCGTCCGAGCCAGAGACAGAAGGCGCCGCCGGCGGTCTGGAGGATCCAGATGTTCCAGAGCCTTGCGCGCATGCCCCAGTAGCGCCCTCCGATGTCGGAGAGGATGCCTCCCATGGGCCTGGCGACGATGTTGGCCATGCCGAAGCAAGCGGCGATGGTACCGGCGACGCGGAGGTCGAGGTCGAAGCGGTCGTACATGTACTCGGCGATGACGTTGTCGGTGGTGAGCTCGACGCCCATGCAGTAGCCGTAGAGGAGGACGAAGATCCATGTCCGGTAGTTGGTGACGGCGTACCACATCACCTTGGAGAACTTGTCCCTGTTGACGTCACCCTTCTTCTGCAGCGTCCGGAGGTTGCCGTCGGGGAGGTCCTGTCCGAGCGTGAGCACCAGCACGCCCATCACCACGTGCATCGTCCCGGGGACGAAGTATGCCAGCCGCCACGCCGTGAACGGCGTCGCGCCGCACTTGCGGATCACGTCGTACACCAGCGGCATGATCAGCTGCGTCGCGCCGCCGCCCATGTTGCCCCACCCCGCCGCCAGACCGTTCACCGTGCCGATGATCTTGCTGTTGAACATGGTGCTCATCCAGTACTGGCAGGAGACGAAGGTCGCGAGGGAGAAGCCGATGAGGAAGCGCACCACGATGTACCCCGCCGCGTCGTCGATGAGCGACATGCAGAACACGGTGGGCGCCGACAGCATGATGAGGAACGCGCAGCCGTAGCGTGGGCCCAGGAGGTCGCACACGGCGCCCATGGTGAGACGGGAGAAGATGGAGCCCGACACGGACGCCACGCCCGCGTTGCCGATGTCGGCCTTGGTCAGGCCAAGGTTGTCGCGGATGATGGGGACCAGAGGAGCCGCCGCGAAGGTGGAGACGAAGCAGGTGAAGAAGGAGATCCAGGACAGGTGGAAGGTGCGCATGTGTGGGTTCGCGAACGAGAACAGACGGATGCTCTTCGCCTTGTGCTCCGAGTCCACAGGCAGGTCGAACTTGCTCGCCGCCGCAGCTTCATCGTCCGCCGCTGCCGTGGAGAAGGCGAACGCCGGCTCGCGCCCCGTGACGCCGTGCAGTGAGCTCCCCGGCGCACCAACGGACGCCATTGCTGGTGCTATATGCTAGCTAGAGCAGGTTGAGGATGATCTGGGAATGGCATCGGTGGGGTACGTATTTATAGTGACCTGGAGCTGGGCCGGTGCATGGTTGACATTTTGGGCATGCATCTGGATCGATCAGTCTCGAGCCTTTGGCGGGTGATGGACATGAAGGGTCATCGTCAAGCTCGATCAGCTGATGGAGCTGAATTAACAAGGAGGCAATTATTGCATCTGACGGAATCATCATCAGTGCAGGTGCAGATTTAATCTAAGATTGGAGGGATAGCTGGAAGAGGAAACAAGTTAAAAACTGGCGCAGAGATTAGAGAAGAATGCTCTGGAGGAGATTAGTATATTAAATTGGATTCTTCGGCGCCGCATCACCGGAAGATAGAGGAATATGACCTTGGCCTTGGCCACATCCCGTGGGATCAGCCAAGGATCAGAATCTCTCCTTAGACTTGTGGTGCGGCGTCCGGAATCCAGCAGCAGCAGCAGCTGACAAAGCAAGGAATGAAATAAGGTCATGTTTAGTTCCAACCAAAATCCAAAATCCCAACTATTTTGGATTTCAAAATCCAAAATACAAAATATTTTGGTAGGATGTTTAGTTCCCACCAAAATTTGCCTGACACACAAACCAATGCAAAGATTCCCTTATTTTGGTCTCTTAAGTCCAAAATGCAAAATGAGGAATGAACCACTTTTTGTCAAATATTTTGGGTGGTGTTTAGTTCCATTTTGCAAAATGAAGAGCCAAAACCCAAAATATTTTGGATTCCATGGGGAACTAAACACCCCCTAAAAATGCCTGTACCTGCCGCGACACGCGACCCCTTTGCTCATTTTTTTTTCTAATCTTACTTATCTAATAACTATACTATAATTATACTTCTGGTCAACCCCAAGACGACGATAGACAAAAACTTTAGAGTGGGATAGCTATCTGCTACTCCCTCCATCCAAAATTAGAGGACACCGCAAGAATCTTAGAGAGTCAACGTATCTCAAGTTTAACCAAACTTATATAATAATATAATAGCATTTATGATGTTAAATAAGTATCATTAATTTGTTATTAATTAAATTTTTGCTTTGACTCTTTAAGATTCTTGGAACATCTTATAATTTAAAATGGAGGGAGTATATACCCGATCTCATTGTTCATATATATTGTGTATAATGCAATTCTCTCTCTCTCTCTCTTTATATATACACACGGCAATATTATTCTACATCTTTAAGGCAAAATTAACTTAAAAAAATATTGAGTACTGAATTTTTTTTATTACATATAAGTATCGCACTTGTATATATAGTTGGCAGTACGTCAGCTTCAGATCAGCTCCGGCTAGCCGTATATATATGCATGTCTTGTTATTTGATACATAGCACAATATGCTAATATACTTATCATCCATGCTCGCATGCTAATGAAAGGACTTAATAACCATGCATCCAATGAATTCAACACAACGAACACTTGATATCCTTGTGATATCTATCTATCTAAGCGTTGTTTAGATCTCAATTTGCTCGCTAGTTGATGACGTACTGTATGCGCGTTTACTTAACTTACCAGCTGGCGATCGACCACACACGGGGCCGACTTTTTTTTCCGTTCATTCCATTAATTCCAAATTTCAGTATATATATAGCTAGCTCATGCAATGCAATCATCCATCCATCTTTTGCAGCGATGGAAGGGCAAGAGACGAACCCAATAATATATATATGCTAGCTGACGAGTGCACACGCGCAGCACACGCTTTGCATATATATATACTGCATACCGACCTACGTACGTACGCGTACTGCATGCCGACCTACGGTACGGCGATGGAACAGCCGCAATGTACAGCAACCGTACGTGCATGATCGATCCAAGTTGGAAGACGACGACGATTGATGTTTTGCTTTGCGCATATGCATGCGTTGGTCTGAGTTGTTGTCTGACTTTGTCCACGCACGTCACCTATAATATATGTATATATGATGATCGTATATACGAATGGTACTAAAAACACAATATAAATCATATTAAGAGGGTGTTTGGATCCATAGTTAATGATTAACCCATATTTTTTATACCAATTAAAAAGCATAAACGTAGACCAATTTAGGACTAATAAGAGATAATGAGGAGTAATTAATTGTTAAGGTCCATTAGCTCTTATTAGCACCATTCCTCAAACCACACAACTCCTCCCTGGTAAACCCATGCAAACACATGTAAAAACTAAGAGTCAAACATTCATCTACTGATGCAAACCCCCTTTAAAAGTCTGAATCTATAGGAACGAAAACAGAGGATCCATGGATCCATGCATGCCTCCCATGTCAAATCAATACTTGTCTTTTAAGATTGAAACCCGTGTAATATTGACACATTCACAAGTAGTATTGTGGTTTCAAAAGATTTGCTGGCTCAGTCCTTCGGAGGTGCTCATAGGGGTAGGGTTTGCATGCGTGTGTTCGTAGGAGCGAGTGTGCGTACGTGTTGAGCGTCTGCGTTGTACTGTGTAATCTAAAAAAAAAGTGGATTCCAAAATGCTTCTGCACCCGAGCGACCGAGAGCCCTCCCACCTGCCCTCGCCGGCGGCTACCCAGGCTCCGGCGCCCACCACAGAACCCAAGCAGCTCACCCCACCAGCGACGGCGACTGCCCCAACCACGGATCTGGCAACCCCCACTAGCGGCGCCTCCATCTTGAGCGAACCCACCCACTCGCCCCCGCCGCCGGCCACTGGATCGCCGCCGACCACCATCGGAAACCAGCCAGTAATCCTCACGACAGCTGCCCCAACCACTGATCCGGCGACCCCCACCTCTTCCACACCTTCTGAGCCTCCTTTCCCACTGGAGGAAGCTGTCGAGGAGTTAATCGACTGGGACGAGGATGGACTTGATGACGCCACGATGGCCAGAGCGGAGGGCGATGGCGGTGGATACGCAGATCCATTGGAGACAAAGAACAATGCCTCGAAGCAAGCGCCATCGGCCCTCGATTCTGGGAAGCCGACCACCGATGGGCATCCAGAGACAGGCGGAGGTACGCCCCCTCCCCCACTAGGGTCTGCTGGGGGAGCACGAGCTAGATCGAGTCCTGAAGCAAACCCAAGGAACGCCTGCATCGTCTCTGATGTCGCCACTGCCTCGTCGACCCCGTCAACATCAGCTGAGGAGGTAGCTACATTGTCGATCCCGCCACCCGTTCCAGGATCTGGCCACACCACGGCCACCGGAAAGGTGCCACCGGCCAAGCTGAAATTTGTTCTGGTTTGGCCTGACTGCCAGTCTGCTTCTCCACCTCAAGATCGCAAGCAAGGTGGGCAGCAGCCGGATCTGCATTCACCGGCATGGCAAGCAGCGAAGAAGAAGAAGCGCAGAGGGCGCCAGGATGCCATTCCACTACAGGCGGCCATGGTTTCACAGGAGAAGAGAGCTGCGGCACGAGAGGCCTTTAAGAGGCGACTCGCCGGTCGTTGCTACCGTTGCCTCGCCTCAGATCATCTTCTCGTTCAATGCCGAGAGCATGTATGCTGCTGGGCTTGCAGGGGCGTCGGCCACTTCTCTCGCTCATGCCCCTCGCGCCGGAAGGCAGTCTCTACTGAGCTCCGTTCAAGGCTTATTCCCCCCCCCCAACAACATCCACAACCGCATAACTTTTCCACCGCTCAATCACCCCTCGCCGCATCCCATCCGCCCTCCGCTGCGTCCAAACCACCACCAGCCCCACCCCAACCGACCTCCACTGCAGCCCAAGTGCTTGGAGTATGTTCCTGGACAGGCGCTCCAGCGTCCGGCCTACGCTCACGTCAACTTTGTGGCCACGGAGGGTTCGATCTCTCCTTGGTTCTCAACAGGGGGTCCAATGGAGAGCGCCTGGTACTTCCATTGCCGGGTGTCCATGGAGAACGTGACAAGGGAGGCATGGAATGTGGAGGGTGTGAAGCTGATTCTGGGAGACCCTTGCATCTTCGACAAGCTAGACATCGGCCTGGCTCGCATAGAAGACTCTGATCTGCTGACATGTTGGGTCTGGATGGAGTGTCCTGATGACCTCCCCAGATCACTCTCGTACACCTTCGCTGCGACGACACCACCACACCTCCCCGCTACGCCTCCAATTGGACGGGAAGGCGACAGTGTGATCCTGATCCACTTGGAGGGCTATGAGGATTGGAGTCCATCCTCCCTTGACTCAGGCTCGGGGACGTCGCCCGGCCATAGTAGCTCTGGGCCGCGCTTCGTCCCATTTGACTGGGCACGGGGCGTCCTAGATGGTAGGCCGACCTCCACGATGGTGCGCAGGGATGGCCACGACGACAACAGCAAGGGGCTGAAAGGTCGGTATGGCTAGAGGGGGGTGAATAGCCCAATTAAATTTTCTACAACAACACTTAGCAAACTTGTTAGAATAAAACACGGCGATAAGCAAGTTTGCTCTAGCACTACAAGGGTCGGCAAGCCTCCTATATCAAGTCTAGTTACTAGCAAGATATATTCTATGTCACACACAAGGGCTAGACAACTAGAGCTACTAAGCTAAGCTACACAAGCTAAGCTAGAATCTCTACTTTGCAAGAATGAAGGAAAATAATACAAAGCTAGAGATAGAAGGGTTATACCACCACGAAGGGATGAACCAAAAGATAACCAATCACAATATGAATCCTCGGTAGAGACAAGTTGACACAATGATTTTTTACCGAGGTTCACTTGTTTGCCAACAAGCTAGTCCTCATTGTAGCGATACACCCACTTGGAGGTTCACGCGCTAATTGGCAATCAAAGTCAAACCCGTTCAAGGGTGCCGCACAACCAACACAAGATGGGGATCCCCAAGCTACGCGGAATCCACTAGAGATACCTTTCGTGAATCTCCCGCGGGGTAGGTTCAAGAACCCCTCACAATCCATCGATCGGAGCCGGAGACAATCACCTTCATCCGCTCAATGATCCTCGTCGCACCAAGCCGTCAAGGAGATGGCAATCTCCAAGAATAACAAGAGCTCCGCGATGACGACGATCACCAAGTGCCACTAGTATGCAATCAAAGAGCAATGCACTTGGATTCACTCTATCTCTCTAGAATATGTCAAATATGTTTAGAGGATGAGTGGTGGAAGCTTCTCAAGCAAGCACAAATGTGTGAGTGAGTAGAATGTGCAAGAGATGCCCCAAAGGGCCGGCCATATCACTTATATAGCCCTCACTCAACAACTAGCTGTTTTGCCCCTAAAAAACGCTTTCTTCGCCCACTCCGAACGCACTTTTCACTGGGAGTCCAGACCCACCACTTGCCGAGAGCCAGCTGCCCTGTTCAGGATCCGGTCGCAGGTCCGGACGCACCGGAGGTGCCGTCCGGACCATCGCACTTGCGCTCGGTGCCCTTGCCAATTCAAACGACCATCTTCCCGCGCGCAGCTACACGCCACGTGCCCTCCGGTCGCTACTGTTCATAAGCGTCCGGTTCAACTGCTCATAGGGTCCGGAAATAAATTCCATGGAACCCGAGAGCTCCTTCCACGTTTCTTCCACTCCGGACGCATGTCCGAGTCACAGTCCGGACTAACACCTTGCGTCCGGACCCTCTTTTACAGAGAGTTACGGAGAGCGTCAGGCTCCGGACGCGCGTCCAAAACTCTTCGTCCGGACTCACAACAACGTCTGGACTGCTCCAGCAGCCAGCCAGGCCTAGGGTTACCCTCCGGACGCATGCGCCATGGTTCGGTCTGGCATACCCTAGCGTCCGGATCCTGCGTCCGGACTGCCTTTCTCTGCCCAAACATTTCCTCCAACTTCTCCAAGCTTCCAAGAGCTAACACTAAGTGATTCCAACACTTGTGCACGTGTGTTAGCTTTTAGTTCACAATTATCTTGGATTAAGTTGGTGTTTCACTTGGTTCAATTGATTTTAATGCAATGCATATGAACCTAGTGGCACATGATAACCGTAATCATACTTAAGAGCTCCCTCCTTGATAGTACGACTATCTATCCTAAACGTGATCACATCTTCTATGATGTCTTGATCACCAAACCGAAAATGGTTCCTAGCAATCATCTTTGCCTTCACACCATTTTCCTTTCCACCACCATGCTACAGCTTGTGCCATCCTCACATGATCCACCTTGCTCCATCACATGGCATGTACCAACCTATCTCAAGATTCACACTTAGAGATCCAAGGTTAGTACCTAAGTAGGTTTCATCAATTACTCAAAACCAAAACACATGGGAGACTCTCAATCTCCCCCTTTTTGGTAATTGATGACAACCCTTCCATAAAGATATGAAATATAATCATTTTGAACTTGAGTTGCTTGTCCAAGCATTTTAATCAAAGATTCAAGATTTGGACCAGTTACACAAATTCGGTTTTGGTAGTTGTTAGCTCCCCCTACATATGTGTTTCATGAGTTTGGTTCAAGTTTTGCACATATGTATAGATAGGCATTGTGGGAGAGTAAATAGCTACCAAATGATGCTAAGGTGTAAGAGTTAGACCTTTGAAGCGTGATACCATCGGAGTGCGGAATTTAGAATCACCCTTAGCACCATGATTAGCTAGACACCACTTGCAACAACAACTAGATAACCTTGTGAGATCAACATTAAGAGCAAGGTTTCTAGAGAAAGCTTGAAACTACAAGGGTCAAAGCTAATCAACCTATGCATGCTAGTTGATAAATCAACATTCAATTTGTATCACTAGCAAGCATCACATAAGCATATATTTTGAATTTGAAGTGCTTGTACAACAATACATATGAGGATGCAAACATTCAAATGCAACAATAGTGTTCATGAGCTTGCTCCCCCTATTTGTATGTTCTCTTTTCAAAATTGATTTTTCATTTCTCTCTCTCCCATGTTATATTTTTTTAACTTCTCCCCCTTGATTATAACTTCTCCCCCTTTGTCATCCAATTGACATAAAAAGGTGGGACCAATTACAGATATTTAAGTTTTAGCTCCCCCTTAGTGTGAGATAGGGTGAAAGATTGTTTTTAACTTTGGCTTGATCTAAGCTACTTGCCCAAGATATTTAATTCGGTTTAAACCATAGACAAGCTTCTTCACACATGCTAAGATGGTTATCTTGCCTATGTTGAATTAAACACTTTGAGTTCATAGACATAGAGCAAACACTAGGATTGCAAGCACATCAACATGTCATATGCCACCACTAAATCATATCAACTCATGGAAGCTATAGTGGTACCATATAAGCATAAAAAATTTTATTTTCCATGAATGAGCCTATAAGCATGAGTTATGTCTAAATGCTCTACACAAGTCCTAACAAGGTATGCATGAATGCTCTCAAATCAACTTTTACCTTGCATTTTTGGAGTAGAGACATGTCATATAAGTGGGGGTGCATCAACTCATGTTGGAGAAATCAAGTATATTCAACTCATTTCTTAGCTTGCAAAACCTTTTCTCATCTAGTAGCTTGGTAAAGATATCGGCCAATTGATCTTCGGTGCCAACACTAGTGATAGAAATGTCCCCTTTCAATTGATGATCTCTAATGAAATGATGGCGGACATCAATATGCTTTATTCTTGAGTGTTGAACTGGATTGTTGGTAAGCTTGATTGCACTTTCATTGTCACATAGCAAAGGCACTTGCTTGAATTTGACTCCAAAGTCATTCAAAGTAGCTCTCATCCATAGGATTTGTGCACAACAACTCCCCGCACTAATATACTCGGCTTCGGCGGTAGAGAGTGCCACACTATTTTGCTTCTTTGATGACCATGAGACTAGTGATCTTCCAAGCAATTGATAAGTGCCCGATGTGCTTTTCCTTTCTATCTTGCAACCCGCATAATCCGAGTCGGAGTATCCAAGTAACTCAAAGTTTAATCCTTTAGGATACCACAACCCTACATTAGGTGTATGCTTCAAATATCTCAATATCCTCTTTGTTGCTTTCAAATGACTCTCTCTTGGAGAAGCTTGAAACCTTGCACACATGCATACACTAAACATGACATCCGGTCTTGATGCGGTCACATATAGCAAGCTACCAATCATTGATCTATATAGCTTTTGATCTACCATGTTGCCACTAGCATCACCATCCAAATTTCCATTTGTTCCCATGGATGTACTAATAGACTTTGCTTCATCTAGATTGAACTTCTTGAGCATGTCCTTGATGTACTTGCCTTGACTAACAAAAGTCTCATTCTTCATTTGCTTGACTTGAAGACCAAGAAAGTAACTAAGCTCTCCAAGCATAGACATCTCAAACTCTTTAGCCATCATTGTGCCAAACTCTTCACAAAACTCTTGATTGGTTGACCCGAAGATAATATCATCCACATAAATTTGCAACACAAACAAGTCCTTCCCAATCTTCTTGGTGAATAGGGTAGTGTCAACCTTCCCCATAATGAATCCCTTAGAGAGGAGAAAGTCCCTCAACCTCTCATACCATGCTCTAGGAGCTTGCTTCAAGCCATATAGTGCCTTCCTTAGCTTGTACACATGGTTGGGTTTTTTGTCATCTTCAAAACCGGGTGGTTGCTCCACAAATACTAATTCATTGATGTACCCATTGAGAAATGCACTCTTCACATCCATTTGATAGAGCTTGATGTTGTGAGCACAAGCATAAGCCAATAGAATCCTTATTGCTTCTAGCCTTGCCACCGGTGCATATGTTTCTCCAAAGTCAAGACCCTCTACTTGAGTGTAGCCTTGTGCAACTAGTCTTGCTTTGTTTCTCACCACTATTCCATCTTGATCTTGCTTGTTGCGAAAGACCCATCTAGTGCCAATGACATTGTGGTTCTTTGGTCTCTCAACTAGCTCCCAAACTTGATTTCTAGTGAAGTTGTTAAGTTCTTCATGCATAGCATTCACCCAATCAATATCTTGCAAAGCATCTTCAAGCTTGGTTGGCTCAATAGATGATACAAAAGAATAGTGCTCACAAAATGAAGCCAATCTTGATCTTGTTTGTACACCACTAGTGATATCTCCAATAATATGATCCAAAGGATGATCTCTTGCAATAGGTGTAGGTTGGAGTATTGGAAGTTGATTGCTTGTACTTGGTTGATCATTGGGTAGAGTAGATGAACTAGCCTCTTGATCATGAGTTGGAGAGGATGAACTAGCTTGATTGTCATTGAGTTGCACATTGGATGGAGGATTCACTTGATCTTCAATATCTTGTTCATCATCCACTTGTCTTGGCCGAATGTCCCCAATATCCATATTCTTCATTGCATTGGCCAATGGTTCACCTTTCACATCATCATGGTTGTTATTCTCATCTTGAGAACCATTTGTTTCATCAAACTCGACATCATGTGCCTCCTCAAATATGCCATGAATAAGATTCCATACTCTATAAGCTTTGCTTGTAGTTGAGTAGCCAAGTAGGAAGCCTTCATCACATTTCTTCTCAAATTTGCTCAATCTTGCACCTTTCTTCAAGATGTAGCACTTGCATCCAAACACTCTAAAGTATGCAATATTTGGCTTTCTTCCATTCAATAGCTCATAAGGTGTCTTCTCAAGCATCTTGTGGCAATAGAGTCGGTTGCTATAATAGCAAGCCGTGTTGATAGCTTCGGCCCAAAAAGAATCACGCACATTGTATTCACTAAGCATAGATCTTGCTATATCAATGAGTGACCTATTCTTCCTCTCAACAAGCCCATTTGATTGAGGTGTATACTTGGCCGAGAATTGATGTTTGATTCCATATTCATCACATAGCTCATCAACTCTTGTATTCTTGAATTCACTACCATTGTCACTTCTTACTCTCTTGATAGTTGTTTCAAATTCATTTTGGCATCTTTTAACAAAGACTTTGAATGTATCAAATGTTTCACTCTTGTCACTCAAGAAGAATACCCATGTATATCTAGTGAAATCATCAACTATCATAAAGCCATATTTGTTTCCACCAATGCTAGCGTAGGCGGTTGGTCCAAACAAGTCCATATGCAAGAGCTCAAATGATTTGCAAGTACTCATCATGCTCTTACTAGGGTGAGTATTTTCAACTTGTTTGCCGGCTTGACAAGAGCTACATAGCTTATTTTTTTCAAAGACCACATCTTTCAAGCCTCTAACTAGATCATGCTTGACTAATTTGTTCAATTATCTCATTCCAACATGACCAAGCCTTCTATGCCATAACCAACCCATGCTAGATTTGGATAGCAAGCAAGTTGACAATTGAGTTTCTTTGGCATTGAAATCAACTAAGTATAGATTTTCATATCTAAATCCTTTGAATATCAAGTTAGAGCCATCTACACTTATGATCTCTATATCATCAACTCCAAAGATGCATTTAAATCCAAGATCACAAAGTTGAGCTACAGATAGCAAGTTGAAGTTCAAGCTCTCTACTAGCAACACATTGGATATGCTCATGTCATTTGATATAGCAATCTTACCAAGCCCTTTGACCTTGCCTTTGCCATTGTCACCAAATGTGATAGATTCAATCCCATTGCAATCATTTGGTTTGATGGAGTTGAACATTCTTGAATCTCCGGTCATATGTTGAGTGCACCCACTATCAAGCACCCAATGCCTCCCTCCGGCTTTATAATTGACCTACAAAAGATTCAATTCTTCTTAGGTACCCATTGTTGTTTGGGTCCTCCAAATTTAGTGACTAAGGACTTAGGTACCCAAATAACTTTCTTCTTTGAGCTCTCATTGGGAGTACCCATGTACTTAGCAATCACATCTTTCTTGCCCTTGGTAAGCACATAACTAGAATCAAAGCGAATAGATGCACTTGTAAATTTTATCTTACTTTGGTTTAGTTTGCAATATTGCTCATCATGCCCTACTTGCTTACAACTAGTGCAAAACCGACCATTACTCTTCACAAAGCGAGGCTTTGGAGTTGCAAAGGCCGCCTTGTCTTTCTTGGGGGTATAGCCAAGTCCCTCTTTACAAAGGGAGAACCTTTGGCTACCCAAGCACTTAAGTAAGCGGGCGTCTCCACCATAGGCATTGCCTAATGCTAGAGTGAGCTTACCAACCTCCTTCTTAAGGTTCTCATTCTTAACCGTTAGTGAAGCATCACAAGTGACAAATTCACTAGTAGAAGAGGTAGAGTTAGAAGTGCTACAAGAAGGGTTAGTTGGGATGATGATGATGGGTTCATAGAAAGATTCATTGATTATATCACAAATTATTCCCATGTTACTTGTTGAAACATGCTCTTTCTCATTTTGCTCAACAAGAAGTGAATGAGTCTTTTCAAGCTTAGAGTGAGCTTTTTCAATCTTAGAGTGAGCTTTGTCAAGCTTCTCATGGGCATCTGTTTGCCTCTCATGAGTAAGATTGAGCTCATCAAAGGATTGCTTGAGAGAATTATTCTCTTGATTGAGAGAATGATTCTCTTGATTGAGAGAATGATTCTCCTTTCGCAATGCTTTGCACTCCTTTCTTGTGAGGAAAAAATGAGTCTTAGCATCTTCCAACATTGCAATTAGTTCATCTTTAGTGGGTTCATCATCATCACTAGAATCACACTCATCATCGGATTGTACCTTAGTTGGCCTAGCCATGAAGCATGTGGATGGAGTGTCAAAGAGAGAGATCTAGTTCTTCATAGCAATGCTAGCAAGTGCCTTCTTCTTGCTTGATCTCTTCTCATCATCATCTTCACTAGAATCACTATCCCAAGTGACAACATATGACCCTCCCTTCTTGCTCTTCTTGAGAAACATCTTGTTCTCTTTCTTTTCTTTCTTCTTGCCCTTCTTCTCATCTTCATCATCACTATGATGTGGGCAATCCAAAATGAAGTGATCCTTGCTATTGCACTTGAAACACCTCTTGTCATTGTTCTTGCTCTTGAAGGAGTTCTTCTTCCTTATAGCTCTATAGCCCTTCTTCTTCATGAACTTGTCAAAATTCTTGACAAAGAGGGTCATTTGTTCTTCATCCTCACTATCATCATTGCTTGAGCATTCATCATTGCTTGACTCATCACACTTTGCTTTGCCCTTTGATGATGATGTGGCTTTGAATGCCACACTCTTCTTCTTCTCATCTTTCTTGTCATCCTTATTTTCCTTGTTCTCTCTAATCTTGTCCTTGTCTTCTCTAAAGGTGTCATCGGTCATCACCTCACCAAGAATTTGGTTTGGTGTGGTTGTGTCCAATCCACTTCTCACCAATAGAGTGACTAGCATCTCAAATCTTGAGGGAAGACTTCTTAGGAATTTGAATGAGAAGTCCTTATTCTCCACCTTCTCTCCAAGTGACTTAAGGTCATGGACAAGCACCTCAAGCCTGTTGAACATCTCAGGCACGTTCTCATCTTCCTTCATCTTGAAGCTAGCAAACTTCTCCTTCAAGATATAGGCCTTTGCTCCCTTCATGGATTGAGTCCCTTCATATGACTCTTCTAGCTTCTTCCAAGCCTCATGAGCACTCTCCAAGTTTTTGATTTGCTCAAAGACTTCCTTGGAGATTGCCTCATGTATTGCACTCAAGACAATATCATTGTTTTGGAGCTTCTCCTCTTTGGCCGTGGTGGGTGTCTCTTCATTCATCACCTCAAACTTCTTGTCGACCACCAACCATATCTTCCGGTTGATTGATTTAAGATAGGTGGTCATCAAGGCCTTCCAATAGGCAGCCAGCCAGGCCTAGGGTTACCCTCCGGACGCATGCGCCATGGTCCGGTCTGGCATACCCTAGTGTCCGGATCCTGCGTCCGGACTGCCTTTCTCTGCCCAAACATCTCCTCCAAGCTTCCAAGAGCCAACACTAAGTGATTCCAACACTTGTGCACGTGTTTTAGCTTTTAGTTCACAATTATCTTGGATTAAGTTGGTGTTTCACTTGGTTCAATTGATTTTAATGCAATGCATATGAACCTAGTGGCACATGATAACCGTAATCATACTTAAGAGCTCCCTCCTTGATAGTACGGCTATCTATCCTAAATGTGATCACATCCTCTATGATGTCTTGATCGTCAAACCAAAAATGGTTCCTAGCAATCACCTTTGCCTTCACACCATTTTCCTTTCCACCACCATGCTAGAGCTTGTGCCATCCTCACATGATCCACCTTGCTCCATCACATCGCATGTACCAACCTATATCAAGATTCACACTTAGAGATCCAAGGTTAGTACCTAAGTAGGTTTCATCAATTACTCAAAACCAAAACACATGGGAGACTCTCAGGGTCCACGACCTCGGGAGGAGCAGTAGAGGACTTCCAGGGTCCATCAGATGTTCCCAGGCTGCTCCTCGGAGCGGTCTATGCTGGTGCGCACACGATCATCGCCAACGTACCGACAGGCTATGGTAGGGGATATGGAGCGCGGGCGCATAATGCACCGCTCGCTGGCACGATCTGGATGGGAGCGCGACATCCTGGAGCATGCGACAGAGGACTGGGAGCGACGCCGCTCTCGGTCACCACCAAGCCGGGCTCGCAACACTCTGTTTATGCAGGGATGGCAGTTCCAGGACCCCATAGCTGAGGAACGTGCCTACCAGGAGCCATGTCACCTACAACGGGTGCTTGACCCCATGATCCACGAGTCAAAGAGGATGAGGGCGTCGGAGTGTCTCCACCCTGATGTCTGCTACTCACCTAACCATGATGCACACAGGGTGGATCCTCCAGTGTACATGCATGCATCTGATGCTTGGGCAACTAGCACTTTGGAGGACAACAAAGGACTCCACATCACCCACAGTCAGACAACCATTTTGTTTGGCTCTGGGGCCCAAGTCCAAGAGGAGGCTCAGGTGGCTGAGTTTTTGGACCGGGTGACCCAGATGGACATTGACACTGCGCCCTGGTCAGGTATGGTAAAGGAGACTGATGGTGGAGTTGCAGACATGGCTAGTACAGGGGAGCGAGCCACTGATGATGGCTCGATGGATGATGGAGACAAGGAGATTGGGACGAGGGAGGGCGGCGGAGCGGCACTTGCTGACTGTGCTGCCTTCTGCAAGACGATATTCAAGGACGCGACACCACCATTGTTGCCCAGGCCGGCCACGACTCCAAGGCAAGGTGGCAAGGCACGCAAGCGTATCATGGTGGCAACCCGCTTTAGCCGGCGTCAGGCTACCCGTCCATCACCAGTCCCTGTCTCGATGAGAGTCCAGAGGAAGCTCATGAAGGAGCTACAGTTCATGAACTCACCCACCCTACTGCCAGATGTTGCAGTCAT
The DNA here is from genome assembly GCA_022036555.1 of Microstegium vimineum. Lineage (NCBI taxonomy): Eukaryota > Viridiplantae > Streptophyta > Magnoliopsida > Poales > Poaceae > Microstegium > Microstegium vimineum. The sequence continues at coordinate 571,386 of CM039122.1, read as the reverse complement.
AGAGTACATCAATCGGTTTGGGCAGGACCTTCCTGCACAGGCGGTGGAAGCAATCAGAGCAGCCACTCGCTTGGGCAACAAGAAGCTTGCAAAGGCTCTGGCAGCAATAGCAGCTGAGGGAGGATCTGCTGAGATGGAGGTTCCATGAGGCACCAACAGCATGAGGAGAAGTGTAGTCATCTTAGTTGCTAATGTTAGTTTGCCTTCAGTCAGTGCTAGCATCGACTGGCCTCAAGTTGGTTGAGCTAGTTTTCAATTCAGTGATGTCGTACTGTGTTGGGTACTCGGGACGGATGGGGTCAAAGCCCTGTGGTGGATCAGTATGAGGGAGAGTTTGGCATCAGGTGGCAGTAAGGAGCGGTTGCACAAATCTGCAGCCCTCAGGTTGGACGGAGCAAAAGGACTTGGAGGAATGGAAAATGGAGGACACCAAGGCGGCGCACTTAGTTGCCATCCTTACCCTTTGGCATTTACAGAAGGAGCGAAACACTAAAGTTTTCAATGATAATAGGAGCGCAGAACAGATAGTTTTTATAAGAAAGAAAGATGAGTGCTCCGTTTGGATTTCATCAGTTGGATGGGTACTTAGTTACCTTAGGATTGCTCCATCTTTTATGAGAGATTAGCATAGATGAATCTAGGTACCCCATATGGCGGTCTGCCATATGAGGTAGCGCCTCTCGCGCATGTAAGATTGTAACTCTATTTCTTGCTTATTAATACAATGCCGGGTAACCGGATTTTTCAAAAAAAAAACTCCATGTTGGTGCATCGACTAGAATATATAACATTTTGAGTTTCTACCACATTAGTCTGTCCGCATTCTTCGTCCTCTAAATCTCTCCTCTATCTGTCCTAGTCATCAATATTCTTTTCTCTATACATATTTTTTTCCGCACTCATCATCCTCTATATCCCGTACTCTATATCAACTATCAACATTGGAGCTCACTTATCACTTTATCTAAATATATCCATGTGAGATCTTATTTTGAAGAATTTATTAAAACAAATTTAATGGTGTAAACGGAATTAGTTTGATTTTTTGATTTGTGAGTTATTACATTTTTTTAGTTCGTTGAAAAAAGTAACACTAACATTGTAACATTGGACCCGTATACATTCTTGACTCCTATCCCACAGCGCGTATACATCTACGCCACAAATAGCGGACGGGAGAGCATATAGCGTGGGACTATAGCGTACACGCTGCACCTTTTTCGTACGCTAAACACACCTCCAGTATGAGAGGGAGGGCCGCGGTGCAGATAGCCTTAATCACCAACCGGTCAGCAGCTTTCAGTTTTTGTCGACAGATCGAAATCCCTAAAAGTTCCAAGTCGATCTGGCCCTTAGAGCTTATCTGGGGGTTAGCTGCTAAACCTGTTATATGACATATATATTGATGCATATTTATATGCACGATAAGCTATGATGATCAGGGAACAATGTCATGCACAGTAGTCAAATTAAGTGCATACATGCATCGGCGACAAATTGCTTGTGTGTATACGTTTTTGAGTAATAATATAGATAGGTCTTTGAGTCTTTGACCGACCTAAACATGCCGACAAATAAATAAATGATTGAATAAAACAATTGCATAGCTAGCTAATCAAATAGTACTGTATATTCTCTCTGCAAGTACAGCAGCCGTACACCACATAAAGAAGTACTCTAGCTAATTAATCCACTATCGATTGAAGAAGCTCTGCTTGAATAAACTTGCATATGAGAAACATGCACATGCATATATATGCATGCATTGAACTATACATTGAGAGACTCTCTCTCTCACACACACAAACATATGCATTGTGTATTAATCTACTGAAGTTAGCTAGCTTATTTCATGATCTTATTTTCTTAGGGCATTCCCAATGTAGACTCTATCATAGAGTCTAAACTTATTAATTACATCAAATATTATAGACTTGGAGTCTAAATAAGACTTGGAGTCTTGTTTTTTCATCATCTCTCTTCAATAAATATACTGTCACATCAGCAAAATATCATAAATAAATGATCTTGGACTCTATGGTAGAGTCTTGCATTGTGAGTGCCCTTATTATTAGACATATCCTTTGTCAATAATCAATCAAGTGACAACGACTCATATGACTTCAAATAAAGAAGTAGCCAATGAGCATATATATATGGCCATCATAGCTAGGGAGGGCGCCATCGGAGCTGGAATGTATTTTTATGTATGGATTGAGTTGAGTAATGAGCTTCCTTTTGTCCAATGCGACGTTGACAGTGACGGTTATCCGTACCTACGACCTAGCTAGCTCTCCTGCTTGTTCGAGAAAATTGAAAGAAAATTAGATCCAGCAAAAAGTCAGAGAGACAGGTGTGCGTGGCATTGGGATCGCAACAAACCTTGGCGCCGCATCTCCGATCAACGCGAGAGGCGGCAGCTCATCCCATGGAATCCTCCAAGGATCAGAACAACAAGAACAGCTCCTGCTGCATTCGGTCGGCGCAGAGCATTATATTGGCAAGGATAATGAATGAATATAATATACGATCGATAATGGCCTTGCCAGCTTGCAGCCAGGCAACTGAGACCAAAGTAAACGGCCGAGAGCACTGTAGTACCATTTCTTCCTATGGTACAGTATATTTTTCTTCGTTTCCGTACACCAGTACAAGTTAGGCATACATGGACGGTGTTTAGGTGCAGCATCATATCAGTGGCTGCTCTAACTCAACATATGAGATGGGAAATGGAAGGGCCGATAAGGAAAACAAGAGCATGCATGTGGCTACAATTGTATGAACTTCTAGCTCGGTTCTTCTCCAAGGAAATTTATGGCAAAATCTTTCCTCTAATTTGCAATTTTAGGGTTTGTCTTGTTATTGCGAAGAAGATCAAAAATAGGTATGAAATCCTTTACCTATAGCGTTACCTAAAAGACGAATAAATCTTATATTTTGGATCACGGTTGTTGGAGCTATTCATTTTCCTGCTCAGTCTAAGACTCTAAGTACAATTATATCTCAAGAAAGAAGAGAGGGATGTGTTTTATATCTGGGTGCAATTTCTGATAAATGTCTAAAACTTCAGCCATCCTTAAAAATGTATTTATTTATAGGAAGGTTCTGCCTCTACAAATGGCTGCTATTTCCAAGAGTGGCTAGCTCTTCCAATTGCTAGAGGTAACCGCATCATTATTTCAGACTATGAATACATCTCTAGAGGCAGTGCTAACTCATAGCTACTTCCTCTGTTCATAAATGCAAGCATTTATTTCTAAGTTTGTTCAGGATGATTTGACTTGGAATAAACTTGGAAATATTTACATTTGTGCAAAGAGGGAGTACCTCCTAGGAGATGATTAGTCATCAATGACTGTTAACTTTTTTTTTCTTTTGCATTTTTTTCAGGCATGGGATTATGGATGCTATATGTGTCTATGATTTGTTGCTTAACTAGGCATGAGCATTAATAAGGAGTACTAGATGACATTATCACACGAACTAAATGTCACTCGAGGCCCTGTTCATATTTTAGTTACACACTACCCCTTCTAAAATTCAATAGCTGGGACTTATTTTAGTAGTAATAAGTCACTAAGTCTTGCCTCTTCCTACTTAACTTTGGCATTATTGACCTTGTTTGTTACATGCTATTAACAACTTTATTGGTTATGACTTGGCTACTTAAACAAAAAAAAGGAAATATATATGTCACAAGGGCCATCTTCTATGTCGTATTCTCTCTATAATTTCGAGCAAGGTATATGTGGCCCTTAGAACTTATCAGAGCTGCCGACCCTGCTATATATATGCACGACAAGATGATGATATATACTCAAAAGGTCAAAAGTACGTGGATGACACATATCATTAGCCTTTTCATATATCTGACGTTTCAATCGGAATTTTTTGTTGTGAACACTCAACAACCATGTATCGACGTTTATTGTACATTTATTTCAGTGGTTAGTTAGGTGTTTGACTTAAACACACAAATAATATCTCCATAATCAAATTTGACAGTTGGTACAACAGCCGTACAGAAGTCCACTTAGTTATACTAGATCTTTATTAGAAGGAAGATAAATGATCCCATTTTCTTTGATCCAGGTGAAGAAGCACGTCATGAGATTGTAAGTTTTTTTCTGCCTCTTTCTCCACTCTGATTGGCATAGCATTGCACACCCTCCTCTAGTCATCTTCGCCTTATCCCCTTCCCCTTGCTTCCTACATGTTTGAAGTTAAAATTTTCAGATCAATTTTGAAATAAAGTCTCTATGTAAAGTGTTTTTTTTTCATTTGATTAGGTAGTTTTTCGACTGAAATTTTTATGAAAAATATTTTACATGTGGTTAGAACATTTTTCTTGTAAAGTTAGAATATTTTTCTGGTGAAGATGGAACATTTTAACAAGTTTATTTTTTTAAAACTTTTTATTAAAAAACATATTTTTTCTAAAGATTTTGTGTTTTAAAGTTGGGTTTTCTTGTCAAACTTGAACATATTTCTTGTAAAGGTACATCATTTCTTTTGAAGCTAATAGATTCTTTTATTAAGGCAGATAAATTTAGAAACATTAAAAATATCCATTAAAAATTTTAAATCATACAAAAATATGTGGATATGTTTTTTCTAAAAAATATATGAAGGAATTTGCTTGAGGGTTGGCCATTACTTAGGACTATTTGATCACCTTTTTTGGTATTTTCTTGGCGATTTCTGACACCCAAGGTGGTGAACAAAAAGGTTTTGAGGAAGAAAGGAGCATATTTTATAGCGTTAAAACCACAAGGACTGCAAGAAGGGAAATATAAACTAGAAATTAGAAAGGGTGCCAATATGACTAGGCAGCCCATGTGTTGATTGATCTGTTGTACGTGGGCTCATTTATCCTTTAAGCTTCACTAGGCCCATTTCTCTTTAGTTGGGTTGTTGTTGATTGGTGGGTTGTGAAAAGAGTTTCATGAGTTGGATCGAATGCATTCTCTACTCAACTTGCAATTATATTCGAGCTGAGTTACTCTTTTTCTCTTGAGATATATGAATTTTTTACAAGTTGTTTAGAATGTTTTGAATATTTTGCAAACTTTTCTAGATATTTTACCAATTTCCTACAGAGAAACCTATTTTTAAAAGTTTCTAACAGTGTTTTCACGAGCTTTAACTACTTTATTTAGTTTTTTTTTTGTGTTCCAATCTATCTTTAGAATTGTTCTCAGATTATTTTAAAAGATCAGAGCATTTCCCCCTCATTTTTCTATGGTTTCAAAACCTTATCAAGTATTTACTGAAATTTTTAACTAAAAAGGACAAGGTCACCTTCAAAACCATTCTAATCGAGGGCATGGAGATGATTTAAACTGCTTCTATAGTTCATGAGGTAAGATATCTAGTTTTGAAGTTCGAGGAGGAAAAACAAATGACGACGATAGCTCATGCATAGAGGTTGAATTGACCTTTTCCCTTGTCTACTCACGCTGGAAGTATAAGAGCATCTCCAACATATATGGTAAAATAAATAGCTAAATTACATAGTTTAGCTCTTTTGTAAAATATAGAAGTTGTAAGAAAAGAAGAGTTTTCCAATAGACTTGCTATTTCTCATTACAAGATGGCAAACCAGGTTCGCTTGCTATTTATGTCCAACGAGATTTCAGGAATAACATACTTGCTATTATACAAAACCAAATAGAAGATCTGTTGGAGTTCAATTTTCTCTATAAAAATCTAAATATACAATACATAATAAGGATATCATATCTCTATATCTCTTGGAGATGCTCTAAGCCCATATATATGGCCTTATAGCTCAAATAGCTCATTCAGTTAGGCTTGTTCGTTTACGGATGATTGAAGCTAATTCATTCCGGGCCAGGAATGAGTGAATCCGTCCCTCTCACTCATTCCAGATGAATTCCAGAGAGTAGAAGGTCCTGTTTCGTTCCGGGTCATATAGTCAAGAAAAAAAGAAGCAAGTTTTTGTTTCGGTAGGTTTTCATTCCAGGCCAGTATAGAACGAACACACGTTTTAGTTCCCATCAGGATTGAAAACGGACCCTAACAATTCACCCGAAATGTCATCTGAAATGCGATGGAAACTAACAAGACCTTAATCAGTTGGATCCGGCTGCCGCGCGGCGGGTTTGTCATTATGTGTGTGCGTTTATGTGTGCATCGTCATGTCACATGGCCAACGCAGCATGCATGCGTTTCATGAGTTATTAGTTAGTTGGTTAATCCCCCTGGCCTTAATACTCCCTTGTCAGAGCATCATCATATCTCCTATCGATCCCAATTTTAATTAGCGTACTGATCAATGCGCCGTGCTAGTAGATCCACTGCCAGTTGATTAATCCAAGTGTGGCGATTGGCGACAAGGACTGCAGTTAAGCGATCCAGCTAGCTGGTTGATCTGAATAATCGTCAGTCTCATGCATGCTGGTCCTAACAAACAACAATGCAAGCTGACAAACTAGATGTGCAGGTTTGGATTGGCAGCCTACGTGTTCGGTTCCTGACCCTGCCTCCAGGGATACAGTAGTAGTAACAAATTTATCTGCTATAAACAGAACAGAACAAAAAAAAAACTTGAGATTCTTTCTCTCTTTGCAGGACGATCGAATCGAACGAACATGATGAACGGTTAGATATGTAATGATATGGTTCCTTCCTGCTACTGCTGCTGATTGGCATCCATTGATTGATGGCTGCTCCCATCCCATATATAAGTACATACAGTAGCAGACTGCCCACATTTGCATCCATGCATGTATGGCTGCTGCTGGAGGGATTGGAGCACAGAATTACAGACGTCGTCTGAATTTTGTTTAGTTAATCTGTGTGTTTAATTTAGCGATCGAATTACTTTGCACTACTAGACTACTAGTCGATCGATCGATCCACCGATCGTCTACTAGTAGCTATAGGAAGGAGAATTGAAGGCAAGTTTTTGTTCAGTAGAAGTATGGGGCATGGCGGCACTGGTGCTGCAGTAGAGATGGTTGTTGCTGACCACCACTCAGCAGCAGCAGCAGCAGGTGGCTGCAGAGTTCTTCCCGTCATTATGGAGGAGGAGGAGCCACCGACGACGGCGACGACGGAGACCTGCCACCAGGACGGCTCAACACTGGAGACGAGGGCTAGGTTGGTGGTGGCTGCGGCGGCCGCGGCGGCAGAGCGCAGGAAGGCCATCGTGGCCCGGATGCGGGAGCTGCTCAGCCGTGCCGCCGCCGCGCAGGCCGCTCACTCCAGGCTTCGCCGCTCCACCGTCGCCACCGCCAGGAAATGGAAGGTACCACTACGTTATACCTACGCTAACTGTCAGTGTCAGAGGGCCGGCCGGCCGGATCTTCCTTCCATTTCCAATTTTTCCATTCGTGCTTCAATTAACGACGTACTTCAATTTTTTACCTGGCATTCATGTCAGAGGGCAGTAGGCCGATTCCAGAAGAGGGGAGCCTGCAAGGGCGACGGCAACGGCCATGAGCGATTGACAACTGTGCCGGAAGACGACAACGGCACACGGCTGGCCTCCTCCTCATCGTCGTCCATCTCCAGCAACGGCAGCTTCAGCTGGGACGCCGCCGCTGATGAGGAGACCAGCTGTCCGGGTCCGACGCTTCTGTGGCCGGCGTTGTTGGTTCCCTCGCCGGCGACCAGCGCTACCTCGCTGCGGCTTTCGTGTGGCAGCAGCTCGGCGTGGTCAACCGACGATGACGACGATGATGTCAGGATGGCTCACTGGGTCACCACCGATTCTGACTGTACGTGCTCTGAATTCCGTTTCTGTTCCCTGATCACAAATTTTCTCTGTGTGTGTTTTTTTAACAAAATTGGAACCGTTAAAATTTTAGTTGTGGTGTTGGAGCTCTAGCCATTGAAGATGCAGCACACATGCATGAGCATGATGGACCTCACCTGCTCGCTAAAAAAAAAAAACTCTTCAGCCTAGGCTATTGTGGGCCATTAGACTTGGGAGGCTCGTGTTTCGTTAACGGATGCCCGTCTTGCACTTGGACAACTACGGATTCTTGGCAACAAGGCCCACGTCACTGTTAAGGTGGACCTCTTTTTATACAGATGGACAGACTTCCGAGAGAATATTCTCTGATTGCTTCTCACTTTGCTCCCCTTGTACTTGTACCTCCTAGATTTTATTACCTTAGCTTCTTGATGATGAGATCAGTTACGATACTTTGGTATAGTAGTTATAGTAATTCAATGTGGTTATTACGTGACCATTTGAATTGCGGCAACTACTATACCAATTGTATGAGACTATTGTAACTCCCTCATAAGTTATTTACTATAACCTTATGGTAAAACATCATGAGATAGGGGTTGTTTGGATCCAGGGGCTAAAGTTTAATCCACGTCTCATCGGACATTCGGATGCTAAATAGGAGGATTAAATATTAGTTAATTATAAAACTAATTACAGAACTCGTAACTATTTTTCGAAACGAATCTATTATGCCTAATTAATTCATCATTAGCACATGTTTACTGTAGCACCACATTGTCAAATCATGGACTAATTAGGCTTAATAGATCCGTCTCGCAAATTAATCTCGATATATATAATTAGTTTTATAAATAGTATATATTTAATATTCTAAATTAGTGTCCAAACATTCGATGTGGTAGGGGCTAAAGTTTAGTCACGGGAAACAAATGGGGCCTTATAGTAAATATGCATTCGCTTTTTAGTACAAACATTATCATCGTTATGTATATATATATACCCATGGCCAACCAATTTGGTAGTGTTAGAGTGCGTACAAGATTTAGAAGAGTTGAGGCCAACCAATTTGGTAGTGTTAGAGTGTGTACAAGATTTAGAAGAGTTGAGGCTCTATTCCAAGTGCTAAGCCACCAAAAGTGCTAGAGAAACATTATGTGAAACATTATGTGATTAGCGTAGTGCTTTGCAAAATGCTTAGATTACTTAATTAGATTGCAATTATTCACCATGCAAATTCTGAGCTCTAAACATCAACAAAATTAAATTCACCATGCAATTTCTGAGCTCTAAACATCAACAAAATTAAATTCACCATGCAAATTCTGAGCTCTCAACATCAACAAAATTAAGTAAACTTTCCAAGTGCTAAGCCACCAAAAGTGCTAGAGAAACATTATGTGATTAGCGTAGTGCTTTGCAAAATGCTTAGATTACTTAATTAGATTGCAATTATTCACCATTCAAATTCTGAGCTCTAAACATCAACAAAATTAAATTCACCATGCAAATTCTGAGCTCTAAACATCAACAAAATTAAGTAAACTAACTTAGTCTGGTCACATTCGTGTACGTGCTACTACCGGCATTAACCCGCGACAGGCCTCTATGGCTCAATCAAGAGCCCATACAAGTTCAATGTTCAGTCGTCTTGTCTCCCTTGGACTTTTAAGTTGAGGTTCATATCATAGAGCTATCGAGGTGGTACTAATTGAAGCAGCACTTAGACGAAACGAAACTGGTGAAACCTTTAACGGGCCGGCCCAATTGCCTTCCCCTAAATACATGTCGCTCCTCACCCTGACATTCCCTAGCTCCCACGGTCACGGCATCACGGGCGACTTTAGCGAGGCGGAGTGGACGCAGCGTTGACGATTGGTGGCGGCGCGTTGGACGTCGGACAGCCCCGCGTCGGGGCAGGCGCACGGGACGCGGAGCAGCGAGGTGGAGTCGGCGAAGTTCAGACTGGCGGCGTTGGCGCCGCAGAGCACGAGCATGGCGGTGTCGTGCGCGTGCGGGCGATGTCCAATATGCCCACCCACCGCGGTACACCGAGTGCCGCGTCTCCTGGTACTTGGTCCGCCCCGCTGGCCGCTTCAGCGGCGACGACATGAACCCGGCCGCTGGATCAAGTCCTTGCCTGCTTGCCCTGTCAACGTCGTCCGCCGAATCGTGTCCAAGCGTGCTCATCGCGAAGGGGAGTGTTGTTCGAGATCCAACGAGCGGATGGGATGGATGCAGAATGCTCACCTCGTGCGTGTGCTGCTTGTGCTGGGCTCCCACGACGGGGCCTCTGCCTCGCCCTCGCGTCCGCGCCGTCGACGTCGCCTCCGGCCACCGGCGTCGTCGTCACAGCAGAATTGCTAGCCGACGCGCCATCGCCGCCGCGGCAGAGGTTGAGTCGTCGGTTCTTCCGATGGCGACGCGACGCCGGGCGGCCACGCGCGCACTACGCGCCTTCCAACTGCTGACGACGCTGACGCCGACCGGTCGTGGACGCGGCGTGGTGCAGGCGGCCGGCCATGCACATCATGTTGTTGTTGTTGGTGGTCGTGCCTTGCCCCGCGCGCGCGCAGCGAGCGACGACTCGCGTCGTCTTCGTCTAGCTAGCTTGGCTGCTGTCGGCGGATCGATGGCCGCCCCGCTTCCTTTGCTTGCTTGGTCTGGAGCAGCGAGCTGCTTCTACTCCTCTCCTCTCCCGGTGTCGGTGTTATGATCCGGGAGTCAAGACCACCAACGAGTAAATTTGTATATCGCGTGCTCCCTCTCTCAGACGTGATGCAAGATGGACACAAGGTTTATCCTGGTTCGGGCAAAGAAGGCCCTACGTCCACCGGGGGGAGGATGACTTGTATTATCTCGCACCCAAAGCGTGCTCGTATAGGGGGGGTACAAGCTGTGTTACACGGGGTTTGCCACCCGAGGGGTCGATCGAGTGGCGGTGTGTGTGTGCGTGGAGTGTCAGAGTCTGAACTGAGGTCCCGGGGGTTTCAGGCTCTGACCGCCCAAAAAGGAAGAAGCTCCCCCATCCTCTACCTCGGCGTCCCCTTTTATAGACCAAGGAAAGGTCCGAGGGTACAGGGTCCTAACAGTGGCAGTATGGGTAGCGTATCCGCGGCACAGTGTTGGCGGAGAGACGTTGAGCACTGTGGTGGCATAGCCTTCCCGTCCTTCTGGCGTCCCCGGTCGTGGCAGCAGTGGAAGTCGTCGCAGCACAGTGCCCGCGGGCAGGCACGAATCCCACGGCTGAAGCGGGACGGGGCGGATGGGACGACCTCTGTACTGGAGTTGTTGGAGAGTGGGGTCGAGCCCCCCGGTCGAGAGGCGGGGGGTCGAGCCCTGCGTGGCTCTGTCGCGTTCCCGAAGTCGTCGTCGAGGGTCGCACTGCTCACTTTACGAGGGGTACTGTTGGAGTCCGTACTCGCGTAGTGGCGACAGTGGCAGCACAGTTGACAGGAATCGGGGACCTGACGGAGAGTTGGCGGATTTGACAGCGGACGCGGGCGCCCATGTCGTTAGGTGGGTTCACTTTAACCCATGCCGGGAGCAGTTGGGTTAATCGAGCCCCTCGTCCGGGGGTCGTCCGCTCGACCCATGGTCGAGGTAGAGGTCGAGGCGTCGACGGGGTCAGAGCAGAGACGGGGTCGGAGAGGTCGAGGTAGAGGTCGGGGGGTCGATCGTTCGACCCCTCGTCCGTCCTTCGTTCGTCGAGGTGGAGCCGGGGGGTCGTTTGCCCGCCCCCTCGGCCCGTCATTTATCGTCGAGGTAGGAGCCGGGGGGTCGTTCGCTCGCCCCCTCGGTCCGTCATTTTTCGTCGAGGTGGAGCCGGGGGGTCGTTCGCTCGCCCCCTCGGTCCGTCATTCGGCGTCGAGGTGGAGCCGGGGGGTCGTTCGCTCGCCCCCTCGGTCCGTCATTTTTCGTCGAGGTGGGCCGACCCGCGACTCATCGCCACAGCCGGTGTAGGGGGGCCTTCGAGTGATGGGCCGCGCCTTACCGAGTAGTGGGCTGGTCCCTGCCTTAAAAACGGTTGCTATGTTTAGCGTTAATTTATCGAAGGGTTTAGGGTACCCCTTACCTTCATACCCGACAGTAGCCCCCGAGGCCCCAGAGGAGTGATTTAGAACTCCTCTGGGGGCTATGATACGCGTTTCTCGGAGGGAGTAAGGATTGCCCGGAGGTTTTGTCCTTGGCCTGCAGGGTTAGTGAGAAGTTCGATTCTCCGCGGGGTGCGCGCGAGCGCACCCCGCGGGGGTAGCCCCCGAGGCCCCAGAGGAGTGATTTAGAACTCCTCTGCGGGCTAAAATACGTTGTATAGAGGGGCCTTTTAAGGATACCTAGAGACGTGGCACCCTGTCGAGGGGTCGATTCCATTCCTTTCCCTGAAAAGAGAAGTGTTCGAGGGCGGTTGTCGAACCCTACCGAGGGCCAACCTTCGCTCCCTCGAGCACAACTGGAGTCAGAGCGCCCCGCCCGAGTGGTCGACTCTGTCTGCCAGGTCACGAGTTTTGCGACCCTCTTTCGTCGAGGGGTGCCGTGCGTAGTCGGGCCCTCGAGCCCTCGAATGGCTAGGCCTTCACTACCTCGTAGCGTCCTTCCCACGGATCCTTTTGTTCGGATTGTGGGGGTGAAGAGCATCGTGCTATCCTCGTTAGGACGAGCCCAAAGTGCTCAGTGAGCTGTTCTCGGGCATGAGTCCATTAGAAATGGTGCCTTGTGCGGGTAAAAATCCGAGTGAGAATTCGTACCCCGTTCGATAGGGGTCGACTAGTGGCCCGGAGGCGTCCTCATTGTTAAGCAAGCCGTATGGCTTACTAAGCATGACCATGTGGATCACCAAGGTGCCAACCCCATTCGATAGGAGTTGGTGGCTCGATGCCTCCCAGCATAGGGATCCTTAGTTGTTCCTAGGTATGCCTCGGATATGTCCCAGGGAGCCTCGAGAGTTCGTTCTCGAGCTACCGGGACATCCCTGACTCGTGTACTCGAGGGCGGCTGTCGAACTCCGTTCGTGGAGCCAGCCTTCGCTCCCTCAAGATTTGGGGGTGGACCGGAGTCCGTTAACCATGGGTCCTTCCTGACCTCAGGTACTCGAGGGCGGCTGTCGAACCCTATGTAAGGGCCAGCCTTCGCTCCCTCAAGATTTGACGGATGGTTCGTCATCCGACGCTATCCTCAGGAGGAGGAGTCCTGCCTTGTGGACCGCCGAGGGGAAAAGCAGGTGGTTGTTGTATTGAACTTGGGGACATACCTGTGCCGGAGCTCTCGAGGGAGGCTGTCGAACCCCCGGACGGGCCAGCCTTTACCCCTTCGAGGCCATGGAACGAACTGCAGTTGACGACCCGAGGCCTTGTCAGGCCTCGGGTACTCGAGGGGGGCTATCGAGCCCGTTCGTTGGTCGGCCTTTGACCCCTCGAGATTTTGGGGGTGGACCGAGGTCCTAACCCGAGGTCATTTCTGGCCTCGGGTACTCGAGGGTAGCTGTCGAACCCTCTTTCGAGGGCCAGCTCTCGCTGCCTCAAGATTCCTTACCCTCGAAGACGACGTTTCCGGCCGTGCGCGACTCTGGCCTGCGATCAGGAGGAGGCGCGAGCGGCTTCAACGCGCTCGCCGTCGTGCGAGCTCTGGGGCGCCGGATGCCGTTCCCCTGGTCCCAGTCGGCGATGCGGCCCCTTCTCCTAGGGGTCCGCTTGACCCACGCTTGTGGGCCGAGGGCGGGCGTCTCCCCGAGCGAGACTTCGGCTCTGCCACATCGTCATCCCCGGAGGCTCCTGTGGCCTCTCCAACACCCTCGATCCCGTCACCGCCGCGTGACCCGTTCCCATACGGGCTCCGCAGCAGTGCCGGACTCTACTCTGCCTTCGCAGGGCGAACTGCCCCGTACGTGGGGCACGTTACGGCGGCGCCTGGAGGAGGAAGAAACGGGTAGGCTCTTCCCCCACTTCTACCATGCCGAACCCGACTCAGACTCTCCCGACGAGAGTTACGACTCCACTCGGGAATGCTTCCACCTCGATGAGCAAACCGACCTCCAGGACGACGGCGATGACACCGCGGCCACCGAAGAAGAAAGGGGGGCCAATGCCACCCCGCCTCGAGATGCCATTCCCCCAAGTCCTGAGAGAGCCGATCCACCCCCCGATGTCCAGATTAGACAGGTCCGAGAGCTTCTCAGCAAGCTCGAGGAGGAGCGCCTGCGTCTTCAGCAGCTCGAACACGCCCTTGAGCAAGATCGAGGGCGTCCTCAGGGTGGAGGAGCTCGCGAGCGGGCCCGGGAAGTCCACCGGCAGATCGTCGAGGAGGGGAACGCCGAACCCCGAGTCTTCAACCGCGCCAGCCAGAATGTCGTAGCAGTCGTGATGCTGCTCCGCGACATGCCGGCGCCATCGACCCCCCAGGCTTGGCGTATCAGGGACGAAATCCAGGGGCTGCTCCAAACTGCGGCCGTGCAGCAGGCGGAAAGCTCGGCCTCGAGGCGTCGAGGGGCTGCCTCCGAGCAACAAGCAGCGCCCCCTCGATAGAATCGGGAGGTCTATGTCCACCAAAACAAGGCACCCCAAGGCCAGGTCGAGCGACGACCGGTTCAGGAACGCCCCGTCGACGACCTCCCCCCCTCAAGTGAACAACCGACGTCGGTACGGCGACGCCGAGGCTCGAGGCTACAGCGCTCACCGAGGTGGGCGCTACGACAGCGACGAAGACCGATGTCGGTCTCCGGAGCCGTCGGGGCCCGAGTCTTCGGAAGAACTATCCGGCGGGCCTCCCTGCCCGTACGTTTCCGTCCACCCACCAGCCTGGTCAAGTATAACGGCGAAACTAAGCCAGAGCTCTGGCTTGTCGACTTCAGGCTGGCATGCCAGCTGGGTGGAGCCAAAGATGACCTCGTCATCATCCGGTAACTCCCATTGTTCCTCTCCAACACCGCTCGAAGGTGGCTCGAGGAGCTACCCCCGGACTTGATCCAAGACTGGTCCGACCTGGTCCGGATCTTCGAGGGCAACTTCAAGGGCACCTACGAGCGGCCGGGCAACTCCTGGGACCTTCGCAGCTGCAAGCAGAAACCAGGGGAGACCCTCCGCGCCTTCACCCGCCGATTCTCGAAGCAGCGTACCACACTGACCCACATCTCCGACCACGAGGTCATCACGGCGTTCATCGCAGGGACGACCTGCAAGGAGTTGGTGCGGGAGCTGGGGCGAAACATCCCCAAGACCGCCAACGAGCTCATGGACGTCATCGCCAACTACGCAGCTGGCGAAGAGGCAGTTGGCGCATTCTTCCAGATTCCCCCAGGGAAGGGGAAGGGCAAGGCGGAGGAGCCCGGGGGCTCGGACGATGGGCCCAAGGGAAACAATGGGCCCAGGAGGAACAACGACGGCAACAGCGGTCGGAAGAAGAAGAAGAAGAAGAACCAACCGGGCCGGCGCAACGTCGAGCCCAACGTCGAGCACGACGACGAACCCGACGACCTTGTCGCTACAGTGGACAAGCGGAAGCCTCGAGGGGCCCCTTCCGACGGGGGCGTCTTCGATA
>CM039122.1:470481-556033 GCA_022036555.1 Microstegium vimineum | reverse complement strand
TTTGACTTTTTCAATCCTAAGTTTGACCATTCGTCTTATTTAAATTTTTGTGTAAAATATTATTTATTTTGGTGTGGCTTACTTATTTATTAAATAGTCTACATGAATGATTTAAATTTGATTATGTTTGCACGAAATTTTTGAATAAGATGAGTGGTCAAAGTTGGGGTCAAAAAAGTCAAACGAATTATAAATTGAAACGGAGGGAGTATTATTTTTAGAAAATTTGAAAGCACACGCCAATTTGTTAAAAGATGATTGTATCAGTAAAAGATGAGATAAATCTTTTGTCACGATCGCTTCAATGATGAGCGTTCACAGTAAGTTTCCTTTAAAAAATATTGACAGTAAATTGTTGCTAGCACTTCCGTGATGACCATCGACGCTAATCTCGTTACAGTGAGAAAGACACGCTGTACTGCTGTTCCTCCAGTTGCATCAGGAAACAATGCTAGTGTAAATGATCATAATACTAGAAATATAATGTTGATCATAGTGAAGGAGTCTTTTTATTGCAGGCGATCACAATAACATCGGTGAATTACTGAATACATAGTGTTTATCGTAGTACTGGAAACATACTATTGATCATAGCAAAGATGTCCTTTTTATCACAATATTGAGAGGTAAACATACATGATTGTTGTATTCGTAAAAGTTGAGAGGTAAATCTTTTGACACGATCGCTTCCATGACAAGCATTCACAGTAAGTTTCCTTTTTAAAAACATTGACAATAATTTGTTTAAGACGATTTTATCTGGAAACGGTAAATCTTTTACTCCCTCCATTCTAAATTGTAAGTCATTCCAACAATCTTGGAGAGTCAAAGCATCTCAAGTTTGACCAAGAATTATAGACAAAACCAAATAGGTATACTATGAAAATATAATTGATAACGAATCTAATGATACTTATTTGACATCATAAATATTATTATATTATTATATAAATTTGATCAAACTTGAGAAACTTTGACTCTCCAAAATTATTGGAATGATTTACAATTTAGGATTGATGGAATATATTGCTAGCACTTTCGTTCCGTGATGAACATTGTCACTTGACAGCTGAGTTCGTTAAAAAAAACATTTAACTGTAGAAAATACACGCTACTGTTATTTCTTCCAGTTCCATCAGGAATACAAATCTTTTGTAAATGATGATTGCATTCGAAAACGATGAAAGGTAGGAGTACATCTTTTGCCACGATCAGTTTCATGATAAACACTGAAAGTAAATTTCCTTTTAAAAAAACATTGACAGAAAGTTGTTAAGATGATTGTATTTGAAGGGATGGAAGGCAAATATTTTGTCAAGATCTCAAGACCAATGCATAGTATCTGGAAGGGATGATAAACATCGACAGTAAGTTGGACATTGACAGTAAGAAACACATGTTGTATTGCTGTTCCTTTAGTTGCACAAGGAAACAATGCAACTGGAAACATAATGTTGATCATAGTAAAGATGGCCTTTTTATCGTAGGCAATCACAATCACAATAAGGTGGATGTCGATTCACCCAAAAAAAAAGATGATGTTAAAAAAAACATAAGGAAAAGGGGAAGATTTAGCCATCTTTGGCCTCAATCCGCAACAATCCTTGGCCACGCAGCATTGTTGGGACGCCGGTTGACGCGTTGGGTCGATCAGTGGCCACCGCCGGACACCGTGTCCTTGACGGCCGCCGCCGCGCCCACCACCGTGTCCTTGACAGCCGTGGCCGCGCCCTGGGCCGTCTGCGCCACCGTCTCGGCAGCCTTGCATTGGCACACGCACGGATAGGCAGTGTTAGCGCGAGCACGGTCACGCAGTTACTCGTCGGCGACGATCGAGAGAGAGAGAGAGAGAACCAGCCGTGCGTACGTACCTGCTGAACGACGCCGGCGGCGCGGTGCTGCTGCAGCTGCGCGCTGTCGGCCGCGGCTCCGGCGGTGTCGCCCACGGCGTCGGCCGTGCCTCCGGCGGAGTCCTTGACGCACTGCGCCGCGTGCTGCGCCTGGCACTGCATACACACACAAGCACACACATACAGGTGAAGTGAACTCCATGCCATGTGAGTGTGAATGTGAATGTGGATGTGATCTTCTTGGATTGGAAGGAGGAGAATGCCGGAGCCCGGAGCTGCTCACCTCGGCCTCAGCCTCCGCCTTGCCGGCCTGGAAGGATTGCTCAATGTTCGACATTGCCGATGATCTCTGCTTGCTGGTAACTTGTCAAGATCACTTCAGGAACGAGCGACGGTATTGTTTGATGGACGATCAGGTGCTCTGACTGGTTTATATAGACAATCTTGGTTCTTGGAGATGATGCAGCATTGACAAGTGTCAGGCTGGTTTTGAGTGGCGAGAGAGAAGCGGTAGGCAGCAGTTGTTGTGCTTGTGAATCCTGACCACAAATGGCCATGGCTAATTACTGCTAGTTCAAACCATGTTTAGAGCATCCAGAAATAGGCAGGCAGGCACAGAAAAATAGAGAATTTGGCGAGAGTTCCAGACTTTCAGCATTCATTCATCGCACAAATGGAAAACTTCATTGCCTTTCTTTATACTTCCTCAGCCCCCCTAAAAAAATATAATTTTAAGTTTCAGACAAGTCAAAATTTTCTAAATTTAAACGAGTTTGTAGGAAATAGTATCAACATTTATATATCCAACTAGATTTGATATGAAAATATATTCCATAGTCAATGTAAGGCTACTTTATTCGGTATTATAAATGTTGGTCTTTTTTATAGATAGGTTTGGTCAAAATTAAATTTGTTTGACTAATGTCATGAGTAAAATGAGAACTGTAATTTTTTCTGGGTGAAGCAGAGGGAGTACATGAACAAGATTTTGTAAATAAAGCTCATTCATGTATTTACATGAGTAATAAATAATACTGTACATGATCTATGGCTATTGGGTATTGGCTATTATATAATCTTGACGGCAAAACACGGCAGCAAACCGATCGATTTACATATATGAACAAATCGTCATCAGGTACTAGTTGCTACAAACATTTTTTAGTGATAAGCTAACAACTCTCCATGCCACGTAGAGAGAAAAAAAAGTACGAAAACTTATATTTTGCTGACATATTTCAAGTTTGAGCTTCAGTTTCAGTTTCAGAAGAGGCGGCAAAGCTTTGATCAATTCAATGGCTTGATTTGATTTCTTCATTCATTCTCTTTTGGGGGTGCTTGTGTAAGGAAATTTGAAAGCTTATTCAGCTGCTTACATTCATTAATCTACAAAATCTACAAGCTAGTTAATCTTCACAGCAAACATTTGGCTACAGGCGGCTCAAGATCCTGCAGCAAATTAAGCAAAAAATCTAGGTACATGAACAATCACAAATCATTGACAGGCACTGAACACGAGGCTATCATCATGGATTCATTAATGGCGCTTAATTAGGCGTAGTCTGAATCCGTCGTGGTGCTGAACACCGGCCTGTCCTTGTCCACCACCACGGCGGGGGAGACGGCGGCGGGGGAGGCGCCGTCCTTGTCCTTGCCACTGACGGCGGCGCCGCTGCTCCCGCTCTTGCGCCGCGGCTTGGCTTCGCCGAGCATGGTGATGACGTCGCGCATGGACGGGCGGTCCCGCGGCGCCCTGGCCGTGCAGAGCACGGCGATGCGCAGCACCAGCAGCATCTCCTCCCTGACGTGCGCGCACCGGCCGCCGACGTTCGCGTCCAGGTGCTCCTCCACCGTGTTGCTCCTGATCTTCTCCCTCACCCACCCCACGATGTCCTGCCCTTCGCCGAACTCCGCCTCCACCGCTCGCCGTCCCGTGATCAGCTCCATCAGCACCACTCCGTAGCTGTAGATGTCGCTCTTCTGGTCCACCTTCAACGTGTACCCGTACTCTGCAACACATCATGAACAAAAGTTCAGATCCATGGATCATGGATGCTTGCTGTCTGTCTGTGGATGATGTCATGCCAACCAACCAACCTGGTGCGATGTAGCCATAGGAGCCAGCGACGACGGAGACGGACTCATTGGAGCGTGCCAATGCACGAGCAAGGCCGAAATCAGCGATACGGGCCTCCATGTCAGCGTCAAGGAGGATATTGTTGGACTTGATGTCACGGTGGATCACGGGCGGGTGGCAATCATGGTGAAGGTAAGCAAGCCCATGGGCCACGCCAGCGGCGACGTCGTAGCGGGACACCCAGTCCAGCAGCGCGCGCTTCTCAGGTGGGCCATGCAGCGCCTCCCACAGGCTACCGTTAGGCATGAACTCGTACAGCATCATGGCGTCGGAGTCGTTGTGCACGTACCCAAGTAGCCGCACGATGTTCCGGTGCCGGAGCCGACCTAGAAGCGCCACCTCCTTGAGCACGTCCGCGGTCACCTCGCTCGCCGCTGACGCCGTCACGTCGCCGTCCACCGATGACGCCGCCGGTCGCCACAGCTTCTTCACGGCGATCACGGCGCGCGCACGTGGGAGCTCCGCTCTGTACACCACCCCTGTCGCGCCCATCCCCACCACGTTCGCCTCTTTCACGCACGCCACCACGTCGGCGCTCGTGAACCCCAGCCGCTGGAACGCCGTCAGCCGCCACGGCCACGCGCCCGCGCCCAGCCTCTCGTCGTCGCCGTCGTCGCAGCAGCCGTACCACCGCTTGTACGCGTACCGCCCGCCGACTAGTGCCGTGAACGCGGCGACGACGGCCAGCATCGCCGCCAGCCAGCTCAACGCGATACGCTTCAGGCGCGCGCTGCCGCGGGAAGCGCGTGCCGACACGCCCGTGTCGTCGCGGCTTCCGAAGCATGGCGGCAGCACGCCGCCGCATAGCCCGGCGTTCCCCGCCAGCTCGTCGGGGTTGATGGAACGTAGGATTCCGTTCCCCGGCACGGGACCTGTCAGGTTGTTGTACGAGAGGTTGAGCGTCTCTAGCGCCGGCGAGCTCCCGAAATTCTCCGGTATGCCGCCGGTCAACGAGTTGCTCGACAGGTCGAGGATGGCCATCGCTGGCATCATGGCGAGCGACTTGGGGATCTCGCCGGTGAGACGGTTGTGTCTGAGGTTCAGCTTGACTAGCCTCTGGCACGAGGCGAGGCTGGACGGAATCGCGCCGGCGAGGCGGTTGTTCGACAGGTCTAGCGCTGCCAGTGCCGGGCAGTCCTGGAACTGGTCGGGGAGCTCGCCGGAGATTATGTTGTCTGACGCCAAGAAGCTCTGCAGCGTCGGGATGGTGAAAAGGCTGGACGGCAGCGAGTATTGGAGGTGGTTGTGTGATAGGTCGATGAACGACAGCGACGTCGACGACGCGAGATCGCCGGGGATCTCTCCGGACAGGTCGTTGCCTGCGAGCTCGAGTCGCTGCAGCGATGGCAGCTTGCCGAACCCGATGGGGATCGTGCCGGTGAGCCGGTTGCTCTGGATGCGCACGCGCACCAGCGACGCGCACGACGCGAGCCCGGACGGGATCCCGCCGGTGAACCCGTTGTTGAACATGATCACCTTCGCGAGCGCCTTGCCGTTGCAGATCCCAGACGGAACGGAGCCGGTGAAAGAGTTCGACGACACGTCCACCCACTGCAACGGCGAGCTCTTGCCGAGCGACGCCGGAAGCTGCCCCGTCAACGAGTTGTTCCAGAGCTCGAGCACCTCGAGGCTCGCCATGTCACCGATTGCCGCCGGGATGGGCCCGTCGAGGTGGTTGCACATGAGGTTGAGTAGCCGGAGGTGGCTCAGCTGCGCGACCTCGTCGGGGATTGGGCCTGTGAGCGAGTTGTCGGACAGGTCGAGGAAGACCAGCGTCGAGATGTTGCCGAGCTCCGGCGGGATCTTGCCTTCGAGGTTGTTCTTGTACAGGTAAAGCGCGGTGAGCGCCGGAAGCTTGCCGAGCTCCGCCGGGATGGGTCCGTCGAGGTTGCCGACGGCGAGGTCGAGGTACTGGAGGTTGGCGAGGTTACCGAGCTCCGACGGGATGCTTCCCTCCAGCACATTGTAGCCGATGATGAGGCTCTCGAGAGATTCGAGCTCGCCGAGCTCCGGCGGGATCTTGCCGGTGAGGTTGTTGCCGGAGAGGCCGAGGAACTTGAGCTTGGTGAGGCTCCGGTACGCCGCCGGGATTTCACCGCCGAAGAAGCTGCCCCTCAGGTCGATGGTCTCGAGGGACGTGGCATTGGAGAGATCGGCGGGGAGCGCGCCGACGAAGTTGTTGCCGGAGGCGTTGACGACGGCGAGGTCAGCGCAGGAGCCGAGGCCGGCCGGGAACGCGCCCTCGAACGAGTTCTGGCTCACGTCGAACACCTGGAGGTTGGACAGCGGCGCCAGGGACTTGGGCAGCGTGGTGGCGAACGCGTTGGAGGAGAGGTTGAGCACGGTGAGCGACGGCAGCCGGAGCACGTCATCGGTGACCTTGCCGCTCAGGTTCTTCCCGGAGAGGTCCAGCGCGTCGACGAGGCCGGCGGCGTTGCACCGGACGGCAGTCCATCTGCAATGCGACGAGGCCTTGGCACCATCCGTCCAGTCGGCGAGCGCGCCCAACGAGTCAACGAAGCCCGCCTTGAGCGCGAGCAGCGCCGCCCGCTCGTCGCCGCCGGCGCCAACTCCGGTGTACAAGATGGAGGACACTGTCACTAGTAGAACCAGTACTGTCACTCTGTCCTCCATTAGAATCCTCTGTCACTTTCCTAGAAACCACTTTTATTTGGGAGATGAAATCGATCAGCTTCTAGCTGCAGCAGCCAGCAGGTGCCTCTGCTGCTTCTAGTGCTGCGCCATGTCAGAGGCACTGTCTGGCACTAATGCATCTGCAGGAATGGCAGAGGCTGCAGCTAGATGGAAGAAGAAGAAGATGGCAGAAAAGGCTTTATATCATCATTCTCACTAGAGAGTCCCAAGATCGGGTAAAGCATGTAATAAGATAATGGATCTTCTTGGCATTTCTTAACATGCCACCGTGCTGTTTGTTTAGTGCCTAGACACCTCACCCTGCGAACGAATGTGAGCTGGGTTTTGGAGAAGGGCCGGGCATGAGAACATGGAACATGGAGGGAATGTGTTTTAAAGCCATGTCTTTTGTAACCTGCTTTTGGGAAATGTTGCCATTCTTTAATCTTTTACTTTGTGCATGCATGACAGCCCCCATCTGATCAGAGTAGATTAATTGCATTTGCATCTTCAGTTTACATTCCCTGTCATTGCAGACAGTAGAAGATTAGCTTTCTGAACCTGATTGATGATTACTGGCTAGTATATAGGAGTAGTACTAATCAGAGACCAACAGACCCTGCTGCTGTAAATTAGGTGTTGGTACGGCCTGTTCTTTTGGAAGCTTCTGTTATCAAGTTCTGAAACAGATCTACTCCTGCATTTTGTGTAGATGAAAGCCTAAGATTTCAACTGATCCTGATCTACTAGTACCATGGAGAAGCTAGCTCCTACTCTCTGTTGTACAGATAAGCTATTGGGACAACAAGAGCTACAGTAATTTGAGCAAAACAAACAATGCTAATCCTTTGTCAGTTACTACCAGTCAGTAGTAGAACAGGATGCTTCCATTTCAGGCTCTAAAAGAAAATATTTAACCCAAAGGGAGACAAGAGGGTAGAGGGGTATGTTTTTGTTGTTGTCCTGATGCAAGCACCCTAACTAGCTAAGAGATCTGGACACATGTCATGCATATATAAACAACTAAAGAAAGTTTACCCTGCCTAAGCATATGTACAGTAGTGCACTGCATGTGTTGAGTCTGCCCAAGTTGACCTTGTTAAAATAAAACCTGCGCTAATCATTCCTGTGACAGTGGACATGCATGCAGTAGCTGCTGCTGCTCCTGCTGCTGTTACTGCTCTTCTCTGACAAGGGGATCCTTTGAGCATTGCTTCGCACATGTCTCCAGTAGAATGTCACCTGTCCTACATGCATCAGATGAAAAGGGAACAGAAGTAGTACTAGCAGTGTAATTAAATGGGTTAATTAGCAGGTGAGTTGACACAGTTTGGAAGGCTGCTGAAACACAGTCAGCAGAGAAATAACTCACAAGTGATTAGTAAATTGGTCTGCAAGGATGCTATATGCACTTCTTCCGTATCTAATGATCTGAATGGATATCTGAGCAAGCACAAACAACAATAGCTGGGGACAGAAATATATACTGCATCTAGAAAAACAACTGCCATCAAATTCTTCCTACGAAGAAAACATTTCTGCCTAGAGGTATATTGTTCATGAGAGATCTTAAGGCTGATAATTATTAGAAAAGTGAAATGAACAGTTCACCCAGTGAACAACAGAAAACCAGGTGAAAGTAAATGGAGCTTCTAGATGCTGTGTTTACTAAGTACTCCTACGTTGTTGGTACTGAAGAAAATGCCTCGTTTGGCTGATAAGCCACGGCTGATGATGTTTTGGCTGTTTTTCTGTGAGACAAAAACATTGTTTCGGTGGCTGATAAGCCAAGCGAACAGGGATGTCAACTCTATGAGCATGTTTTGAAATCCATGCTGTGTTGTAGACATATTTTTTTTTAAAAATAAGAACTATATGGTATTTTTGCGTTTTTGCACATGTAAATGTGAGACAAAAATTAACTAGGGACAAAGGAACAGGTGCATTAAACATTTAAGAACTGATAAGTTAAAATGGAAATGTTGCCCAGTAACAGTAGAAACACTATGCACTAGTTCTTATTTACCTACACTATTCTTGCATATATATAGCCATGTCCCCTTATTTACTCGCCTTTCTAATTACAAAATTAAACTAAGATAGCTGCCTAGGCCTAATAGCCTCCTGATTCAGCAATAATTTATACATTCATCCATACCTTTAAGTACACCGATTTTGAACAGTAACTTGGAAAGACGAATCTGAGTTTGCACCATGCATATGCATGGAAGGATGCATAGATCAATTGCCATGCTCTCCGATCCATAAAACAAATGGAAAAAGTACATAAGGAACAGTATGTGCACCCAGCTGGGTTTATGAATTTGTGTATCTAGTCCAGTTTGATGTATGTGGCACATATCAGAATGTCAATAATCTCCAAAATAAATGTGCCACGATACATCAAAACGGCTAGAAACACATCTAGATCAATCAAACAAAGTGAAGTTCTGGTGGCAATAATACTGATAGAAAAGCCTAACTAGCTAGCTAGCTAGGGAACACAAACCAAAGGAGTTCATAACCATATATAGGTTCTAACTTCTAATGAGCTGAAGGACACTAAGCAAGGTGCTAGCTTTTGCACTAGCTACTAGCAAACTTTGCATGCAGATGCAGGATATGCAGCTAGAGCTAGAGGTGCAGAGCAGGCTAATGTGTACTCAAGATGATGGGATCATATTATGCATACAATGGTATGGCGTGAGGTGCTATTTAAGCAACTGCTTATTGTAGGCATACCAACCAAACTTAATCATGCAGCCATGAGTTTGGTGTTGGAGGAAAAGTAGTAGTACTCTACTAAGAAAAAAAAAAAAAAATCCCCAAAGTTAGCCATGCTAGCCTGTGACATTCTCTCATCATTAGCCTGTAGCTTCTTTGCTTGCCTGTAATGCATAGCAATAGCAATCCAATCATTTTTGCACCGCCGACCGGCTTCCAGTGCGTGGAATCATTTCAGTTAAGCTTCATGTTTAGGCTATGATCTAGTTGTTAACCTTGTTATTCATGCCATATTGCAGAAACATACTCCCTCGGCTCCATATTGTAAAAGAAGTCGTTTATTGGACAACGATACGGCGGTCTCCAAAGCATTACTTTGACTTCATATTTCTATAAAAATATTTATTTAAAAATTATATATATATATATATATTTATAAAAATATATTTCAAGATAAATATTTTAATTAATAACTTAAAAGCTTAAAAGTATTTATGATTTATATTTTCAATGTTTAACTAAAATCTTATCTAAAACAACAATATGAAGGGAGTATATAGATAAAGGTGACTAATGTATATGTTGTGTGTACGTATACGTACGCCTGCTAATGCGTATGTTTGCAGTCTTGCAATGCATCAGTAACACATTTTCTATATAGATACATCAAGCTTTTAACATAAGAGATCGATTGAGCCTTAAGAGATGGTGCGTAGAACTTTACACTGACAAGGCAATGGCATAGGACCAAGGTTAGAAACCGTGTATAAATATATCTTTAGGACCATTGTCGTAGATAGAAAATATATAATGACCCTGTTCGTTGCGCTAAAATTTAACTTATGCTAAATGTTTATGCTGATTTATTGTGAGAAGAAAACATTGTCTGTTCCCCCGTAGTGCAGAGGCTATATCATAATTGTTGAGCCCGTTTTTTCATTAAGCCTACAGAAAATTTTAAAAGGTTACATCAGTGTTTCCAATCTTACTTGCGAGCCACCAGCGAGACTAAAATACTATAAACAAGAGCAAGGCCAAGGCCTACTGAAATTCTTCAAATGATGCTTGTATCGTAATTGTCATGATAATGTTGGAAACAGTGGCATGTACACATCGTTGGAATAGGCTAAGATTTTGTATCTCGGATAAATATACATGGTTACCTGACAAGACGGCGATGAATTAAACAATGTCAAGGAGCAGAGATGTCACTGACTGTCTTTAGCGCAGCTAGCGCAACTCGAGGGGTTTTCCACCATCCATATGACTCCTGTCCTATCATCATCCTTTGGATATAAAAAGTCAAAACCCAAAGAGTTCATTCCCTGAACTTCCACTCTCTGGTTTCTACTACTACTCCAAAACTTCTTCTTATCTATCTAATAATCTCTCACCAATCATCCAGAAACAGTATCAAAAGAGTGGTTCATTCGGGTTCGGACAGGGCATAATAGTGTATAAATAAAGCAACTAATGGTACCGTAATATAATTAAAAATAGATATGATCTCGATCGATTTGATGAATCATTGATCATTAGTTGGTTGTGCTGCATATGCATGTTGCATTGCCAACGGCCCGGTGATCACTTTCATTAGTGGCATGCATGCAGTTTGTTTGCCACCCTTGCATTGCCTTGCCGCGGGAATCTTCTTCTTCTTCCCATGTTATGTTTGTTGCTGCTCTATCTCCAATGAAACCATGCATGCATTCACAAGGGTTGCAAGACTAGCTAGTTAGTTGCATGGAACAGCATAAGTAACATCTCATCTTAGGTGGCTGTCTGCTTTAGTTGTTAGGTCCGTGCAGGTTTCCCCTGTATGAAGAAGTTAACTGAAATTTTAGTAAATAAACCTGAATAACAAAAGGTAGGTCCTGTATAGCATTTTTTTTTGACAAAGATGCATTTTAAACCATAAACTTAAACATTGCATTTTATTACATTTTTATCTATACTTTTTTTATGGGAGAAACATATGAACTCACCCATGCATGTCGTATTGCATTATCCTTGACATAAAAAAAACATCTGATGATCAGTTATTACTAGTACCTGTCATAGAATCAACCGATCGAGTTTATGATTTTTTTCAGATTGCACGCTTAATTTATTTCAAAGTAACATATATCCCCAAATTGTGCGATGATATATTATAACTGGCTTCCTTGACAGAATCTGAATAAAACTTAGCAGAGTTTACTTATTATTATTAGAGATTACTATTGGCAATGGGATTAAAGTAGAGATTTATTTGAGCAATGTGAAATCAATTAGGGGGCTCTAGCTAGGCCTTCAGCTATTATTGCAGAATAAAGTTGAAACAAAACCAGAATCAATTAACATGCACAAGTAAGCAATCATGTAGAGAAACATGCATGGAGATTAATCATCGAGATGGGGGAATAATATTCAGTTGGCTGGCTTAACAACAGCTAGCCTCATCGCCACCGTAGTCTACTAGCTAGTTGGTGGATTAGCTTAGCTTAGGTAAGGTAAGCCACATGCATGCGCACATGCGAGCCATGGATAAACAGGCCGGGCACCACCAACGACATCAAACGATAAACTGAGGCTGGCGGCCATGTGAAACCCTCTTGCTAAGCACCTTCCAAACTACCTACTCCTCTTTCTCTCTCCTTCACCTTTCCCTAATTAATCATGCATATATATATTCTTTTATTTTACGCGCAGCATTTCAATAGGCAGGATTATTATATACTTTTTATAATATGTTATTAGTCCCATGCCAGTACCTCACACAGGCATGGGTGTCTCTACCTCGCTCTTCCATGTGGGGCCAACAGCTGGACTGGGCCTGACATGTCAGTGAGTTGGAATACATGCATGTTTGTATATATATCCTAGAATTATAGTGGAGATGAGCGTCACACCATTATCAAGCATGAACTTGCCCATGAGTTAACATGCATGCCCCTGCTGATGAATACAGCTCAAGAATTAATCATGCAAACAATCCCAATATATATGTAACTATATTGTTAGTTTCCTATAGTGAGGCGTTTGGTGAGAGGCATGTGCATGCATGGGTGTCATTGGCATTGTGAGGCAGGCTTCTACAAACATATATACCCTGCTCCATCGTACACATTTTGGGAGGAGTTGGATCGAGTTGGAGCCCAACGAAACAATGAATCATCAGTCAGTCATCGGCGGCAGGTGGCGGCAACATGCATGCAATGCACGCAACTGCAAGTCTGCAACGTATACTAACACACACGCCATGGCGACGAAACAAACACGTCGTGGGTGAAATTATTTTTCTTCCCCTATCACGTAGGATAAAGCTAAAAAGTAGCTTATCTCAACTCTCTCCCATTTTTCTCTCATGTTCATGTATAAAGTTGTTGGTAGAACTATTTTTCCGAACACTTTTTATAAAAAGACTCATCTTCACTTAGAGAGTTACTTATGAAGTTATTTTCTAAAAAAACAGCTTCACTAGTGAAGTTAAACTGTATCAAACAAACTGGATCCTAATAAGGTCTAAATTTTTTTCTACCTTTTTAGCACAGTCCAATTACAATGGTATACTGCTGTCTTCAATCAATAAAAAAAATGGTGATACTGCGCAGTTCGTTCGCCTGCCCATAGCCCATAGCCATAGCCCACAGACGCCGCACGCTTACTGACTCAAATTCGTTAGGGGCTCGCAAAAGCTGGCCCAGCAGACTCCGATAGCTTCTTGGCCCAGTGCCCTGTAACCGAGCATTTAAATGACAATCATCAATTAAATGATGATGGAGGAGAGGATGGATTAGATAGGGACTGCTTAATTAGGAGATTCTTTGTCACACCCAATTTTAAGAATAAAATTGAATGCGAATAACTCATGTGTGCCCAGGGATCAATCACACACATAAGCCCATAAATCTTTAAATAGTACAATCACTGAGTGTTTATTACATAACGAATAATATTCTTAAACAAAACAGCGAAAATAAAGATAACTCTCGCGACGAAGCTCCACTTCACAGGGAACGCCGACTGGTTGACCACTAGCCTAGTACTCCTCACGGTAGTCTTCAAAGCCATCTGAAGGGGTTGAGAAAGCAAGAGTGAGCATTTAAAGTACTCAGCAAGAGTAACATAAGGTTATGAAGCTCAAAGGCTGACACTGTCTGTACTGCGGTTGCTTTTAACTTGGTCAAGTTTTACCAACACTTAGCTTTAGTTATGCATAACCCAATTAATAACCACATGATAAGATTAGTAACCAACATTAACAATTAAACAACATGATCATCTACACTGTGAGTTTTCCAGGCCGCTCGTGACCGTGAGCACGGCTATCATGATAGATTTACACTCTGCAGAGCTTATACACTTTACCCACAAGCCGTGTTGCCCATATGCCCGGGTTTGCAACTCCCAAAACACTTCCAAGGTGAGCGGGCAGGGAACACTATGAAGTCTTTCAAAAGCCCTTTCTAGCATGTAGCGGACCCTACGGACCCAATGCAAAGGGGAATATGGGACACCCCGATGGTACCACCCGCAGCGGTCCCCACACAAGCTATACCCCATAACCAGCTCGGCAAAGGTGCCTTTCACGAACCACAAGCATGTTAGTCCAAACTTCATACTTAACTAAAGCCAGAGCCATTATAGCACTCATGGTTGCATTTAAGTCCCAGCTTTTGCCCTACAGTGGGGTCCTATTCCATGTTGCTATAAAAGCCAGTTTTATCTCATTGTTGCATATATCATTAGTCAAGATTCATCTCAAGATCCATTATTGTAAAGCATAGCAAAACTACCCATATGCATGGTAACCCAAGGTGTCAAGGTAAAAGGATAACAAAGCTATGGTAAAGATCTAGATAGGAATCAAATTAGACACATGCAATCATGACTAGATGAGTTAGGGTGAATAGGTAACAAGGATGATCCCATGTTAAACTTGTCTTGATCACAAAGCTCTTGGTGATCCTGATCTGCTGCAAAGAACTTTTGCTCACCGAAGATCTCACCGGCTGTACTCGATCAACATCACCACGCAATCATCCGAACAATCATACACGAAGCAATAAGGATATGATCAGAACATTACACCATAAACAATAAAGAGGTTTTGAAAAGGTTATAAAACAGATCTATACTTTACTACGATCACAAAGACGCGAAAACCACGCTAATCGGACCTAAAACGAATAAACTATAGATTATACAAGATTTTGAAAAGAGCAAGATTAAAGCATTAAAAGAATTAATTTAGTTTGATTTTCAAAAGTAATTAACATAGATGAAATCTATACTACTGGATAGAGCATAAAATTACGGATCTAACGCAACTTGAACGGATCGATTTGGATTTAAAACGAGCAAATTATAGGCATTTAAAGTTCAGTGGCAAAACTGTAAATAGAGGTTTTTGATCTCGAGGTGATCTCGAGCTAGGGTGCTTGGTTTCACACGGAATTTGGTCGGGGAGAAAGAGGATGAAGCCGCGAACTCACCTAGGTGCTTGGCGGGGCTCGGGGACGAACACGGATGGCCGGCGACGAGAGACAGCGGCGGTGGCTTCCTGCAGACCGACGATG
Organism: Microstegium vimineum; assembly: GCA_022036555.1. Lineage (NCBI taxonomy): Eukaryota > Viridiplantae > Streptophyta > Magnoliopsida > Poales > Poaceae > Microstegium > Microstegium vimineum. Next base: position 541,127 of record CM039122.1, on the reverse strand, counting down.
AGGTCAACCGGAGCACAAACGAGAGGAAAAAGAGAGGGGAAAGATGTTCCGCACGTATGCGAAGCCGGTGCGACGCTCGGCGAAGAGATTGGAGTGGCTCGAGGCGCGGAACGGCGGCTCGACGGCGAGAGCAGAGCGGTGGCAATGGCATCCCTGGCGGCGCTGCTGCTGCTTGCGAGGCAGCCGAGGCGATGGGAAAAGGCGGCGCGGGGGCGGTGCTATTTATGGCGGCCGGGGATAGAGTCCCACGCGGCTACGGGGGCGCGGAAACCGCGGAGGAGGCGGTTGCAGGAGCACGCGGCGCGGCGTGTCCGGCTCGGACTCAAGGAAGGAGAAGAGAGGGGGCGCTGACGGGCGGGCCCGTGCTGTCAGCGAGAGGGAGGAGGGAGGAGTGGCGCGGTGCGGGCCGAGAGGAGCTGGGCTGCGGGGAGGAGGTCGGCCCATGCGGGATAGGTGAGGGGGAGAGGGGAAGCAGACCAGGGGCTGGGCCAGGCAGGCCGAAAGAGAGAGAGGGAGGAGAAAAGGATTTTCCTTTTTATCTTTTTCTTTTGTTTTCCAAATTGATTTTCTAAATTGATTTTGAAATTCCTTTTTGAGTTTTACAAAATTCAAACCACACAAGAAAATATGCAGAGGCATGAAATGCACAAACAAGTTAAACCCTAGCATGATATTTAATTTTGTTTTATTCATTTAATTCTATGATCACAAAAAATATTTGAAATAAATCAAATTTAAGCAAATTCAAATCTAATTTCTATTTCAAATTTTAGGGTGTTACAAATCTACCCCCTTAAAAGAATCTCGCCCTGAGATTCCCAGGTTTTACTTACTTAAAGAGTTGAGGGTAGGTTTTTCTTAGATCCTCCAACGGTAATTGTTTTTCGGGTACTCGTAAACACTTCTTGAGCTGAGATACGTGAAACACGTCGTGAACTCCTGACAAACTTTCCGGTAACTCTAACCGATAAGCAATTTCTCCACGTCTCTCAAGAATCTTGAACGGACCAATATATCTGGGTGCTAACTTTCCTTTCATATTGAACCGTTTCATACTTCTCATAGGTGACACTTTCAAGTAAACATAATCACCTACTTCAAAAGACAAATCTCTTCTTCAGTTATCAACGTAACTCTTCTGTCGGGACTGTGCTATCTTCAGATTATCTCTGATTACTCGAACTTGTTCTTCTGCATCTCTCAGAACATCTGGTCCAAACACTTGGGTTTCTCCTGTTTGATTCCAGAACAACGGAGTTCTACACTTCCGTCCATACAAAGCTTCAAACGGTGCCATCTTAAGACTTTCCTGATAACTGTTGTTATATGAGAACTCAGCATAGGGCAAACTCTTGTCCCAACTCGTACCATACTACAAAGCACAAGCTCTCAACATATCTTCTAGCACTTGGTTTGTTCTTTCTGTCTGTCCATCTGTCTAAGGGTGATAGGCTGAGCTGAAATTCAACACTGTCCCAAGGGACTCATGCACTTTCCTCCAAAAATGCGAAGTGAACTGGGTTCCTCTATCTGACACAATCTTCTTTGGAACTCCATGCTGGAATACTATCCTTTCCATATATAACTCAGCTAACTGTGCTCCCGTATAAGTGGTTCGAACTGGCAAGAAGTGAGCTACCTTAGTCAAGCGATCAACTATGACCTAGATTGAGTCATAACCTTTCCGAGTAAGCGGTAACCCAACTATGAAATCCATACCAACTTCATCCCACTTCCATTCAGGTATCTTCATCGGTTGCAACAGTCCTGCAGGTCTCTGATGTTCTGCTTTAACCCTCTGACATGTATCACATATTGCTACATACTCTGCCACATCACATTTCAATCCAACCCACCAATATTTCTCTTTAAGATCTAAGTACATCTTAGTGCTTCCAGGATGTATTGAGTAGGTTGACTCATGAGCTTCTCGCAGAATCGTCTGTCGAATAGACTTGATGTCGGGAACGCAGATCCTCTTTCCATACCACACTGTACCATTATCATCTAACCGGAAACCTGGTGATCTTCCTTCCTTCATGTTCTCAACTATTAACTGCAGATTCTTATCCTGCAACTGACCTTCACGAATCTCCTTCTCTAGTGTAGGTTCCACTACCATCTCCATAGCATTCGCAACAATGCTCAAGTTGAGATGCTCAAGTTCAGCACACAACTCTTCAGGCATAGGTATTGTCCGAATCTCATTAGCATAACTTTTTCTGCTAAGAGCATCGGCCACAACATTGGCTTTACCAGGATGATAGTGAACATCTAAGTCATAATCCTTGATCAGTTCCAACCAACGACGTTGCCTCAAATTCAAATCTGATTGAGTAAAGATGTATTTCAAGCTCTTATGGTCGGTGTAGATGTCACACTTATGACCAATAAGATAGTGTCTCCATATCTTCAATACATGAACCACAACTGCTAACTCCAAGTCATGAGTCGGATAATTCAACTCATGCTTCCTCAGTTGTCGCGAAGCATACGCAACAACTCTTCCTTCTTGCATAAGCACACAACCCAAACCAAGACGAGAGGCATCACAATAGATAGAGAACTTCTAACTCAAGTCTGGCAAGGTCAACACAGGAGCTGTAGTCAATCTCTTTTTCAATTCTTCAAAGTTAGCCTGACACTTCTCTGACCAAACAAACTTGGTATCCTTCTCAAGCAACGCGGTCATAGGTTTAGATAGCTTAGAGAATCCTTCAATGAACCTTCTATAATATCCAGCTAAGCCAAGAAAACTGCGAATCTCACTGACATTGGTTGGGGGTTTCCAATTCAGTACATCTTCCACCTTACTAGGATCAACTGATATACCTCCATTAGACACAACATGGCCAAGAAAAGAAACTTCTTTCAACCAAAACTCACACTTACTTCTTTTAGCATACAACTGATGCTCTCTAAGCTTTTGTAATACCAATCTCAAGTGTTCAGCATGTTCATCATCGTTCTTGGAGTAGATCAGAATATCATCAATGAATACTACCACAAACTTATCCAGGTATTCCATAAAAATCTTGTTCATCAAATACATGAAGTATGCAGGTGCATTGGTAAGACCGAAAGACATCACCGTATATTCATACAACCCATACCTCGTAGTGAATGCTGTCTTGGGAACATCTGAAGCACGGATCTTCAACTGATGATAACCAGACCAAAGATCAATCTTGGAGAACACACAAGCACCCTTCAAATGATCAAACAAATCATCGATTCTGGGCAAAGGATACTTGTTCTTGATAGTTACCTCATTGAGTGATCGATAATCAACACACATCCTCTGACTGCCATCTTTCTTGTCAACAAAAATAACTGGTGCACCCCAAGGTGAAGAACTGAGACGAATAAAACCTTTATCCGACAACTCTTTAATTTGTTTCTTAAGTTCTTCTAATTCTTTTATTCCCATCCTATATGGTCTTTTAGCTATAGGTGCAGTTCCAGGTATTAAGTCAATTATAAACTCAATGTCACGATCGGGGGGCATACCTGGCAAATCTTCTGCGAACACATCTGGAAATTCATCCACAACACTATCTATTGGGTTGTCATTCTCCTCAAGCTGGTTGACAACGGCTGTCGGTGGAGGTTGCATAACCACATCAACACTGATCCTGCCCCCTGTAGGTGTAGGCAATTCAACTATCTTCTTATCACACTTGATCACTGCATCTTGCTTTCTCATCCAGTCCAAACCCAATATAACATCGATCCCAGCGGTCCTCAAAACTATAAGCTGAGCTTTGAAGTCTACCCCCCTTAGGGTAACAGTAACCGATGGACAATAACAATCGGTTCTCATAACCCCACCCGGTGAGTTTACGATTATAGGGTTTTGCATTGCTACTAATGATGTTCCATGCATTCTAACAAAAGCTTACGATATGAAAGAATGCGATGCTCCAGAATCAAATAGAACGGTGGCAGGGATGGAGTTGACAAGGAACGTACCCATCATCACTTCTGGTGCTTCCTGAGCTGATTCTGCAGAGACATGGTTCACGTCCTATTGTGTGAGGGCGGCTGGTACCTTCCTCTCTGATTGTTGCTGTTCTGACTTGGAGGGTTTAGTGAGTTTTGTTTCTTGGGGCAGTTATAGGAGAGATGTCCGGGTTCACCACAAGCAAAACACTTGATGGGGGTATTGAGAACATTAGTCTTTGCTGGGGTACTGCTGGATGAGCCTTGATGAGGTCCTGAGTAACCACCCTGCTGCTGGAATGGTGGACGTTGCTGGTTCAGGTTACGGTTCCCAAAGTTGGATGTGCCTTGGTACCTCTGCTGGTAACCTTGCTGAGGATAGTTGGGACGCTGGCGAGTGTTGCTCCCAGAAGCTTGTCCTCTAAGCTTCCTCTTCTTGTCCATCTCCCTGCGTTCATTGTCCAGGACGATGGCACGGTTCACCAGAGATTGGAAATTCGGGTATGTATTACCCTTCAGCTGCAACCAGAGTTCATAGTAAATCCCCTTTAAGAAGAGACGCTGCTTATCAGCATCATCCCTTACTTCATTGGGTGCATAACGAGCTAGCTGCGAGAACTTGTCATGGTACTCGCTGACGGACATCTGTCCCAACCGAAGATTCCTGAATTCTTCTTGCTTCAGCTCTATGATTCCCTCTGGAATGTGGCACGCCTTGAAGTCCCGGGAAAACTCTTCCCAAGTGGTAGCAGGAGCATTGCCAGGGCGAGCATCTTGATACGTCTCCCACCAAGTCTGAGCTGCACCTTGAAGTTGACCAGAAGCATGCAATACTTTCTCCTGGTCGTTGCACTGGGCGATGTTGAGTTGCTTCTCCACCGCACGCAACCAATCATCCGCCTCCAACGGATCACTGGCATGAGAGAAAACAGGAGGGTGTCCTTGCAGAAATTCCCTCCGCTTGTTGACAGGTGGAGCTCCAACAGGTTGATGGGGTTGGTTCTGCATGAACTGCATCATAGCTTGCATTGTCTGCATCATCTGAGCCTGCATCTGCTCTGGGGTCATCGCAGGTGGTGGAGGTAGAGGGTGCTGGTTATTGTTATTGTTGTCACTAGTGTTGGATCCGGAGTTGGTCCTGGTGCGAGGCATTTGACACATAGAACATAAGAACGATTTTAAAACCTGACACAAGATGAGTCTGCAACTTTCCTGAGTTTTCAGCCAACAGCAGTCTAGAAAAACAGTCATATCTAAAGTTCCCAAACTCAAACAGAGGCAAAGCTTACATGGTTGGAAATATAAAGAAGTTATCTACAACTTTCGTAATTCTGACTTTTTCTGATTCTGACATTAACTTAACCATAAACTGCTTTTAAATAGATCTGTCCGGATTACCAAACTGCGTAGAAACATCAACTTGCAGGAATTGTTTCTCTTAACTCCGAACAGATATGAAGGTGCTTCTTGCGGCCACGGAAATATAAGGAAGTCTACTATTTTCAGTTAAAGTTTTGTGATTTTAGGACATTCAGAATTAATTAGGCAAAATTAACAGGACAGGGAGGTCTGAAAAGATAGATTAACGAAAACTGCAACTTTACTTATTATTAAGCTTTTCAAGCAACCCAACCTAAGCTATGAGTGTTGTGGACAAGCCCACAACCTCAACAATTATTACAAAGAACCAAATCACACATTAGCATAAGCATAAGCAACTAAACACTTAGAAGAACACTAGCACACACGACTCATGAACTAACGAATAAACTATAAAGGGACTCCTAGTCCTAACTCTTCTTGATCTTCTTGAAGTTCTTTGGTAGCCCAAACTCTTCACGAAGCTCATCTTTTTGTTGGTGACTGCGCTTAAGCTCCTTGCGCAGCTCCCTTGCTTCTATTAGGAGATGACCATACATGTTCATCATCTCTTGAACGAAGTTGACGAGCTCATTCAGGACGGGGCTACCTTCACCGTTAGGTTCGGCGATTATCCAACCTTGCTCTGCATCGAAACGAGGGATGAAACGGCGTCGGGTGTTGGCGATCCTTTCTCTGAACTTGTTGTGGATGGCCATATATGCAGAGAACGCGGCATCCTTCATACTTGCTTCTATGGTAGGATGAGCAACACAACTATGGAAGGTATAGTCCACACGTTCAGCTGCTTGCCCACTAGCACTTCCACAGATATAGATCTTCGCCTTCCAGTAGGTGTTGGCGAGGGGATGTTTGAATTCCTTGCAAGTGTACATGGTTGCAATCTCTGGTCCTCGGTGGCATTCTCCCACAAAATCCACCAGCTGGGAGTGAGCGTAGCTGCTATGCGCTCCTCCTCGGATATACTTAGTGCGGATCCACCCTGGCTCTTCTGGCAGGTCTTAATCGGCAACATCGAAAGTAGAGGAATTAACATCAGCACTTGGGGCATGGGGGCTCTCTTCCCCATGGTACTCTTCGCCACTGGAGATTTCCTGGATCTCCTCCTCTGATTCTTCCTGAGATTCCACCATTGTCGCTTGAGGTTCAGGAGGGGCAAACTACTGCTGAGGAACACGTTCACTGAAACTGAGTCGAGCTGATCGGCGAAGGGTAGGCATCTTGAACATGACCAAGATAGAGATAGATTAGAACAAAATTTTCACAATAGAATAAGTCAAGTGTAGCAAAAACAGTTTGAGAAAATATATATACAAGAATGTAAGCATGAAAAAGAGAAGGTAGAGACAAGATAAGAAGACCATTCTAACTAGGCTTGCGTCCTACAGTCAACACTTGCTTTGATACCAATTTGTCACACCCAATTTTAAGAATAAAATTGAATGCGAATAACTCATGTGTGCCCAGTGATCAATCACACACATAAGCCCATAAATCTTTAAATAGTACCATCACTGAGTGTTTATTACATAACGAATAATATTCTTAAAAAAACAGCGGAAATAAAGATAACTCTCGCGACGAAGCTCCACTTCACAGGGAACGCCGACTGGTTGACCACTAGCCTAGTACTCCTCACGGTAGTCTTCAAAGCCATCTGAAGGGGTTGAGAAAGCAAGAGTGAGCATTTAAAGTACTCAGCAAGAGTAACATAAGGTTATGAAGCTCAAAGGCTGACACTGTCTGTACTGCGGTTGCTTTTAACTTGGTCAAGTTTTACCAACACTTAGCTTTAGTTATGCATAACCCAATTAATAACCACATGATAAGATTAGTAACCAACATTAACAATTAAACAACATGATCATCTACACTGTGAGTTTTCCAGGCCGCTCGTGACCGTGAGCACGGCTATCATGATAGATTTACACTCTGCAGAGCTTATACACTTTACCCACAAGCCGTGTTGCCCATATGCCCGGGTTTGCAACTCCCAAAACACGAAGCAATCACCACGCAATCATCCGAACAATCATACACGAAGCAATAAGGATATGATCAGAACATTACACCATAAACAATAAAGAGGTTTTGAAAAGGTTATAAAACAGATCTATACTTTACTACGATCACAAAGACGCGAAAACCACGCTAATCGGACCTAAAACGAATAAACTATAGATTATACAAGATTTTGAAAAGAGCAAGATTAAAGCATTAAAAGAATTTATTTAGTTTGATTTTCAAAAGTAATTAACATAGATGAAATCTATACTACTGGATAGAGCATAAAATTACGGATCTAACGCAACTTGAACGGATCGATTTGGATTTAAAACGAGCAAATTATAGGCATTTAAAGTTCAGTGGCAAAACTGTAAATAGAGGTTTTTATTTAAATTCGAATTAAAACAGATTTAAAAGGGAGTACGTTTTCCAGAGAGGAAAGCGTAAAGCCGAAAGGCGCTTTTAGGACTGCGGGTTGAGGGTCAAAAAAGGGCAGGGGCTCTTTAGCAAAAAGCCAGATCGAAGGGGTATCTTTGATCCTGAGTCACAGGATTTGATCTGAACGGTTTAGATTAGAAGAAGGGAGGGAGTGGGCGGTGCTCCACCGGAGCAGAGGCGCGGCACGGCGGGGCGCCATGGCCGAGGGCCGGCGCACGGCGGCACGAGGTGATCTCAAGCTAGGGTGCTTGGTTTCACACGGAATTTGGTTGGGGAGAAAGAGGATGAAGCCGCAAACTCACCTAGGTGGTTGGGGGGGCTCGGGGACGAACACGGATGGCCGACGACGAGAGACAGCGGCGGCGGCTTCCTGCAGACCGACGACGAGGTCAACCGGAGCACAAACGAGAGGAAAAAGAGAGGGGAAAGATGTTCTGCACGTACGCGAAGCCGGTGCGACGCTCGGCGAAGAGATTGGAGCGGCCCGAGGCGCGGAACGACGGCTCGACGACAAGAGCAGAGCGGCGGCAATGGCAGACCTGGCGGCGCTGCTGCTGCTGCTTGCGAGGCGGCCGAGGCGATGGGAAAAGGCGGCGCGGGGGCGGTGCTATTTATGACGACCGGGGATAGAGTCCCACGCGACTACGGGGGCGCGGAAACCGTGGAGGAGGCGGTTGCGGGAGCACGCGGCGCGACGTGTCCGGCTCGGACTCAAGGAAGGAGAAGAGAGGGGGCGCTGACGGGTGGGCCCGTGCTGTCAGCGAGAGGGAGGAGGGAGGAGAGGCGCGGTGCGGACCGAGAGGAGCTGGGCCGCGGGGAGGAGGCCGGCCCATGCGGGATAGGTGAGGGGGAGAGGGGAAGCAGGCCAGGGGCTGGGCCAGGCAGGCCAAAAGTGAGAGAGGGAGGAGAAAAGGATTTTCCTTTTTATCTTTTTCTTTTGTTTTCCAAATTGATTTTCTAAATTGATTTTGAAATTCCTTTTTGAGTTTTACAAAATTCAAACCACACAAGAAAATATGCAGAGACATGAAATGCACAAACAAGTTAAACCCTAGCATGATATTTAATTTTGTTTTATTCATTTAATTCTATGATCACAAAAAATATTTGAAATAAATCAAATTTTAGCAAATTCAAATCTAGCTATATTCTAAAACGTTTGATTTGTCGAGAAACGAGATATAAAATTATTTTGGGAGAGAGAGTATGCTACTATGGTGCAAAATCCAGTAGCTCTCTCCAAAAAGAGTGCTACTCGAAATTTGGACTAAATTAAATATTCTTAAATTTGACAAGACTTATATAAACTATTATCAATGATTGTATCTCTAAATAAATTTGTTATATATATATTATCAATGATAGTTATTAAACATCATAAATACTTTCTATACGTATTTCATTAAATTCAACACATCTGAAAACCAAAAATAAATTTGTCATTTACCGTGGCAAATAGAAAAATCCTCCCACTCATACCCCTCCCTCCTATGCTTGACATGTGAATGAGAATGTAATTATTAGGGGTAGAATTGTCTTTGACATGTGAAAAATCCTCCCACTCATACCCCTCCCTCCTATGCAGAGAGGGTTGTCGTTCGATGGCGGCGTGCACGCAGCGTCGCACGCGCTCCTCAGTGTCCTACCGCTGCGCATGATGTGCGCCGCCTCCGACCTCGGGACGCGGTGCGCCGCCGCCACCACCACCTCCGCGACACGTGGGAGCGGACCCGGAGCGCCGGGTGGTGGTGGTGATAGCGCGCCCGGGTCCTGCTGCTGTATGACAAGCACCCCGGCGGCATCGGCCTGGCGGCGCAGGTGGAGCGCCTCTTCGGCGAGCTGTTGGTCGCCGCCCTGCAGCTCGTCTCGGCATGCGGCTGCGCTGGCGTGGATGGATGCCCGAGCTGTGTGCAGTCGTTTGCGTGCGGCGGGTACAACAGGAACCTGGATAAACAAGCGGCGGTCATGATTCTCAGGGGACTGATTGAGAACGTGACCGGCCGTGGCGGCGGTGGTTCTCGGCGGGGGAGTTGATGCGCGCAAGATCGAGAGAGAGCTGCGAGATGACCAGAAATGCAAGTCCCATGCATGCAAATGCAAGCCTGTTGTGTGCTTATGCATCAAGATCTAAGCCTCATGTAACGCATGAATTTTTAAATGGTTTCTACATTTGCATTAACTAGTAAACAAACGTGTCTATCCGTTACGACGAAATAGATAGCTTGCTGCTTGGTCACATGCATGGATTCAGATTCCGTACCATGACTTGGAGATGAGTGTTGCTCAAACAGTGGTTCTGTGTTGGATTTGGTGGAAGCAGATCCCAACTGGAAGTGAACGAATTTGGTGGTCCTGTGTTGGATTTGGTGGAAGCAGGTCCCACCTGGAAGTGAGGAAATTTGGTGGTCCTGTGTTGGATTTGATGAAAGCAGGTCCCACCTGGAAGTGAGGGAATTTGGTGGTTCTGTGTTGGATTGGATGGAAGCAGGTCCCACCTGGAAGTGAGGAGGGAATTTGGTGATGGCATACGATGCTTTTTATGTGACACCGTCCTGTAACCCCGTCGCAACAAAATTTTGAGCTCCTCTTCTCTTCTCTTCCCCCGCGTCCCCTCCGCCCTCTCGCCTAATGATAGTGTGGCTCTGCTAAACCCCATGCATGGCGGTGATGCAATAACGGTCCAAGACAGTGCCAACTTTCAGGCTCCAGCGCCCACTAAACCAAAGGGGGTTAATTGGTGGCGTGCAGTGCACCTGATAAATGTATGGTTAAGAAAGGTCAGAGTTCTTGATCCATATATAAAGATCAAATTAAAATATCAGCTGTTGACTCAAAACCTTAGGCCTCGTTTGGAATGGAGTATTTCCATAGAAAAAGTACAGGAAATAAAACTATAGGAAAGTTTTGGAGGAAAGGTGTTTGGATCAAAGGATTTGTCAATTCCTTTCCTATGGAATGCTAGCACATGTATGCAGTCTCAAAGGAAAAAAAGAATCTGCTCCTAGCTCATGGTTTCCTTTCCTTCACGAAGTCCAAGAAAATAAAGCATACTTAGTTCTGCCATTAATGTATATATGTTCTTGATGATAAAAAAATAATATATATTGCGGTCTGAAGCAGCAGGTAACACAGCATTGCAGGCTAATGGCCATGAATCACTTTTGGCATTGTGGACCCGGCCATTCACGTATGATAAAATGCTTCTATAATTTAAATTACTTGAATTAATTTAGCACTAAGTACTAAGGATGTTTTATCATTTCTATAATGTTTCTATTCCTGTGATAGAGATTCCTGTATTCCAAACACATCTTCCTATCACGTTCCTGTGGTTTTCCATTCCTCTGTTTTGCACCTACATCCACATTCCTTTCCTGCGGGTTTTTTCATTCCTCTGTTCTAAACAGGGTCTTATTATTATTATTCCTCTATTTAGAACTCTCCATCCCAGCAGTAGCCACCTCGAGTTTTCTAACCATCGATCGCCCGAGAAAGTAAACTTTGCCCTGGAGGGCACATGCGATTTCCATTGAGATGTGTGCACAACAGTAGAGTGACAATATTATATTATCTCTTTTTTGTTGTGCATGCATCTCAATGCGAATCGCGAGGGCATATGCCCTCAAGGCCAAAAAAAAAACTGCTTCCTCGATCGCCCATGTTGGCATCTCTGCATGTGTGGCTCTGCTAATTAATCCTGCTGCTAATTGCACACTTCCCGGTGTCTGTCAGTACTGTCAGCTCAAGAACCCAGGAGGGACGAGAAAGCCACCGTGATCCTCAGCACTTCTGTCAGTGTCAGTGGCAAGCTTCTGAACTTTTTGTTCTTTGAGTTTGTGATCATGCATGGTTGTGGAGAAGAGGAAGAGTATGAACTGAACCCAAAAAAAAAATCTTTTTTGTGTTTTCAGACAGAGTACAGACAAATCAGAGGACAGAGATTCCAGAGGAGCAGCGCGATCGAGGACATGCATGATCCTGTCGACCTCCAACTCCAAGAGCAACGGCGACCACCAGTTCCTGGCCCTCCTCCTGTGTGGATGCAGATTCAGTGGCAAGTCAAGTCACGGCGTACCTACCATACATATCCATCGTCTAAGGACAATCCAATCCAAGGGTGGCCAAGAATTGGCACAGGTGAAAGAGAGGCTGCGCCCGCTCGCCGCACTGGCAGTGCACGCCCACAGAGCCGGCCGCGCACGTTCGCCACGCCGTGCCCGTGATGGCCACCGGCTGGTTGCCGTGTCCTGTGCGCACTCCGGCCCACGCGCTGGCCGTGCATGCACAAAGCACTTGCCGTGAACTCTCGCCACACCGATGGCGCACGCTCGCACCGCTGGCCCTGAACTCTCTGTACGTGAGCTCGCCGCGCACGATTGTAGTTGCAGGGCAGGCAGGCTATCAGCTAGCTCCCACACACTGGCCCGCACGCTCGTTCGCCTTGCTGATATGATGCAGGCCCGCGCCGCGTTGCTCTCCGTGCGAGCCATCTGCCATCCACACGTGATATGGCTGGCTGTCTTCACGAGAGAGATCATCGAAGCCAAACCTGGTGGAAACGATTAAAGCCGCCGTTTGATCTTCCAGGATTCTATGCTTGCACTTGTTGAGCGTGTCGTCACACTCTTGAGCAGCACGCTTCAGATTTTTCCGCCAACGCAACAACGATGCATCAATGATCATCTGCCACTTTTCAGATGTCTCGAGAGCACACCCCAACTTGATGTGCGCCATCTCTAGCCTCTCCATGTTCTCGTTGTCCATCACTTTCTGTTTCCCCTCATGCCTGTGAATCAGATCAGATAAGATTTGGCTACCTGCCTCTTGGACAACTGCAGAACTGACCATCTCTGCCATTAGGATTCAAGCATCTATAGTGTCCCTTCCCTGCTCATGAAAAGTAGCATATAGCATTAGTCAGCACACATGAGAGCGTAAAACATATGGAATTTGGATTGTAAACAAGAGCTGAGTGTCTGTACGAATCTACCTTTGATAGAATTGCACGGGAGTAGTGAACTATAGTGATCAGCTTAGCTGTCCTTTGTATGATGGTATCTCTATAAGGAGGTGTTGGTCTCCATACGCCAAGGAAATGTTGGCTCAAGAAGGGATATGTGACTTCAATCAATAATGTGAGTCTCTGCTGCTTCTATATATGCATGAATATAATTGCCTAACATTCATTAAGTGGTGGCAAGTTGACAAAGCCCATGCTGTGTGAATAATCAAATGGAGGCTGCTATGCTTCTCTTTACGCGTATGAAACTTCATATAGCTCCTGGAATCCGCGGTTTGTGAGCGCCTCTACTACTGTTTATGTTACTGTTTACGTACGTCTGCCCAATCACGGATTGGCGCGAGCATCAGCGCTCCATTGGCCTCTCCCTCCTAACCGCGTGGCTTTCCTGGGCCCACCTCTGTAGCCCGTTCGGTCTCCGCCGCGCCACAAGAGGGGTCGTGCGTGTGCGACAAAAAAACCGGCCACACCAGAGGTCTCCGCATCATCTCTAGATTGTCGACCCCTCCGTCACCTCTAATCCTCCGCTCCGGCACCGCCCTTCATCCCTGTTGGGCCGACGCAACTCCTCTATCCCTGTTGCCTCCAATCCCATCCTTGCTTCACGCAACTCCACGTCCTTCTCCTCCTCCACCCATGTTTTCTTTCCCCTCCGTCTCCGTCTCCTACTAGATCAGCGTGGTCAGGATGGCCATGGCGAACCTTGAGGACAACCTGTGGTTGGCCGGTACGTAGTCCGGCACCGCCTTGGTTGTACGGCGGGACTTTCTGCTCCTGGTTGGTGCTGGTAAGGCGCCTGCTCCGAGGGGCTTCACGCTTCCCCGTGTAATGGAAGCGAGCGGAGGAGCCGAGGTCACCCACCCCAAACCAGTCTGCGCGTTTCAATTCCCTATGGTTCCTCGCCTCCGCCGCCAGGACGATGAGAAGAGCTACAACGACGGGGTCGCGAGATGGCATGACATGCCATGCCGTCTCAACCCCGGCCCCGTCGACTCCCCCGCGTCACTCGCCGGCGGCGGTGTCCTCTCCCCCACACCCTTGCAATGTTGATGGTGAACCAGCGACGTCGGCACAGCACCTGCGATGCCGCGACATCCTCGGCGATATGTGTTCGACCTATCGACAACAGGCCGTTACAAAAGTCGATGGCGCCGGGCTCCTCTGCGGCCGTCAGCATGACGAAAGCGGCGCGCGGAGATCTCTAACCACAATCCGCCGCGAGCATAAGGGGGAAGCAGCGTGCAAAGGCTCAGCCACACCCACCCACAGCTCCGCGGACTGCCATCGAAGGCTGCACGGCAAGGCCACCATGCAGTCGATCGGTGGGAGATGAAAATAATATAGATGGGTTACAAAAGTTTATACCCGTTCGCTACCTATACACCCAATAAATTGCAACACATCTTAAAGCAGTTCAAAAATTCAACAGATACAAATCCAGGAAATTAATTAATATGAAACATAACATAATTCAACACTTAATTCATCGAGGTCTCCAATCAACTTCAACACATCATCAATGTAGAGTAGGCAAACAAGAAGGATACATATATATATAGTAGTTTTCCGATATAATAGTAAAAAAAGGATGACAACCCAACCCAAAGCCCTTGATAATCTATATAGAACTAAACATATATATATATATATATATATATATATATATATATATATATATATAAAATATATATATATATATATATATATATATATATAGATATACTGCGAGCGCGCGGCTGGGAGTCGGAGTCCTCCTCGATCCCGGATCGGTCGCGGGTTTCGTTTCTGACTCGTGCAATTCAATAGATGCACGCACGTTTCATTATATTATTATAGCAAGCACAAGATACGCCTCGGACCTGGTGGAGCGATTTGGATATGGCCCAGGCCCATTGAAAGGAAAAAAAAACAGCCCAACTTACCTATTCCCGCACAGCCCAGGCGTGGCTGGTGAGCCCGACGCCGAGTGGCGATAGGCGCCCGGCGGTATGATTAGTTCCACCTCGACAGCTCTATGAGGTGAACCTCAGCTTAAAACTCCAAGGTCGAAAAGCCGGTCGAACGTCTTTAAAAGGATACAATATGCGCTTGCATGGGCTCTTGTTTGTTGGCTATAGAGGCCTTTGTTGGGATCCTGTAATGGGTTTTTTTATTTCTTTTTATAGATATAGGTACCAACATTTTTTTTAGCAAAATTGTTTCTCTAAACCCTTTAGTGACATGTGAATGAGAATGCAATTATTTCTTTAGTTTTTGTTGTTTTTTATTTTGCCAAATGGATCCAAACATGCAAGGCAAAAAAATAAATTTGTCATTTGTCGTGGCAAATAGAAAAATCCTCCCACTCATACCCCTCCCTCCTATGCTTGACATGTGAATGAGAATGCAATTATTAGGGGTAGAATTGTCTTTGTATGTGTGTCATTTACCATTTGCCAAGGTATCCAAACACTAAAAATTAACAAAAAGATTCGTCAAATTTATTTTGATGCCATGTGCCATGTGTCAAAAAGAATTGTCTTATAGCATTACTAGCAAATGCCCGTGCGTTGCTATGGGAACCTTATAATTTTCAACAAATAAAAATAAAAATATGAAGATTAGTAGGTTAAAATCAACGTACAAATAACAACACACTATTTTTGAGCCACATTCAATTAAAGAAGCATCAATTTTAATAATAGTGTCAAACTAAATGTGTGATAGACTATCTGGCCAAATGACTACCTCTTTCATATATTTTTTGCCCATGATGCAGCTATCAGTTACCCTGATATACATGAAACTAAGAATAAATGTATCCCAAGTGCAAGGCAAACACCATGGTCATCATGACTCTTGACCAAAATCAGGAATATAATGGACAATATCAATTCCACTATCTTGTGTAATAAAGCAATGGGTTCCATTACCACACATCTGAAAGCCAAAAATAAATAATGGATCAGCATATATTGTACGAGAACAGCAAGAAATGTTTGTTGATTGTCCACACAAGACAAAAAAAATCTCTACTAAAAGCCCCATGCGGAATCATCCATTGGCTTTCCGCATTCGACTAAAAAGAAAGATGATTCTTCACTCTACTTGATAGTTGGTGGAGCAAAAAAGGAATATGTGCATATGAATTAGAACAAGGAATAATAAACAATTGCTTGCATAGCATTTTCAATTGTATAAATCTCATAAACACACGTTTTTCAAGTATGGAAATGACTCATAATTACCCACAACTTGTGCACACATTTTTCCATATCTTAAGTCGTTTTAATCTTAGGCTGCAACTAAAATTCAAAAACTGCCACCAATGAAGAAAGGGACCTAAGCAAAGTTATAATGTCAAGCCAAGTTTGTAAAATTTCTCTACCTGTGTTTTGACACTTGACACTAAAATTTCCTATGTAAAATAAAGAACTTTAGACCAATGACAAGCTAGTATACTTATGTACAGTAAAGATCTTTTGAGTAGCACATAAGGACAATACCAACATACCATGTAACCATGCAATTCAACAGATGCAATTCGTGAGAAATTGTCCTCATTGGTGTATTTTTCATCTACTATATTAGACTCCTCTGCCAAATTGGATGAGTCATGTGCATGCAAATCTGATGTGGCAATTGTTTGGGTATTCAACAGATATTCATTCACAGGGTTTTCTACATCTTGATTTGCCTCAACATTGACAACAGCATGTTCATAGAGCTCAACCAATCTCTTGTTATCCTCAATCACAACCTTAAGCGGCATCCTCAATTCTTCATTCTCTTTGGCCAAACCAATCGCAGTTTCATGAGCTTCTGCTTCCCGTTGACTTGCAGAAGCTATTGCATCAACCAAAGTTTTAAGTTCCATCTGAGCATCAGACAAGTTCTATAAATATGTCTCTCCTTGCTCCTAGAGCTGTGCAGCCTTGAACTCTTCATCCGTGTTATCGCGTTTGTTTGTAAGCTCCAACTTTGTGGTCAGCTCATTGACATGCCTGCACATTGTTTGATATGTCAGGCAATTGCATGAGAGCAGTAGCTGATAGCATGGAAACTGAAAGTTATGTACAAGCATAAGCATGATTATAATGCCTAGAGAAACTGGGAACAAACATGGGGTGGAATTCATAGGAAAGAATCAACAATAATGTGTTTCAGAATTTCAATTATCCTGTTGTGTAATATACAAGGACTAAATACACGACTCCCTCCAAAAAATGTAGGACATTTTAAGATTTTAGACAGTCAAACTCTTATAGTCCTTCAATATATGAAAAGTTACATTGATTAACACATGGTTAACGTTACTATGTTCATCATGAAAATTACTTTCATAATATATAATTTTCTCTATCTATTTAGAATTTTATACTTCTCAAAATTACATGTCAAAGTGTCATATATATTGGAAACAATGTCCATGTCTTAAATGACTCCGCCGCGTCCTCGTCGGCGGCCGGGACGAGCCAGCACCGGACGCTGCCAGAGGCTTTGACCTCGTCGTATGTGATCCCATCGCCAAGGAGTGGCGGATCGTGACCATCCCGTCGCCGCGGGTGCTCTGTTTAGCTGCGGCGGTTCTCTGCTCTGCCACCTCCGATGCCGGCGGCGCCTGCAATCACCTTGATTGTCACCGTGGACACTTCCTCGTGGTTCTTGTAGGCTGTCTTCGTCTTGATAGGAGGGCCTTCATCTACACCTACTCTACTCATCTGAAACTGATACATGGAACGGCCCAATCTCCACTCACCTCTCAATCGGCTCACCTCCATGGATGACCAGCAAGTGTGTGGGGAATAATGACCTCTACTTTGGGTTCCCAATGTCCAACGAAATCCTCAAGTACGATCTGCAGTTGGGACAGGTCTGTAGGATTGAATTCCCAACTGAATGTTCCTTCAATCAGTCAAATGTGTTCATAACCACGGAGGGGAGGGTGGTGGACTGGGGATTGCCACCATACATCATCACGCGCTCCACATGTGGACGTGGTCCAGCGACGACGAAGCTGTTGGTGTTGGGTGGATGCAAACCAGAGCCATTGAGGCTCCTCCCTGACGACGCTCTCTTGGGGTCAGCTGAACCTCATGTGGCCGGCTTTACAGATCCTCCCTTTGATACCGTTTTCTTGTCGGTGAACAATTGGCTCTACGCAGTTGATCTGAAAACTGATAAGGTGGTGAAGTTTTTCAAGGGCAAGGGCATGCGTAGTATCAACACTGTTGTTCCTTACATGAGCTTTTGCACTCCAGGTACACCGTCGCCTAGTTTTTTGTTTTTACAATATTTAGAACGAGCAGTGTTTGAAAGGGATGCCAACATGGCTATTTTGGATGGTATGCTCAAGAACAATTAGTTTTACAAAAGTGGAATATCAGGACCTCTTCTCAAACTGGTGTTATCCTAATTCCTACCTAAATGTTTTTATGTTGGATCATCTATGGAACTTTTTAATATGCCTAGGATTCTCTTCATCTATTTTTAAGCTTGTTTTGTTCTGATTCTGACAGTAAGACCCTGACAACTTAGCCTAAGCTAGGGAGGTCTCCAGGTTGCAGCAGGAGGGCTAATAGAAACAGCCATTGCTTTGACATCGTGTCTATCTTTGATCCTATTGATCCATTAGCTCCATCTGTCAATGTGGGTTAACAAAATTCAAATAGTTGGTGGCATCGGTGTTAAATTAAGGGGCATATTGTCCAGTGTCTTCTGTTGAGTTGTTGCAAGTGTAGCTCTTAACTTATGTTTGGTTTGTGGGAAGCAATTATTCATCAAGGGGTAGTTGATTCCTTAAGCATCTAATGTTTTTTCTCAAAATTTGTAAATTCCTGCAGCTTTGTGAGCAGCTTGTACAAATGAGGGACCAAGTGCTGGTGGCTCAAGTGCATGAAAGACTTGAGGTGCTCATGTGAGAGCTCGAGCAAGGGAAAACTGAGTAGCAGTAATGGTAACTAGCTAGCATGAGATCTTTGGTGGGACAGCACAATTTGCTGATTGACCTTAACTTGTTAGCCTTTATGGTTTGTGTTTCTTGTAAACTTTTTAGCTTGATCTGTCTCTATGAAAGCCCAAGGCCATATCGGACTTGTCTGTGAGCTGTTTACCACTGAATTGTCCTACTTGGTCTGTGACTATATGCTGTCCAGGATTTTTGCCTGTGATGAAAACCTGGAATCTGCATATTAATTGTTCCTTTCTCTTCTAAAAACGTGTAGGCCCTAGAAAATGAGCATTGTGAAATCAAAACACTTCAATTTCAAATGTTTCATGTTGTTCCTACATAATGTCGGTATGTTTCAAAATTTTGATTGGATAACCAGGAAATTGTTAATTTATTGTTGTGTTATTTACTTTTGTGGCTAATCTGGTGAACATCCGAATTCAGACACTTTATATGTGTGATCCTTGAAACCACAACACGATCAGGACAGAGGCCATTTGGCATAATTAAACTTGTGCATAGGTCAAACTAAAGGGTGGAAAAAGAATTGACATCATCTCAAAGAATAACAAAGCACATCAGTTTTCACCCCATGCATATCAATTTCCATCTTTATTACATTAGGAGATGTGTAACTTAATCTGCTAGCCATGAGGAATCAACTAAACAAAGTATGCATTCTTACTTCTGACTCTCTTTCGTTGCTGCGGGAGTCTGACACTTTGCCACAGAGCATTGTTGAAACTCTGTTCATACATATCCGCTCATCTTTGTTCGTTTCATTTTGCTGAATGGTTCATCAGTTATCAGTATATGGCTCTGCACTTGAAGTCCAGTTTAAATGTAACAAGGTTGCAGAAGATGGTGATATGGTGAATCATGCTTCACCTTGTCGAATGCGGGCATTGAAGCATGAACAATGTCAAGGCTTCCGTTTCAACTTACAGAAGCTGTTGTGTGTTTGCTTAGCAGGGGCTCCTGGGAATGGATGAATAGTGATGCTGATTGGAATTTGGATCATGATTTAGTTGTCATCATTTATCTGTGTTGCTGATGCACAATTTTTTTGGTAGCCTGTAAATAATATATACTCAGCGTTTTGCTTCCTTCCAGGTTAGTTGCCGTGACAGATTGTTAAAAGGAACTGAGTTCCTTTTTGGAGCTGAACTAGATTAGAACGTCAGCAAACTTGCCAAGGCTATGGTTCTTTTTCTTTTTGAACAACTTTTACTTCTAGATATAGTGATCAGATTTAAATTGCAATGATATATGGCTATTTTGGCCTATCTCTCTTTCTCTTAATGCAATGATATGCAGTCCTCCTGCATATTCGAGAAAAAAAAAGATTTAAATTGCATGTTTATCTGTGCGGTACTTGGTTTACAGTGGTGTCATTATATATTTGGTTTACGGGGTTCAGTTACTCAATTTGCACTTCATAATTTATTGTTTACTTGGCTCTCCCTTTTTTCTAAAAAAAAACTATTGCTTACCTCATCTGCTTCATTCTTTCTTTTCGTCACTTGATGCAAGAGCTGTCACAAACATTGTATTCAGTAATTTGCATTGTATTCGGTAAGAACAAACACAAACTGACAGTTGGTGCAACATTTCTGTGTTCATGGTTACATCTCCATATCCTTGCCTATGCTGCAGAGTGCTAAAGCCCATCTCTTCAGCTTGGGACAGTGACCTCAGCAAAGTTCCTGATGTTCTAATTCATGCATTCATTTCTGTCAAAAAAAAATCTTGCATTCAAAGCCACTAATCAGCTCAAAAAGAAAGCAAATCACTAGGTAGATGCCATTTAGTGATACTAACTCATGAGCCAAACTTCAGTTCAGCATCACACGCTTCATTCCCAAAAGAACGGAGGCACCGCTAAGAAACACAGAACAACTTCGGTAAGTTGAAAGGGAATTGTCAACATTGTTCGACATGCACCATCACCACTGGATGTTAAAACACACTAGATTTATGTAGGTACACCATGGAGCATATAAAGCTGTACTCCGTAGTGTTTTGATTTCATAATACCCATTTTATTGGGCTTAGAATTTTTAAGAAAAAGGACGGAATAATATCCACGTTTCAGGTTTTCATCACAAGCAGGAATCCTAGAGCACATATAGTCACAGTCCGTCACAAGCAGTCATAGACCAAGTAGGATGCAGGGGCAAACAGCTTACATACAAGGCCAACATAAGTTTGGACTTTTTTATTGAGCAAAATAACTTTGGACTTCTAGAGATACAAACCAAGTGAAAAGGCTTAATGGAAACACAGACCCTAAAGGCCAACGTGGCCAACAACAATCTCATGGATGCAAAAGGTGTTGTCTCATCATAGATCTCATGCTATATTTTTTAGAGTTCAAGGGCCTGGAAAGCCCCGGCCTTATATTTGCATAAAAGACCAGAATCTGACAAACGGTTTACAGCATAGACGGGTTAACCAGGGTAACCTACCAGAGCTCTCCAGCATCTGGGCAACAAAAAACTCACCCGCAGGGAGTAAAACCCAACGCAGCAAAAGGGAAAAAGAACCAAAGACAGTTTGACAAAGTTACTACTAACAGAACCGAGGAGACAACAAAGACAAACCGTCATGATCTCATGCTATTTACCATTACCACCACCCAGTTTCCCCTTGCTCAAGTTCTCATATGACATGATCACCTCAACTTTCCAAATTTACAAACCGTCATCATAGGTGTTCATGTGCTTGAGCCATCGGCACTTGCTCCCTCGCCTTTAAAAGCTGCTCCCAAAGCTGCAGAAATTAACAATTTTGAAGAACATTAGATGATTTAGGAATCAACTCCCCCCTCGATGAAGAATTACTTCTCACATACAAAAGAGCAGTTAACAGCAACACTTGCACCAACTCAATATAAGACAATGGACTCAAGTTGAAGATAAATAGGCCTCTATATATAGCACTGTTATCATCAACCATTCGAATGTTATTAAGTCACATTGACAGATCGGAGCTAATGAACGAACAAGATCAAAGATAGACACGATGTCAAAGTACATAGGCTTTTATATTATCTCTCCTGCTGCAGACCTTTCTTGGCTGAGGCTTAAGTTGTTAGGGCAGTACCATCAGAACAAAAGCATAATTCATTTAACACTGATATCACCAACCAATTGGATTTTGCTAAATCATATTGACACATGGAACTAATGGGTGCATAGTGTCAACACGTTGGCAGTGGGGCCCAGGAGCCAGCGAGACTGGCAATGGCCCCGCGAGTGACAGAGTCAAACATTTTCTTGGACTGGAGCGACCATACGAATTCGTCTTGTGTTCAGTGAAAACAAAAACAAACATACACTGATGAAATTGATGCAACCACAGCAGAAATTGAATTTGGTGCACGTGCAACCACAACAGAGCAGGAATTGATCCAAGACACTCTTCAGTTTAATGCCTCATCACACAAGAATACACTGGAACTGATGAACATTTCATGATTCATGACCACACTCTACAAGAACAACCACATGCTTCTTGGCAACCTTGTTCCAATTCGGTGATGAGAATGCATGGACTCACAACTAGTAAACCAAAATCCAAAAGCTAATTTGGAATCGGAATACTGGTGGATGTTCACTAGCTAGGTTACTGTGACCCGGAAAGGGTGTGTCAGAATAGTACAGTAATAGCTGTCCTCCTTATGTATGCAGCATACTGCATTTGCCATGTACTACTAAATCCCATCTAGACCAAAGAATCTGAGACATGAAAATTCGCTAACACTAATGGGAGGTAACATCCCATCACATGGGCAACTATTGCTTGCACTGGATTGAGCAATCAGGTAGATGAACTTGCGCTAACTGCAATTGATTGGCTGCGCGCCTCAACTATATGAAATCATCTAAGATAAAATCTTCTCATTATTGTAATCATCTAGTAGAACAAATTTTATAACTCAGTCTGTAATCAAGATTGAATATCATGTGCACTAGAGTGAAAATTATTGTACTGTTATTCTTTTATGATATCAGTTTTTTTTGTGAGGTTTACCCATGCACAAGCTGACTGAGTTTTTAGTTTATTACAATTCCTCAAACAAGGTTGGTCAGTACTCAGTACTACTTTCAACCTTGTTTCACACACATGCGGAACTGGTAAATCATAAGTGTTCCAATTTCAGTTCAGCTTTATACTTTCAATAAACAAACTACTTCCAAGGAGTCCTGTTATTCCTTAAGCATGAGATCATGACGGTTCGTCTTTGTTGTCTCCTCGGTTCTGTTAGTAGTAACTTTGTCAAACTGTCTTTGGTTCTTTTTCCCTTTTGCTGCGTTGGGTTTTACTCCCTGCGGGTGAGTTTTTTGTTGCCCAGATGCTGGAGAGCTCTGGTAGGTTACCCTGGTTAACCCGTCTATGCTGTAAACCGTTTGTCAGATTCTGGTCTTTTATGCAAATATAAGGCCGGGGCTTTCCAGGCCCTTGATCTCTAAAAAATATATCATGAGATCTATGATGAGACAACACCTTTTGCATCCATGAGATTGTTGTTGGCCACGTTAGCCTTTAGGGTCTGTGTTTCCATTAAGCCTTTTCACTTGGTCTGTATCTCTAGAAGTCCAAAGTTATTTTGCTCAATAAAAAAGTCCAAACTTATGTTGGCCTTGTATGTAAGCTGTTTGCCCCTGCATCCTACTTGGTCTATGACTGCTTGTGACGGACTGTGACTATATGTGCTCTAGGATTCCTGCTTGTGATGAAAACCTGAAACGTGGATATTATTCCGTCCTTTTTCTTAAAAATTGTAAGCCCAATAAAATGGGTATTATGAAATCAAAACACTACGGAGTACAGCTTTATATGCTCCATGGTGTACCTGCATAAATCTAGTGTGTTTTAACATCCAGTGGTGATGGTGCATGTCGAACAATGTTGACGATTCCCTTTCAACTTACCGAAGTTGTTCTGTGTTTCTTAGCGGTGCCTCCGTTCTTTTGGGAGTGAAGCGTGTGATGCTGAACTGAAGTTTGGCTCATGAGTTAGTATCACTAAATGGCATCTACCTAGTGATTTGCTTTCTTTTTGAGCTGATTAGTGGCTTTGAATGCAAGATTTTTTTTTGACAGAAATGAATGCATGAATTAGAACATCAGGAACTTTGCTGAGGTCACTGTCCCAAGCTGAAGAGATGGGCTTCAGCACTCTGCAGCATAGGCAAGGATATGGAGATGTAACCATGAACACAGAAATGTTGCACCAACTGTCAGTTTGTGTTTGTTCTTACTGAATACAATGCAAATTACTGAATACAATGTTTGTGACAGTTCTTGCATAAGTGACGAAAAGAAAGAATGAAGCAGATGAGGTAAGCAATAGTTTTTTCTAGAAAAAAAAGAAGAGCCAAGTAAACAATAAATTATGAAGTGCAAATTGAGTAACTGAACCCCGTAAACGAAATATATAATGACACCACTGTAAACCAAGTATCGCACAGATAAACATGCAATTTAAACCCAGGCTCCTATGCGTGTGAACTCAATTATGTATATTTGTGGACCTGTGGATGTCACCTTATTAAGTTATGAACTACTCTAAATTATGACTTATGTCATATTAAATTACTCCCTTCATTCCAAATTATAAGACATCCCAAAAATCTTGAAGAATCAAAGCATCTTAAGTTTGACCAAACTTATATGATAATATAATAACATTTATGATGCCAAATAAGTATCATTAGATTCGTTATCAATTATATTTTCATAGTATGACTATTTGATGTCATAAATCTTTATAGTTTCCTCTATAATTGTTAGGCAAATTTGAGATGATTTGACTCTCCAAGATTCTTGGAATGTCTTATAATTTGAGATGGAGGGAATAGTATATACTGTGGCTATGGCCTTATTAAGCTGTGCACTCAACTTTGCATACTGTGGCTATGGTTTTCATATTAAATCATGTGTAGTTGTTATATTATTAAAAAATATCCTAGCCATATTTTTGTGTCACTGTTATTTTGGAGAATGGCCTATCCCATACCCATATCTGTATTTGGGAAACATAGATGACAAGATAACAAGGCCAACCCAATGATATCTTTTGCCCTGATATGTAGCGCTACGGCGGAGGCAAACCCTAGCCGCCTGACAGTGAGGGAGCGAGTACCAAGCTTGGCAAGCTCCACAGTTCACACGGTTTATAGCCTGATCTATGCAATAATTTTTTTTGAGCGATTTTATTACTTATTTGTATCCAATGGCCGTTGCTTGGGCGATTTTGTTTTGCTTCGCTTTGGACCGCTGGATCCGCGTTGCTTTCCTGCTAGTACTTTCTGGAAATCAAGAAGTGCAGTCTTCTTGATTTTCTTAGACATGAGTACACTACACACGCCTTCTGTTGAATCAATGGCTTCTGTTTTGGCTATAAGTCGCACCATTAGCCCCCTGCTCTGTTGAGGTTCGACGTAGGAAAAAATGTGAGAAAGCGTATCTATGGGTGCAAGATTAATGGACCAGGCAGGGACTCTATACCTCTGTGAAAACCAACGATGTTCCTCAGGGTCGTATCTTGCTGCTGTTTTCTTTGATTTACTACTCGCTCAGTTATGTTGTTGTTTCAATTAATCTGTTGAGTCACGCTCTGAATTCTGTTTGGAAGCAAAGTGAGGAGACTCAAACATCTCAATGTTATCATGTGGAGAACACACATATGGTCTTCAAAGTTCTCTGATTGCTTCATGCTCAAACTTTTCTTGTCTCACGTTCTTTCATGTGAATTAAGTCAACATGTAGTGATTGCAAAGCAAATGAGGAAGATATACCATCGGAAACTGTGCTGTTGATAATTCTTCAGATGATCTTCAAAGTTCTCTGATTGCTTTCTCCATGTACCCTGTACCTGTTGTATCCGATTGATGTTTGTCTAGTGAAGTAGTATTCTATTTTCTTTGATTATGCTATCTGAATATTGGTACTGGTTATGCTTGAGTCTGAACTGTACTGAGAAGCAACATGAAGATGTCTTGTAATCTGCCCGTCAAAAAAAAATGTCTTGTAATCTGAAGATATCTGATGTTGATACATACATTCATGGTCTTCAAAGTTCTCTGATTGCTTCCTTTACCTACGTCTCCTTATCTAAATGATTCTGGGTTATCTTCAGTTTGTTTTATGCCTGAAGCTATGTATTTAGATTATTTCTTAGTTAAGACTTATGAAGTTGTATGTCAAGAAGCAAAATGAGGAGGTTGATGCACACACCATCTAATCCAATTACATGTGTAGTATACTTGTATTATACCTATTAACTATGATTATTTTTAAAAAAAATTATCGATGTACATGTTGTTTTGCTTTGTTGAGCTAACTTTGTTGGATCTCTTTGTTAGAGCGAGATGTTGGAATACCAGAACGTTGTTGGGGGGAGGCTGAAGCTGAAGGGTAAAGCGCTGGATGTGAAGGAAGGTGGAGTCAAGAAAAAAAAAAGAAGAAGCATCAGCTTGAGGAGTCGTCTCAGATTCAGCACGATGAGCTTCACAAAGGTTTTTTTCTCTCGTTATTACACTGGCCAATCTTAGACTTAATCATCTGCTGTTCAATTTGTGCACAATTGGATGTGTTGATGAGCATTACTATGTTGTTAGAGGTGGTACCCATCAACTACTTGGTTGTGTGCATGCTACCTCTGATAATTTCTGGGTTTCCATGCACTGAATAACTAATTAGTTTTTTTGTTACATAATTGCCAATGGTTACCTCTGTTTAGGTGCCTTCTGTTTGTTATATGCCCATGCCGTAACAAATAGGAAGTAGATTACTAATGCTTCTAACAAACTTTTTTTGTCGCATTTGTTTCTCTATATATGCTTGGTGCTCATCTGTGAGACCCCGGCCCAGAGCTTAACAGGACTAATAGAATACTCATACCAACAAGTTGCAACTTCTTTTCTGAAAGCCCATCTAATGAGAACTCCAGGGTTAAGTGTGCTTGGCCTGGAGCGATGGGTGACCGACCGGGAAGTTCTTCCCGGGGGCGCATGAGTGAGGACAAAGTGCGCCGAAGACTGGTGTTGGTCTGTGAGGGCAGTCTATATCCTAGAAAAGCTCGGGGCGTTACATCATCTTATCTGTATTTGGATACACTGTTTTGTAGTTTTTACAGCTGCTGCATGTATGTTTGTTTTTTGTATTCATGTTTTGATAAAGGATCCTAGAGGCATTAATGAGAAATTTGATATTTAGTTTGTGCTCATAAGTGTTATTAGTGGCTATGTGACCTGTTTGCAGAACAAACAAGAACCCTGGTCCTGTAACCTTCTCGGTCACTCAGTTGTTGATTGCGCATGTAATGACAATGTATTTGTTTGGAGATTTGGATAGCTTAGTGTTATGACATTATAGGATTCGACAGTTTTCTCATGTTATCGGTGGATCAGTCTTTACTAAAATAATCTACAGAGTTGTGTGTCATATTGATTTTTCTGACGCCCTAAGCTGTTGAGAGATATTTGGCATGCTCAGTTCATTTTTCCAACTTGTTTCATTTTATACATTATATCACCTTTTGTTCTTTGTATAACTGCACTTTATGAATCTAAAGATTTTCAGCCGGTTACACTCACTACATATCTAATCCAACGGTTATTCTTCAGGGGGGGACTCTGACTTACCAACTATCCCAACAGTGAGCTGATTGAAGATGACAAGATGGGAGATGAAGAAAGGAATCGACATCCTGACTATGACCATCTCACACCAGCGGAGCGACGCTACATAGAACAGAAGCAGAAGATTGACATGCAGAAGCTGGCCAAAGTTGCCGACAAGTCACACAGGGACCGCATCCAGGACTTCAACCAGTACCTGGCAAACCTCAGCGAGCACTACGACATCCCCAAAGTTGGCCCTGGCTAACGTAGCCAAACTGTTGTGTACGCACAAACACTAGATAGTATGCTGGGTGGGCTTCAAAATAATAATTGTATGTTGGGTCTATCCAGCTTTATGTTAGTATGTTATGTATCATTCCATATAATACTCCCTCAATCCCAAATTATAAGACATCCTAAGAATTTTGGAGAGTCAAACTATATCAAATTTGACCAAACTTATATAACAATATAATAATATTTATGATGTCAATTAAGTATCATTAGATTCGTTATCAATTATATTTGGAAAAAGTCTAAATAACCTCCTGAACTATGGACCCTGGAACACATAACCCCCAACCTATGAAACGGTCTAATTTACCCCATGAACTATCCAAAACCGTCTATTTTACCCCTTGGGTGGTTTTCGACAGCGGTTTGCTACAGTAAAACCACTTTTGTATTTTTTATTTATTTCCGCTGAGTGTTTGAAAAATCATAGTAAATCATAGAAAAATCATAAAATGAAAAATCCAACTTTGTTGGACTCCACATGATTATAGCTACACAGTGAACATATAATATGGTATGCTTTAGTATACAATTTTTGTTGTAGATTTATTGTGAACAAATCTAAATTTTTTACAGTAAAAACTTTGTATTAAAGCATATCATATTATATATTCACTGTATAGATCTAATCACGTGGAGTCCAACGAAATTGAATTTTTCATTTTATGATTTTTCTATGATTTATTATGATTTTTCAAACACTCAGCGAAAATAAATAAAAAACACAAAAGTGGTTTTACTGTAGCAAACCGCCGTCGAAAACCGCCCAGGGGTAAAATAGACGGTTTTGATAGTTTAGGGGGTAAAATAGACCATTTGATAGGTTGGGGGGTTATGTGTTCCAGGGTCCATAGTTCAGGAGGTTATTTAGACTTTTTCCATTATATTTCCATAATAAGTCTATTTGATAGTTTTCTCTATAATTATTGGTCAAAATTGAAATGTTTTGACTCTTCAAGATTCTTGAAAGGTGTTATAATTTTGGATGGAGGGAGTACGTTGTAAAACGACCTGTGGCCAGACGGTATTTTTATTTCAAAAGCGTGTTCCAAGAAATCTGATCTCGTCTTCTTGAAAGGATGGAGAGTGTAAAGTATCCTGAAGTTTCTTTAGTCAGCATGGCTCTTGTACGGTTGCCGTACGGTGTTGGCGCCAGCTAACTTCAGACGGCGACTTTTATGAGATGCATTTATTGGACTTCCCAAGTCAAAGAGACTCAACATTTATAAAATACTCCCTTCATTTCTTGTAAGTTATTCTAAAAATCTTGAAGAATCAAAGTTTTTTAAGTTTGACCAAACTTATATAACAATATAATAATATTTATGATGTCAAATAAGTATCATTAGATTCGTTATCAATTATATTTTCATAGTATACCTATTTGATGTTATAAATCTTTATAATTTTGTCTATAATTCTTGGTCAAACTTGAGATGCTTTGACTCTCTAAAATTTTTGGAACGATTTACAATTTGGAATGGAAGGAGTAGTGTACAAGCAACGATGGCCAACGAATATTCGGACCTTTTGAATATTTTGAACCGAAGCATCGGATCAAGAAAAGCCATCCCCATGTGCTTTTCTATCCTGACGATAGCTTATCGTGCATATGATAGGGTGAGCGCCCCCCAAGATAACGACTTATCTGGAAAGCTACACCTACGTACTCCATTACTCCTTGAAAGTGTGAAAAATCGTACTACAAGAAGAACAAAGCATAGTCTAATTTGCAACTGATAACCCTCTAATAAAAGCTTTTGTGAAGGATAGCCGAGTTAAAAAGCAACTATTAGATATTCTAATGTACTTCTTCCATTCTAAATTACAAGACGTTTTAATTTTTTTAAATACGTTATATTTGTTATGCACATAGATATACACTACGTTTAAATAAATAGTAAAAAAACAATGTCTCTAGAAAAAACCCAAACGTCTTATAATTTGGAACGGATTTACTACGAGTAGTAATTTACTAGTGAAGTTTACTCCTTTTATATATGTTTTCTACTTAAGAGACTAAGAGCACTCCAATGATTTTGCAAATGAGCTTTGCATTTTGTTTTTGCTAAAACGTCTAAAAAACCTTATGTCCAACGGTTTGGCAAATCGGCTTTGCATTTTTGTTAACTTGGTAATTTCCTGGGAATGATTGACATATATGCCTAGCGGATCGCGCTTGGCATTTTCCGCGCCCGACATGCGCATTTTCTCTTGCCGCCGCAATTTCCACAATTTATGTAATTGTCAAGTCAATTTTGTCAAACCGTTGGAGATTGACTCCTTTTATCTTTGTCATATTTATTTGAGACTTAGCAAACTCTTAATTTTGTCAATTAAAATATGCAAAACCATTAGAGATGCTCTAACTAAAGTTGCATCAATAAAACAAATAATATACATATGCTCAAATGATAAGAGAGTATGCATGCATATGCATGCAAGTCCAAACATGCATGCACCGGAAGCGACGACATATATTGATCCCTCGTTTTGTCTGCATTGAAGATTGAAGAAAGCTGCAAAAGTCAGCAAGGAAAGGATCCTATCGTGGGGACCACAATCAACAACCATAACTTCATCCCTCAAAAAAGAAAAAGAAAAACAAAAACAAAAACAAAAACAAAAAAGAAACAGAACTTCAACTCTCCGTCCCTCCCCGCTCTCAACTTATCATCAGATCAGATCAGGGTGCCCTTGCTTGCTGGGCTGAGCAGGTCAGTTTTGGTGGGAAAAGGGATGAATACTTGCCACTGAAAGACGTCGTGGTGCGATTTATCTTGGATTTAGGACATGTACTGTAGCATATATATATATATAGCGTATAAGAGCCATGCTCTCATACATTTTCCTCTCTTTTTTTTGAGGAAAATGCTCTCATACATTAGATGCTTGCACATGAACATGCGTCGTGTAGACATGTGTTGCAGGTTCTCAAGATGTGTCTTCGTTAGAATGCACGGTGTGTCCGTCAAATTTCTTTTGTTTTTCCAGTGTGGTTGGTCTTTTTAGTATTTGGTATCATTGGGCTTGCCTCACTTTGCTTGGTTAGGCTAGCCTCAATTTATCGAGTTGGAAGAGTGAAATTAGGTGTCCTATATGCTAACTAACTTGGAAAATGCATGTTTTAAACATCGGGAACGAGCTAGCTAGGAAGCTTGCTAGAGATGTACTATCTCTGTCATGCAAAGAGTGTTATTCTGATTTTGTTCTAAGTCAAATAATATTAAGTTTTATAATATTAATTTTTATAAAACCTTGTCAAAATTTATGATATTAAATAAATATTTCTTCCTCCATCCTAAATTATAAGACGTTTGACATTTTTTATATCAAGTTTGACCACTCGTTTTATTCAAAAGAATTATAAAAAACAGTCAAACTTAAGTCATTCTTGAAGGATTTTTATTAATAAAGCAAGCCACGACAAATGTGATATTTTCTATAAATTTTTGAATAAAACGATTTGTCAAACTTAGTGTCAAAAAAGTCAAACATCTTATAATTTGGGATGGAGGGAATATTAGATTTATTATATAATATTTTCTTTGCTAGGAAACTTATTTGGTGCTATAAATGTTGATAGTTTTCTTTGTAAATTTTGTTAAACTTTAAATACTTTGACTTTTTTTTGAAAGGACGACAAAAACTTTGCCGTGATTTCTTAGGACAACTTAAAATATTTTTATATTTATTAGGACACAACTGAGATGCCACCGCTCTTTGTGAGACGAATGGAGTAATAGAACAGTACTAACAATGACAACAGAGTCCTACGTCCTAGCATATATATATATATATACACACGGAGTAGCTTCTTAATTACCACCGGAATGCTGCAGTTAGCTTGTTGCATGCCTGATCTGGGCATCAATTTGACTGTACGGTTTTTCCGGCCGGCCGGGCGGGCAGCACATGCATGGGGTGGTTGCCAGCGGCCAGCAGGCTGTCAGGCTGACATGGTGCCAAAACCGCAAAACGTGCAATTGACTCATTGAGTAGTCAGCAGGGCGGGGCAGCTGGGGGCCGGGCGTCATCACTCCTTATCTTACGACTAGCTCGACACACGTATATATTATTAATTGGTTGCACCGACCTTGACTAGCGCTTGCAACTTGTTTGTTAATTTTTTCTTTAAGAACTACATGATTATGTCTTGTTGTCGACAAAAACGTCGCCTACTACTAAAAACATAATATCGTTAAATTATGAAATAAATTCAGGAAAATATGAGCACTCGTGCTAAGTCAAAGACTTGAACCCGGATAGACAGAGAAGAAACCTAACCAACTAATCTTAATTAGCTCACAACTTGCTTGTTAATTATCAGTAGCCAATAGTATAACATGTACAACCACAGGTAAAATAATGTATAAGCATCATGTTTACACAAGGTTTGGCTAGCTGGTAGAAGCGACGAAGCCAACGGTAGGGCAGGCCGGGCTCAAGCCCCCCTACCGCTGTTGAACCCATGGAGCACCCTATAGAATTTCACAAGTTTCTGAACGGAAGGTGGGTTGAGAAGCTGATCTGAAGGTTGAAGATGATCGGAGGTCGGGCTGACATGCCGATCTATATGAATATTTGTAGTGTGCAGCTAAACTTAAACACTACGTCAGCCCCTCCTAAGATTTTTCTTGACTTCGTCTCTGGCTGGTACATAAGCCGACTGATTCTGGCTGATTGAATAGTGTTATGTGAGAGAACAAGCTGCAAAGTAGTTCAAGCGAAAATAGAACCGTTTGAACACTGAGTTGAACACTTTGTGCGGCAACACTTTGTACGGCGTTAGTTAATTAGGAAACCCAAACAGAATGTAGTCAGGAATTTATTTTGAACATAAACAAATGTTTTAATTTAGTTGGCCGTTCATCAGATAGGACGAATGCATCACCAAAACTTATCAAATTGGTTGGCAGATCATCATACAGATCATTTACATCTCATCAGTACCTATACGGTGCGTAAGTCGAGGCACGCAATCTTTATTTACGGTAATCCCAAGAAGCTCCAAAGTTCTTCTCATGCCAAAAAAAAAAACACGCTATACTCCCTCATCTGTGCCTGACTAATTGATTTTTACTCCAAAGATTTGTATTAAAGTTAAATCCATTCCTAATGAAGATCATTCATTAACGTTGCTGCAGTATGCTGTGCCGCTTAATGAAGATCATTCATTAACACGTGGGAGAATTCATGGAGTGATAAATAGTAAAACAATGAAGAAATCATACATATTTGATGAAGTGATAAAAGTTAAAGGTTAGAAGAACATAGTATATACTTGATCCGTTCCAAATTATAGTTTGTTTGACTTTTTCAACCATAAGTTTGACCACTCGTCTTATTCAAATTTTTGTGCAAAATATTATTTCTTTTGATGTGGCTTACTTATTTAATATAAATAGTCTACATGAATGACTTAAATATGTCTATGTTTGCAAGAATTTTTTGAATAAGACGAGTGGTCAAAGTTAGACTTAAATAAGTCAAACGAATTATAAATTAAAACAAAAGGAGTACTATATTGGATAAGTGTATGTATTTGTAATGTGTTGTCATCCTGCGGAGAAATTACAAAAATATGAAGTTCCATATCATTTGTTGGTTAATGCCAAATGTTCAGATCAATTAGAACTTTTTTTTTGACATTCAGATCAATTAGAACTTAGCAATATATAGATTGCGCTAACAAATTTGAGATTCCGCCTTTAATAATTGTTCTCTAGCTGGGAAGTGAATATATGTCATGTTTAGATACTCTAGCTCGGTAGAGTTAGTTTCTAACTCATGACTAGCACTAGTAAAAAAATGATTTTATGAGACAGTTGAAAAACTGCGTTGGAGGCGGGCAAGCTATTGAACCGCCTCGGTTAATGTCTTGGATTAACCGAGGCTGTTGTTTTTTTATTAATCGAGGCGGTCAAATAATAACCGTCTTTTAAAATCTATTAACCGAGGCGGGCTTTATAAGTGGCCCGCCTCCAAAAATGCCCCTATTTTCGGAGGCGGACCACTTATAAGATCCGTCTCGGTTAACATTTCTGAGGCCCACAAAAAAGCCCATATCCAACAACCCATTAGCCTTTATCGGGTTTATATATATATAGAAAGAGAGTTAGGGTTTCATATGTGTCTCACCCCTCAGCCACCACTTCATCTCTCTCCCTTCATCTCCTCTCTCTCCCGGAGCGGCGGCGCGCCCTCGCGGAGGGGCCGGCGGCGCGTCCTTGCGCAGCGGCCGGCGGCGCGTCCTCAGCCAGCGGAGGGGCTGGCGGCGCGTCCTCGCGCAGCGGCCGACGGTGCGTCCTCGCAGAGGGACTGGCTGCACATCCTCGCGTGGGTTGACGGCGACCTTGCGGGGGTTGCCGGCGCGTCCTCTCGGTGGCGAGGGGCTGGCGGCAGCGACCTCCCGGCGGCGGCGACGACCCGTGATGGGCTTAGCGGGCCCATGGATGGGTTCCCTGGGCTTGTCTACGGGTTTTCCTTTTTTATATATTTTTTAACAGAGGCGGTCAAACAAACCGCCTCCATTGACCTCAGATTTACCGAGGCCTTCGTCTGGAGGCGGACGCCTTTGCCCGCCTCAGTTAACCAAAAAGGCCCGCCTCCGATAAGTTTATTGTAGTAGTGTAGCTTTAAAGTAGCTCTAGCCGAAAACATGTTTGAATGCAAGGGTTAGAATGACAATAAAAGTATTTTTTTCTTGGTGGAGATTCCAATGGACCCCACCAAAATTAACCAAAAAAAGAAATTTCAGTGGACTTCACTAGAACTAGCATAAAGTTTTTTTGGATGAGCTAGTTGCAACTAGCTCAATCTAGCCCTCATGTTTGATACTTTTAGGTTAGTTTAGCTCAAACTAACTCTGACCCCTTGATCCAAATAGGGTCATAGTCGATGCAAACACTATGGCAATAACAATTCATAAAAATTCAGTCAAGCTTTCACCCTCCGAGTACATGTGAAGAAGACTGCACCATCTTATACATGCATCACAATCTATTGTTCATAATTGGAAAAAAGTATATTTTCTGTCGTGAACAAAAAAACAAAAAAAGTGGACACATAAAAACTGATGAATGGAACACGTACGTATACAGAGATAAGGACGTGATCACAAAAAAAAGTGGACACATAAAAACTGATGAGAGGAAGCTGACAATACGTCCATGACTAATTGTAGGTATGCCAAGCCATGGAAGCTAGCGATGAGCCAAAAAATAAATATGCATGCAAAGTACACAACATCACCCATGATGGAATTATTAATAATGGGTGAAGAGGAATAACAGAAGAATAATGACCATAAGACCATTGAAGCCTCGTCCGTGAAGCATTTTGGCCCCTTCTCTCTTGGATTAATGTTGGGCGTTAAAGGAGATCATCAAGGTGAAGAGGATGGTGGTGAGAAGTTCTCATATTTAGTTATAGGAGATATAAACAATACCCTCTCCTATTCGACCGATGGTTTCTAACGGCTAATTAGTTAGCTGATGTTATTTTGTTATGAGAAAAAAAATAGTATATCATACTTGATAATAAGCTGAGCTGATAAGTGTATAGTGTATATGCAAGTGCATACTCTAAATATATAATATATAAGATGTTTTGGCCAAAAAGACATTTTTATAATTTATAGAATGGATCGAGGCAGTAACAAGTACGTATCAAACTCTCAAATCAACCATGATTCCCATTACATATAGTCCAATAAGAATTGAAGCCACAGACCTTTGAATTATTATTTAGTTTTTGTTCCAATTATATATTACTCCTAGATATGATGAGGGGTGCCGGTATGCCTGGTGTCGTCATGGTGTGGCTGTATTGTGTGTCTAAGTTTGACTTTCCAAGTTCTCGCGGCAATCAGCTAGCTTGGTGTCCGTACACGTACGTACGGCTGGCGGTACGTTAGCTATAGTTGGGCTGTTGTACCAACTATCCCCTGCTATACTATCCTACTCCAAGTCTCCACACAAGAAGAGGTGACTTTTTTTCCGATACACAGTATATGACGACACAGTATATAAATACATAGTGTCCTCTCAAGTCCAAGCTAGGTGGCCGGTAGTCGTAAACATGCAAAAAAAAAAATGGGTGGAGGTTGAGAAGCAACGGTCCAGAGTACTCCTATAGCCATCAACTGTTTATTCTATCTTATTAGATATAGCGTATCATCGTGCAAATGCATGCTTTCATATATATATAGAGTTGGGCAGCTCGATCCAACTCCAAGAGGTGTGTGCTAATAAGGAGATGCGAAATGAAGAAGAAAGTAATAAGGACCGCAACTCATTTCTCAGTTTCTCTTCTAATTCTGTTCCTGCGATTTGTATTGAACCTGTGTTTTCTATAATTTATTTTCACTAGGGGCTCCTTGCCCCTCCCCTGTTTGTTCCAAAAAAAAAAACATTGGAGAAGCCTCCTTGCACCTGTTGCGCTAAATTTTGCACCTGTCACTAGTTTTGTATATGTTGTGGGCCTTTTGTTTTGTCTGGACACAGAAATTACATGCATGCTACTCTATCCATTTCACAATGTAAGTCGTTTTAGTTTTGTGGTAAGTAAAACTCATCTACTAGCTCTGATCAAAATTATAGAGAATTTACACAAGCATATATAGTATCAAATTAAATAAATGAACTATGAAAATATATTTTATGGTGTATTTAATGAATCTTGTTTGATATTCTATATGAATGCATATTTTGCATATTCTTTTATCAAAACTAGAGAAATTTGACTTTTTTTTTTTGCGATCAGAGAAATTTGACTTAGAATACTATATTATAAGAAGTAGCTAGGAAAACCACTGTATGCACTTTTTTTCTTATACAAGTATATATGACAAAAGGTGTTTGAATAATGCAAATATAGGCTTAGCTTCACTGGTATAGAAACATTTTGTCACGCACCCAGTATTTCCACTAGCGGTGCCAAAATGAAGGGCACTAGTACGACAAAATTTAGGAGCCCACAGACTACGGTCCTTGTAACACCACTAGTGATTGGATAGATAGAGAACTACATTTGCACCAACGGTAATCTTTGTTTGGCATTGTCTCCTACTATGGCTCTAACAATAGCTTTAGTAAAAGGCGCTAAAAGGACCATACCAAACAACCAAATGAGGAGAGGAGTCGTTTTTTCTACACATAAGGTTTTGTTTGGATGTGTATGTATCCTCTGCCTATTAAAATCACATGGATTGGGTTGGAACTTAGTTCAAATACACCCCAAGACATGTGAGTTGAGCTAAATACATGTACATCCAAACAAGACCTACGAAAATATGGAGTCATTTTTGCGCTAGAAGCTAGAGCTGTAATTTGTGGTTTCTTCTTTTGACTTCACTTATGGACTTCTCCTTTGGAGAATCTCACAAAGACGGGGTGAAAATTTTGCATTTTGGCCCTTTCTGAAAACGTTTTCTACAAATAGCACCCTGACAAAACTATTTCCGAAAATAGACCAAATGCTCGGCGCATTAGAACGGTACGCCCAGGTCATGCAGCTCGACGCTCTGTTCCCTCACGCCGAGGTGCTGCCACGTCATCGGCGTCGTCGGGCTGATGTGCCCGCGTGGCTTGCGGGCCCACTTACCTCGGCGTTAACTGGAGCCACGCCGAGCCTCCAGACCTCGGCGTGACCCGACTCAACGCCGAGGTCGGGGGACAAATAAGGCCCGTGCGGGCCTCCTTTCTTCTTCCTCCCTCCCCATTCTATCTCACTTCATTGTCCCTTACAGCCCTCTCTCCTCACGAGCGAGCCCTCTCCCCAAAAGCCTCAACGCAGGTGTAGAGGCCAAATCGAGGTTGTGGAAGGTTCCCTAAGGTAATCCTTCATCCCCTTTGTCATTCTGTCCGGTTTGATTCGGTTACATTAGTATTTTTCCTATTAGTTAGGGTTGGCATTCCTATGGCACTTATGAATTCTATGTTTATGAACTTGGGAGTTTTGTTTTGTTAGGGTTTATGGCTAAGTGTTATATTTATTAGGGTTGGCATGAACTTGGCATTTCTATTTATTAGGGTTATATTCCATACCTATGTCCTTTGCCATTCAATTATGAATGTGAAATGTATCCTTATGAGAATTCTTTTGCGTAGATGCCGAGGTACAAGTGGGATAAGAGAGGTCGTCCGAAATCTCTTTACTTTGATGTGTCATGCAAAGATGCACCTGTCCCTCATGAATTACCGATTCCTATTTGCGACTGTGGAAAACCGGCTGGTGTGGCTCAATCTAGGCATGAGGAAACTGCTGCTCGTGCCTACTACTATTGCGTTGATTACCATGTAAGCAATTTAGTCCTTCTTTGTAATATAATGTGGATTGTAATATATATTGAGTTAATCATGTTGCTATTTTAAACTATAGGATGACGAGGCGTGCTATTTCTTCCAGTGGATTGACGGCCCCGACAAAGTTGACATGAGGTTTCTTCTGTTTCCTAAGTTGTGTGGGACGTTTCCTCACTCGCAATTCAAGCGTTGGGTTCCCCCACCTCCGGACCCTGCACCCATGACGGGTGAGGAGAAGGATGTTGCCACTAGGGAACGTCTTGAGAACCCCCCACATTGCCAATGCGGAATTGCAGCTGAGGTTGATGCTAGTGATGGTCTTCGTGAGTTTCGATGTGCCAAGAAGAACAAAGTAAGCAATTATATTTTACCCTCTTAACCATTGATTTGTATTATCCTTTATATTTGTTACTAATGATCTTTTTGTCTAGTACGGTTCTCGTAAGTGTTTCTTCAATGAATATCTATACGGACCAAAGCCGCGTTGGCCCCAGAGGAAGAAGGATGTGGTGGAAGCACCTGTGGGCCGTGTTTGTCCTCGTTGCCCATGTGGTGTTGTAGCCAAATATGGCCTCGTTCCTTCGGAGCTTGGCGTTGGACTTTATTGTGGACACATGGTTGATCGTGATCTGGTTCGTCACCTTTATCATTACTTTACAGTTGTATTCCATATTATTTGGCTTGGAATACTAATTCGATAATATTTGTTCGTAGAGCACTCGTCAATGTGGGTGGGAGGAATACTGGGGGCAAGAAGAAGTTGAGCGACGCTTCAAAAGTCCTGATGCTTTGCTTGACTCTTATGTAAGGTGTCGTAAGAAAAAATCAATTGAGCTTGCTAAGAAAGTATGCGAAAACAGAAGACGTCATCCTAGGTTTCAAGTGGATAGGAGATCGCAGATATGGAAGAAGGTTGACGCTCAGGATGACGCAATTAAGAGGATGTATGAGCTAGTTGGAGAACTTCCTAACTTGGAAGGTTCATTTGTATGCAATCAATTTAAGTTTGTGATGTATTGCTTTGTGTACATTTAGCATAATAAATGTGTTTGGACATGCAGGTGAGCATGACATTTCTAGTGATCATGCTGTACAGCTGACTCAAGATAGGCGTGGGAAAAGGAAGGAGCAAGAGGAACCATAGAGAGGTGATTGCTCTAGAGGGAATCAAGTGTTGGTTCTTGATGAGGAGGATCGTGGACAAAGGCAGGAGCAAGAGGTACCAGAGAGAGGTGATTGCTCTAGAGGGAATCAAGTGTTGGTTGTTGATGAGGTGGATTGTGGGGAAAGGAAGGAGCAAGACTAAGCAGAGGAAGGTGGTCGTACCGAGAATGATATTTATGATGAGTTCGATGGTGATTTATTTACTCAAGTTGTAGAACAAGTGGAGGCGGATTACTACAAAAATAAATATGGCGACTTTGATGACGACTTCTATTGTCAAGCAGCTGCTGTAGCGGACGCGGAGTATGCGCGGAGTACATTATCTGCACAGAAGTCGAATGTGCCCGTAGTCGAGGAATGGTCCTCGGGCGATGAAGTGATTAGTGATTATGTTTCTGACTATGCCGACTAGGGAAAGACTGTTGTATCAAATGAACCCAAACATTATTTCTAAGCTTAGTAGTCTTTTGAACTTTCCGGTTATTAATGATGTACCATCTTGTGAACAAGCATGACCTATTTTGTTCTATGTGCTAAAGATTTAAAAGAAATAGTAGTTTCAGAAGAAGAAGAAAATTAATGGGGAAATGATTTTCACTCATCCGTAAAACAAATTTTATAAAAAGCTTCATTCTTATGAGAATTAAGATCCTTTTTACTGAGACAAGTTTTTTAGTTAAAGTCATTGTATACGATGACAATTTCTATCCTTTTTACTGAGATTGCAGGATTATATTTGTATAATTAACATATCCAAAGTATGGACATGTACTCAAGATCTATTAGCTATGCAAGTGTTCATCGTATATACAAGCGTTCATGTTTAAACAAGAAAGATCTATTGTAAACAAGAAAAGCACGCAGGTCATCCTTGCCTTGTTGCCACCAACAAGAAAACCTATTGTAAACACAGTATGGAACCCGACCACCCTCCTTGCACGCAGGTCATCTATTGTAAACAAGAAAACCTTGGCGTTAAGTCACCTCATGCCGAGGTCCTGCACCTCGGCGTGCGAAATAGCTCCCACTTAGTATGGAACCCGGCCACCACCTAACTACCTCGGCGTGCAGTGACTTCACGCCGAGGTGTACAAGGTGCGTGTAAAATACCTCCAACACAGTATGGAACCTGGCCACCCTAGCTACCTCAGCGTGAAGTCACTGCACGCCGAGGTATAGAAGGTCGGAGTGCGAGGACTTAACGTCGAGGTCTGACTCAGTTTTAGCTCAGATCAGACCTGGGCACAATAGGCATAACAGGTCACAACACTTCATAGTACAAG
Source organism: Microstegium vimineum (assembly GCA_022036555.1). Classification (NCBI taxonomy): domain Eukaryota; kingdom Viridiplantae; phylum Streptophyta; class Magnoliopsida; order Poales; family Poaceae; genus Microstegium; species Microstegium vimineum. The sequence goes on along the minus strand of CM039122.1, from coordinate 500,731 downwards.
ACAATGCAGTTACCAAACTTCGTAGGAGCCATACAAGACCATGCACATACTTCAAAGTACACATCACATAGTCCATACAAGACAAGTCTGAACATAGGTAACATCTTGTTCTTCGACACAATAGGTTCGAATTATGACTTACACATAGTCCATACACATCACATAGTCCATACACATGTCTTACCGAACTTCGCATGAGCCACAGAAACTAAAAGTTCATACACATGTCTTAGCTCATCACTTTACCGTGGACCTCTAGTCCTACTCTTCCCTCTTCCAGCCTGAGAAACCAACACCAACTATCTGTATCCTCTTTACGAACTATAGCAAAGGACAATGGGACAAGTTGGTCCTCATAATGAGTTCCAATACATATAAGCATTGTGCCTTCAAATTTTCCAGTAAGAAACGTGCCATCAATAGAGACAACAGGCCTGCAATGCTTGAATGCTTTGATGCTCTGTCCAAAAGCCCAAAATGCCCTACCAAACACCTGGCTACCATTCCTTGATTCACCTTCCTTAGGCAAATACTCAAAATGCATCCCGGGATTTACAACTTTCATTGCATTCAACATCACAGGAAGCCGCTCATAAGCTTGTTCCCAATCTCCAAAGATAAGTTCCAATGCACGTTGTTTAGCCCTCCATGCTTTTCCATACTTCACATAGTAATTGTAACGTTGGAAGATGATCTCAACCAACGCGGAAACCATAATGGTTGGCATATGCTTAACCACGGGCCACAGTTGCCTTGCAATGAACCGGAAATTGAGTCGCAAATGCGTCTCTTCTGCCTCGATCGTGGCACAAACATGTGGTTGCTTCACTGAAGTAATCTTCCATGTCAGTGCCTTTGTTTTCCTTGCGCATACTCTCTACTCACAATTTTCCCGTTCACAAGCAACAATGTACCTACATTTCTTGGACGAATTGATAACCCTATATGGACGGTTGTGAAAAATGGAATACTCTTGCAACCATGATTTCAAGTGGTCCATGGTATGAAACAAGATGCCCTTCCTTATGATGTTGGAACCACTACAGTCAGGTACTGTTGTATGACTTGGTCCTCCATCAGCTAATGCCATGTGTCCATGGCTAAGGTCCTCGAAATCTGAAACAAGTGGATCCCTTCCAGGCAAGACCCTAGTCAATATCTCTATTTCCCTAACACTCAAACGGCGAACAGGGCGGTCGTCTTCAGAGTCTTGAGCTCTTTCCTCTTCAAAAGTTTCCTCGTCTCCTGCTACATCCAGGTCAAATCTGTTTGTAGCCCTAGCATCGCCAAAGTCATCTTCGACACTTAAATTAGCTTCCTCACTAACATCATCATCAATTAAGTCATCTCCACTAGCATCGTCCAAACCTTCTTCGCCCTCACCAACTCCATAAGAGTCATCATCGTCATCATAATCACCACCATCATCATCAGTATTATGAGTGCCTTCACCAACGCCTCCAGCGTTATTATCGTACTCATAAAAATCTTCATCTCCTTCCTCGTATCATGTCCCTTCAATACCACCATAAGTTGGTTGTGTCATAACTAGTTCTTCTTCTACCAAAGGAACATTTTCTATGCGATCATTCATCAATGGACACGATTCAAATCCTATTCTGTACTCCTTAGTCACCACCAAATCCAGAGATCGCACTTCGGAGGACAACACAATTGCCTTGTAATCATTCCATTCTGACTTGCTAGAAATTCTTACCAATCTCTTGAGACGAACCAACATCTACGACCCCATCAAACTGAACATTCGAGTCTACTTCTGACCACCCTAACTTTACTTTCATTCGGTCCACTAATTGGGTCAAAGAGGGTGACTCTGAAAATATCAACACAACCTCAAACATATCCTTAAATTCAACATTGTCATCTTTTGTCCTAACAACACGGCCACCATGATGCAACCTCACTAATTTATCCATCTACAACCATGATATAACAAATGCAGTCATAATATTATTCATAAAAATCACTATTGATTAATTCATTTCATCACAATTAACTTATATGTCAACAACTAATACAAATTAATAATCAACATGAGTCAAGTCCGGTAGAGGTAAAGTGATAATACTAACCTAATACCAACTAAACAAGTACTAATATACGAAGTACTAATACATAACCTAGGGTTGTACAACATCAACTAATACACAACCAATGCGGGTAAATCGAGCCGGACAAATACTAAGAGGGGAAGGAGGAGTACCTTGGGACGTCGCCAACAGGGGGAGATCCAGCCTCCTAGCCTCCAACCTAGGAGCTAGGGTTCTTGGGGGCCGGGCTGAACCGGGACAGGAGGAATACGGCGGGGGCAGGCGGGCGGGGGCGGATGGCGAGGAGGGCGGCGTCCTCGGGAGAGGGCGGGCGGCGTCCCGGCGGACGACGGCCGACGTCGCGGCTGCGGGCGTGTGATAGAATGAGGAGGGAGGAAGAAGAAAGGAGGCCCGCGCGGGCCTTATCTGTCCCCAGACCTCGGCGTTGAGTCGGGTCACGCCGAGGTCTGGAGGATCGACGTGGCTCCAGTTAACGCCGAGGCTGTGGGACCCACATGCCACGAGGCAAGTCAGCCTGACGGCGCCGATGACGTGGCAGCACCTCGGCGTGAGGAGACAGCGCGCCGAGCTGCATGACCTCGGCGTGCCGTTCTAATGCGCCGAGCATTTGGTTTATTTTCCAAAATAGTTTCGTCAGGGTGCTGTTTGTAGAAATTGTTTCCAAAATAGGCCAAAATGTAAAATTTTCACCAAAGAGGGCCCCCCCCACAAAGAGCTATGGCAAACGAGCACTTAAAATGCCGCCAATAAAACTACATCATTTTTGCGGGCGTTTTATACACGGTGATCATTGTATAGAAACTATATGTTGGTGTCCAATTTAACTAGAGAATGGCCTAAAAATAATTTGGGAATGATTATTTATTTTTGAAAAAAAAACTCATGCAGGACGTGCAATGCGTGGAAAAGTCAGCACTCCGTGGGGGCCACAAGGTCACTACCACATGCTGTCGCAAAGTCAACTTGATCGCCGATCGCTCTCCATGCCTATAAAAACCCCATCCATTGTTGCAGGATCCAAGCACTAGAAGCTCTCGCACCTGCACACACACAGAGACTCTCAGTAGTAGCAGGCCGGCTAGCAGCAGCTCTGCAGCTATCAAGCTTAGCAGCTCGCTGAGTTAGTTAGCTAGGGTTTGAAGGTTGAACAAAACAAGCAAGAAATTAAACGTACACATGGCTAGCGACGCGGCGGGTAGCTCGCTTCACGTGGTGACGGCGCCGCGCGAGCCGGCGGCGGCGACGGCAGGCAAGTCGTTCGACCTGCCGGTGGACTCTGAGCACAAGGCCAAGTCCATCCGGCTGCTCTCCTTCGCGAACCCACACATGCGCACCTTCCACCTCTCGTGGATGTCCTTCTTCACCTGCGTCGTCTCCACCTTCGCGGCGGCGCCGCTGATCCCGATCATCCGTGAGAACCTGGGCCTAACCAAGGCCGACATCGGCAACGCCGGTGTGGCATCCGTCTCAGGCGCCATCTTCTCGCGCCTCGCCATGGGCGCCGTCTGCGACCTCCTCGGCCCGCGGTACGGCTGCGCCTTCGTCGTCATGCTAGCGGCACCCGCGGTGTTCTGCATGGCCATCATCGACGGCGCCGCCGGCTACGTCGTGTGCAGATTCCTCATCGGCTTCTCCCTCGCCACCTTCGTCTCGTGCCAGTACTGGACCAGCACCATGTTCAACATCAAGATCATCGGCACCGTCAACGCGCTGGCGTCCGGGTGGGGCGATATGGGCGGCGGCGCTACGCAGCTCATCATGCCTTTCGTCTACGAGGGCATCCTCCGTTGCGGCGCAACGCCGTTCGCGGCGTGGCGGATCGCATACTTCGTCCCCGGGCTCATGCACGTCGCCGTCGGTGTCCTCGTGCTCACCACGGGCCAAGACCTCCCCGACGGCAACCTCCGCGGCTTGCGGAAGAACGCCGACGACGCCAGCTGCCGTAGGGACAGCTTCTCTAAGGTGTTCTGGCACGCCGCCGCCAACTACCGTACCTGGGTCTTCGTGTTCGTGTACGGCTACAGCATGGGCGTGCAGCTGACCACCAACAACATCATCGCCGAGTTCTTCTACGACCAGTTCGAGCTCGACATCCGCGTAGCGGGCATCATCGCCGCCTGCTTCGGCATGGCGAACCTCGTGTCGCGCCCGATCGGCGGCGTGCTCTCCGACGTCGGCGCGCGGTGCTGGGGCATGCGCGCGCGGCTCTGGAACATCTGGATCCTCCAGACCGCCGGTGGCGCGTTCTGCCTCTGGCTCGGCTGCGCCAGCTCGCTCCCGACCTCCGTCGCGGCCATGGTGCTCTTCTCGTTCTGCGCGCAGGCCGCCTGTGGCGCCACGTTCGGCGTCATCCCCTTCGTCTCCCGCCGCTCGCTCGGCGTCGTCTCCGGGCTCACGGGCGCCGGCGGCAACGTCGGCGCCGGGCTCACGCAGCTACTCTTCTTCACCACGTCCAGCTACTCCACGGGGAAGGGGATCCAGAACATGGGCATCATGACCATGGCGTGTACGCTGCCGGTGTTGTTCGTGCATTTCCCGCAGTGGGGCTCCATGCTCCTCCCGCCCAGCGCCGACGCCGACGCCGACGAGGAGAGGTACTATGCCGCCGAGTGGAGCGAGGAGGAGAAGAGCGTAGGCCGTCACTGCGCCAGCCTCAAATTCGCTGAGAACTGCCGGTCCGAGCGTGGCAGTCGCAACGCCGTCGCCGTCCTCGCCGCCGCCGCCGCGGCCACGCCAGAGCACGTCTAGCATACCTTTTTTTTTTAGGCGACTGGTACATCAATACATTACAAACACTTTGCAATACGAGATTGTTACTCACGCTGTGAATAGCACAACTCAAATCCTAACATGTTAGCACGTCTAGCATACTTATGTATGTCCATATGTGTACACTTCTAAGCATGCATGTGATATGATGATGATAACAGCAAACCGTGTGTACTGTACTCAAGCCGATCGATACTCCTATAGACACACCAGAGCTGCCTCTGGTTGCCTTCCATATATATCATGCATCCTGAATGTCGTAAGCGGGAAAGTGGGGTAAAGTTAATTTTGCTCTTCAGAGCGCCCTCACACATGCAACCGTTAGATCAATAATGGTCTCGTGATACGTGCTATTTTTATTCACCAGCAATACGAATGAATAGGAGCTCGTAGAAGTTGACATTAATCTCATCCAACGATCACATACGTAGGGGCATGCGCCCTTAAGGGCAAATTTTCCGCGTCCGTGAAAGTGGCCCGAGCCACCGAACGTCGGGTGACCAAAGAGAGTGTAGGTTGTGGTGATCGAGTGTAGGTACGTCACTACATGATGAAATATTACTTTCTATTTTTGTATTATTATAACTATTATGAGGGGTTGGTTAAGTTTGGAGAAATTTTCTTATATGGTACTGAAATCTCTTCCTTCTATGCCATCGAGAATTATGACTTCCCTTGAATGATATTGGTTCCTTCTGTTCCGTAGTTTCTCCATTATTGTCAGTTGCCATTGCCGTAAAATCTGTCGACATAGGCGGCAACTGAACTACTGCCTCTACCCCAGATTTATTATCGTTTTAGCATCCAGAACAAGTCCCAGAAAGATTGTCGTTGAGGCCATCTATACCTCTAAAAAGCGTCTACAACTTGGCAAGCTCTTACTGCTCCGTGCGTCTAACAATGATGATGATAAACATAGGGGTATATATGCATGCCATTTTTCTTCTACCTTGGTACATACTCCCCTAGGAAGCTAGAACAACCATCTTAATGAGACGGAGGGAGTACAAACGACAGTACGTGCAGGGCCGCCTAGCTCCTTGATCCTTTTGGACCTGACAAGCTATGTAAACATCAAGGCTAGGGAATCCGTGCATACCAATATTTTTTGCAATAAACTCTGAAGTTCATTCATAAAATAATAGTATAAATACTACTCAACAAAAGGTGGATTTATATTTCATAATTTCCTCTAAGATCCAGGAGGTAGTACAAGGGGGAGGCAGAGTGAGAAAAAACACAGAATATTCCCACAAAAGTCCATGTGTACACAGAAGGGCCACAGTAAGTGTCACGTGGGCCTTATTGCCAAGAATCCGTAGCTGTCCAAGTCCAAGACGGGCCTCCGTTAACGAAACACGAGTCCTGTCTGTCGAAGAAATGGCCCAATATGATGGCCCACAATAGCCCAGGCTGAAGAAGGAGCGCGCAACGTTAAGTCCCGGCTTGTTTTTTAGCAGGTCCGGCCCATCATGTATGTGCTGCATCTCCATCTTCATGGCTACAGTTCCAACACCACAACTGAAAATTGTTTGTTCCAATCTTGTTAAAAAAAACACAGAGCAAATTAAAATTGTGTCGGTGTTATGACCCGGGGGTCAAGACCACCAACGAGTAAATTTGTATATCGCGTGCTCCCTCTCTCAGACGTGATGCAAGATGGACACAAGGTTTATCCTGGTTCGGGCAAAGAAGGCCCTACGTCCAGCGGGGGAGGATGACTTGTATTATCTCGCACCCAAAGCGTGCTCGTACAGGGGGGGTACAAGCGGTGTTACACGGAGTCGGCCACCCGAGGGGTCGATCGAGTGGCGGGGTGTGTGGAGTGTGGAGTGTCAGAGTCTAAACTAGGGTCCCTGAGAACAAAAATCTGATCTCTGAGAAATGGAAAGGTCTCCTCAGAAGTAGCCGCCCATCCCCCCTTACTCTACCTCGGCGTCCCCTTTTATAGATCAAGGGGAGGTCCGAGAGTACAGGGCCCTAACTGTAGCAGTATGGGCGGCGTATCCGTGGCACAGTGTTGGCGGAGAGACGTTGAGCACTGTCGCGGCATGGCCTTCCCGTCCTTCAGGCGTCCCTGGTCGTGGCGGCAGTAGAAGTCGTCGCAGTGCAGTGTCCGCAGGCGGGCACGAGTCCCACGGCCGAAGCGAGACGGGGCGGATGGGACGGCTTCCGTACCGGAGTTGTTGAAGAGAAGGGGGTCGAGCCACCCGGTCGAGGGAGGGGGTCGAGCCCTGTGTAGCTCTGTCGCGTTCCCGACGCCATGGTCGAGGGTCGCACTGTTCACTTTCCGAGGGGTACTGCTGGAGTCCGTACTCGCGTAGTGGCGACAGTGGCGGCACAGTTGACAGGAATCGGGGATCTGACGGGGAGTTGGCGGATTTGACAGCGGACGCGGGCGCCCATGTCTTTAGGTGGGTTCACTTTAACCCATGCCGGGAGCAGTTGGGTTAATCGAGCCCCTCGTCCGGGGGTCGTCCGCTCGACCCTTGGCCGAGGTAGAGGTCGAGGCGTTGACGGGGTCGGAAGGGTCGAGGTAGAGGTTGGGGGGTCGATCGTTCGACCCCTCGTCCATTCTTCGTTTGTCGAGGTGGAGCCGGGGGGGTCGTTCGCTCGGCCCCTCGGTCCGTCGTCGAGGTGGAGCCGGGGGTCGTTCGCTCGTCCCCTCGTCCGTCGTCGAGGTGGAGCCGACCCGTGGCTTGTTGCCGCAGTTGGTGTAGAGGGGGTCCTCGATTGATGGGCCGCGTCTTACCGAGTAGTGGGCTGGTCCTTGCCTTAAAAATGGTTGCTATGTTTAGTGCTAATTTATCGAAGGGTTTAGGGTACCCCTTACCTTCGTACCCGACAGTAGCCCCCGAGGCCCCAGAGGAATGATTTAGAACTCCTCTGGGGGCTATGATACGCGTTTCTCGGAGGGAGTAAGGATTGCCCGGAGGTTTTATCCTTGGCCTGCAGGGTTAGTGAGAAATCCGATTCTCCGCGGGGTGCGCGCGAGCGCACCCCGCGGGGGTAGCCCCCGAGGCCCCAGAGGAGTGATTAAGAACTCCTCTGGGGGCTAAAATATGTTGTATAGTGGGGTCTTTTAAGGATACCTGGAGACGTGGCACCCTGTCGAGGGGTCGATTCCATTCCTTTTCCTGAAAAGAGAAGTGCTCGAGGGCGGCTGTCGAACCCTACCGAGGGCCAGCCTTCGCTCCCTCGAGCACCATTGGAGTCAGAGCACCCCGCCCAAGAGGTCGACTCTGTCTGCCAGGTTACGAGCTTTTCGACCCTCTTTCGTCGAGGGGTGCCGTGCGCAGTCGGGCCCTCGAGCCCTCGAATGGCTAGGCCTTCACTACCTCATAGCGTCCTTCCCACGGATCCTTTCGTTCGGATTGTGGGGTGAAGAGCTTCGTGCTATCCTCGTTAGGACGAGCCCGAAGTCCTCGGTGAGCTGTTCTCGGGCATGAGTCCATTAGAAATGGTGCCCTATACGGGTAAAAATCCGAGTGAGAACTCGACCCCGTTCGATAGGGTCGACTAATGGCCCGGAGGCGTTCTCATTGTTAAGCAAGCCAGACGGCTCGCTAAGCACGACCATGTGGACCACCAAGGTGCCAACCCCATTCGATAGGAGTTGGTGGCTCGATGCCTCCCAGCGTAGGGATCCTTAGGTGTTCCTAGGTATGCCTCGGATATGTCCCAAGGAGCCTCGAGAGTTCGTTCTCGAGCTACCGGGACATCCCTGACTCGTGTACTCAAGGGCGGTTGTCGAACTCCGTTCGTGGAGCCAGCCTTCGCTCCCTCAAGATTTGGGGGTGGACCGGAGTCCGTTAACCATGGGTCCTTCCTGACCTCAGGTACTCGAGGGCGGCTGTCGAACCCTTTTGTAAGGGCCAGCCTTCGCTCCCTCAAGATTTGACGGATGGTTCGTCATCCGACGCTATCCTCAGGAGGAGGAGTCCTGCCTTGTGGACCGCCGAGGGGAAAAGCAGGTGGTTGTTGTATTGAACTTGGGGACATACCTGTGTCGGAGCTCTCGAGGGAGGTTGTCGAACCCCCGGACGGGCCAGCCTTTACCCCTTCGAGGCCATGGAACGAACTGCAGTTGACGACCCGAGGCCTTGTCAGGCCTCGGGTACTCGAGGGGGGCTATCGAGCCCGTTCGTTGGCCGGCCTTTGTCCCCTCGAGATTTTGGGGGTGGACCGAGGTCCTAACCCGAGGTCATTTCTGGCCTCGGGTACTCGAGGGTAGCTGTCGAACCCTCTTTCGAGGGCCAGCTCTCGCTGCCTCAAGATTCCTTACCCTCGAAGACGACGTTTCTGGCCGCGCGCCTTTTTAGGCGGTGTCCGTTCGGCGCAACAGTGCGGTTGCAGGGCGGAGTGTGGCGCGGAGCCCGATGATGGGATGGGACGCCTTATCCTGGAGGGAATACGAGGAGGGGAGTATAGGCGAATTAAATGCAGAGATTCTCTTGCCTGTTTGCCGGATCCGTCCGTCGGCCTCCCGCGTATAAGTAGCGAAGGTAAGGGGTCTGGTGCTTTTTCCGCGCACTTGCCTTCCCCGCCTCCTTGCCTTCGTCTTCCTCGCCTTCTTCTTTCCGCCTCTGCCTTAGGCGTCCCGCGAGCTGGAAATCTGCGGCGAGCGAGAGAGAGAGAGAGAAAGATAGGGAACGTACCGTCCGCCCCTAAGTCCGAGCAAACCACTGTCCCTATGGCCACTTTTGCGCTCGTCGGCGCCGATGATTGGCCCGTCTCCTCGGTCCGTCACTCGCATCTGACGGGATTGGTGGAGAGTGGTCTTCTCCGGCCCGTTACCACGGCGGAGAGGCCAGAGTGGATAGTTCCGCCGCGGGACCACGCCGAGCCCAACCCGCCGGAGGGGTACGTGGTGTCGCTCGAGGTCTTCCACCGGGCGGGACTGGGTGCCCCACCTAGCCGCTTTCTGCGCGCGCTCCTCTACCATTACGGCGTGGAGCTCCAGCACCTCACCCCCAACGGCGTCAGCCAGGCGGCAGTCTTCGCCGCGGTGTGCGAAGGCTACCTGGGGATCGGGCCCCACTGGGAGCTGTGGCTCCACATCTTCAAGGCCAGCATCTTCCATGCCTCGGTCAACAAGGGCACCCGCCAGAAGGTCAGAGCCGGGTGCTGTAGCATCTCCGTCAAGCGTCCGAAGTTTTGGCTCCCGGCGAACCCGTCCTCGAGCCACTCCGGGTGGCACTCCGGATGGTTCTACCTGAGGAACGATGACGATCTGCTCCCGGCGTACACCGGGAGGACACTCGATGCCGAGCCCGACCGCTGGGGATATGGCGTCCCGACGGACAAGTAGAAGTGCCTCGACGGCTTGCTGGACGCGCTCAAGCGTCTGAAGGAGAAGGGACTTACCGCGGAGATCGTCGCGTCGGCGTTCCACCGACGGCGGGTTGTGCCGCTGATGGCTCGACCCCTCCGCATCGACGAGATGGGTCCGGGGGTCGATCTCTCGGGCTGCCGCTTCGTCGAAGAAGAACTGGCCCCGGACCGGGTGGTCAGCCGCGTCCGCCGTTTCTTCGCGGGGGGGGGGGGGGGGTTCGACCCCAAGAACATCGCGAAGATCCCCATGAAGCCGGACGAGGGCTTCTTTGAGCTGGTAAGGTCCTTTCCTCCGGTTAGAGTCCTCGCGCTCGCTCCTTCCGACTTTTCTGCTCGTGCTCTAACTGTCTCGCATTCCGCAGGGGAACGTGTCCTACCGACCCTCGCCTCCGCCGGTGAAGGAGGGCCGGGCCACGAAGGAGGCGAACCGCCTCCGCGCGGAGAAGCAGAAGGCCAACAAGGACAAGGCCAAGGCGAAGACGTCCAAGAGGGCTCAGGAGAAAGAGCTGAGAGATCAGCGCCGGGCCCAACAGAGGCGGGAGGGCCTCGAGGAGAAGTTGTCTCCCTCGGAAGAGGAGGACGAGGAGGAGGAAGAGACGAACTGGAGTGATTTGGAGGAGGAGGAGACGACGCCTGAACAGGCGGCCGTTGTAATTGACGGAGGGGAGGGGTCGACCTCGAGGTCGGCCCCTTCCGTTGAAGCTGGGCCACGGGCGGAGCGCCCCGTGGCTTCTCAGGAAGTCGTGTCGCGGCAGACGCGGTCGCAGACGTCGTGGCCCTCGTCGAAGGGTCGATCGACCGAGCCCCCGACGCCCACCGCGTCGAGCGCACGGGTGCCGGGCCCGCCGACGCAGGTGGGGGCCGGCAAGGGGACGACAGTGGCGCCGCCGTCGAGGGGTCGATCGAGCGAGCCCCCGAAGCCTGCCGCGTCGAGCGCACGGGCGCCGGGCCCGTCGGCGCAGGTGGGGACCGGCAAGAGGATGACGGTGGCACCGCCGGCCCCTGCCCTGGAGAAGGTGCCGAGAGTCGCCTCGACCCCCGCCCCCTAGGCGATGGTGCTCAAGAGCTCGACCAGCCCGGCGGTCACCGGGCCAAAGCGTCGGGCTCCGAGGGGGTATGTCGCTTTCATAGACGTTGTCTGTATTTTCTTTTTGTCGATAATGACCCGTGCTTACCATTGCGCACGTGTTTCTTTTTCAGGTCGAAGCGCCCGCAGGGAGCCGCGCCCCTCGCCCCTGCCAAGAAGCTGAAGACTTGGGCTGCGGTCCAAGCAGCCGCTGAGGTCGGTCCTGCCGCCCTGCCCCCTTCGACGGTTGCCCCTGAGGCGGCACGGGCAGCCACGGCCCAGGAGGTGGTGGCACGGGGGGAGGCGCAGGGGGCCTCGGCGTCTGCTCAGACGGTGGATGAGGTGAGCTCGCCGGCGGTGGTCGTCGAAGCGACGGTCGTGGCGCCCGCGCGGCCGTCAGAAGAAGTCGTGTCTAGCGCCCCGGGGGGCGCGGAGCTTCTGCCGACAGCGGTCGCGGCCGAGGTGGTGGAGGTGGCCAGGCCCCAGGCCCCTGTGAACGAGGGGGAGGGTCCGGCTCACCCAACGCCGGGGCGTTGGCCTGAGGGCCTAGCTGCGCTGGAGGCGCGACTCCAGCTCGAGTGCGAGGGTACGACTGCCGCCGCGCCGGAGGGCCCCTCGACGACACCGGGGCTCGAGGCGGGAGGTCCGGTCGAGCGCGCCGAGGGAACGCCCGCGCCGGCATAGGGCGGGATGTTGATGGAGTCCACCCCCGCCCAGGTGGACGAGATGGTGGCCGAGCTGGTGGACCCGGCGGAAATGGCCATCATCACGGCTCCTCGGGCGGAGCTGGAGGTGGCTCAGCCTCTCCTCGAGGTTGGGGGGCCGCTGTCTCGAGGTAAGTCACACTTCGACTCGCTCGAGATGCGGTGGGTTCGCCTTGCTGGGTGTTAACCTTTTTGGGGTCCTTCATCGCGCAGGGCCGTCTTACTGGCCGGGGTCTTCTTCTACCGGTGGCGACGGCTTGGCGGGGCCGTCGACATCCTCGCGAGGTGGCCCAGAGGACGGGAGAGGACAGGCGGAAGAAGCCTCGCCCCTTTCCGCTTACCGAGGGGGGGGGGACCTGCGCGATGACGTCACAGGGACGGTCGAGCAGAGGATCGCCGCCCGCAGCGTGGCGTGGGGCCAGGAGGTTCTCGAGGTGGCGGACCCACGAGACCCCGAGCGGGTTTTCCTCACGCTCGACGACCAGACCGAGCTCCGACGGTGGGAGCACGTCGAGGAGTATCGGGCCTGGTTTGAACACTCGGTACGTCGCGCTGCGGAGGTCGCCACCGCGGACATACGCGAGGGAATGGAGGTAGGTTCTGTTCCACCTTAGATTGTACTTGAATTGTCTGGCTGCCTTTTCTTGACGGTCTTCGTCTTTATCCTCGTCAGTCGCTGCGGGTGAGGTCTTACGAGAAGTCCCAGTACATTCTCCGGGTACAGGGACAAATCTCGACCCTCCACGCCTCGCTGGATAAGGCGAGGGATGAGGTCGCCCGCGTGAAGGCGGAGGCGGCGACTGTCCAAAAGGACACCGAGTCGAAGATCACCCATGCGAAGGCCGGTTACGAGGCCATCCAGAAGGAAGCCTGGGAGGCCTTGTCGTCGGCGCAAGGGAAGCTCGACGACACCCTTCGGTCGACCGTTACCGTCGGGCGGGAGCGGGATGCTGCCCTCGAGGCCCAGCGCAAGGCCGAGGAGGAGGCCGCCCGGCTGAGGGGAGAGCTGGCCCGGGCGACGGAAAGCATCCGAGGGCTCCAGGGAGACCTCGACGCCGTCTCCCGCGAGCGCGACGCTCTGGCCACCTCGGAGGAGAAGGCTCGGACCCGCGCGACCTCCTCGGGCGTGGTGGCGATGAACCAGAGGAGGGCCCTCGAGGACGCAAGCAAGACCATCGAGGGCCTCGAGGCCAAGGTTAAGGACCAGTCCTCCGACCTTGACGACATCCGCCGCCAGCTCGAGGAGACCGAGCAGGCCTACTCCACCCTGGACGTGCAGGCCCAAGGTGAGTGCTTCGAGTGTTGCAGAATCTGTCCTGCCTCGACCCTTTTTCTGTTTTTTTGGGTTTTGACTGTTGCGTGCTTGTTTTGGAAGAGCTTGCGAAGGAGAATGCCCGCGCCCACAAGGACCTGGACAATCTTCAGGGCCTCCTTGGCACTGAGGCAAACCTCAACGCGACGCTTGCGGCCGCCATCAACACCTTCTGCAACGACCTCTCGGTCAAACCGGAGCCGGAGGTCGAGGGGGATGCTCGAGGGGACTCCTTGCTGCGCCGCTTCTAATCCATGACGCGGGGGTGACAGAGAACGTCCGAGCCGCCCTGCATGTGGGCGTGAAGCGGGCCCTCGCGATCGTCAACTCACTCTACGACGTGGACCTCAACCTCGTTGTTGACGGGTTCGCCACCGACCCAAAGCTGACCGAGGAATAGAACAACATGAAGTGCTAGGAGTTGATGGATCACGCAGAGGTGCCTGGAGGCCTGCTGGCGAGACTCTTCGAGCCCGAAGTGATCCCCTCGGTGGACGAGCAGCCCTCTGATGGTGTCGACGGGTAGTCCCGGGCCTGCGAGCCATATCTGGACAAAAAGGTCCATGTAATAGTTAGGCCTTTGTACTGATACAATTCCAAGCCCCCGAGGGCTTTTTGTGTATAATGCGTTTTGATCGATATGCACATAGTTAATTTTGTTTTTTCGAGCTTTCCCTGCTTTTCTTTGCCTGATTCGACGCCTGTGAACTAAGCGTTGGACGCCCGCTCGTATCCCTGGAAGGGGGGTGGCGAGCGGGGATACCGTAGCCCTGGGGCGTAGGTGGGTCCCTTGCTCAACGACACCCTCGACCCTTAGGGAGTTCGAGGCGCCTTTGCTTAGTTACGAAGCGTACTCGAGGGAAAGAACGAGAGGGAGAGTCGAGTTTCGAAAAAACGTTCGAGTTTTTCGGAGACTTAGGAGGGGGGTGCCCCCCTGTTAGCCCCCGAGGGAGGCTCGACTTTGCTGAGGCAAAGTCGAGGCTACCTTAGTGCTATAGACGGGTTCGTCTCGTTATTTCTACTTCTCGAGCTCTCTCTGCTTTTCTTTGCCTAAGTCGACGCTTGTGAACTTAAGTATTCGACGCACGCTCGTATCCCTGGAAGGGAGGTGGCGAGTGGGGATACCGTAGCTCTGGGGCGTAGGTGGGTCCCTGGCTCGACGACACCCTTGACCCTTAGGGAGTTCGAGGCGCCTTTACTTAGTTGTGAAGCGTACTCGAGGCGAAGATCGAGAGGAAGGGTCGAGTTTCGAAAAAAGCGTACGGGTTTTTCGGGGACTTAGGAGGGGGGTGCCCTCCTGTCAGCCCCGAGGGGAGCTCGACCTCGCCCGAGCAAAGTCCAGGCTACCTTCGAGCTACGAACGAACGTGAAATGTGTTTTGAGAACATTTTATTCATTCGAGAGTTTGTACATAAATGCGAAAATGTACAAGGCCCTGGGGCCTCAGGGATAGAAGCGACGTAGCTGTTCGATGTTCCACGCGTTGGTGAAGATCTCGCCCTTCTCGTTCTTCAGTTTGTAGGTGCCAGGCTTCAGCACCTCTGCCACGATGAAGGGTCCCTCCCAAGGTGGTGTCAACTTGTGACGCCCCTTGTTGCTCTGTCGACGGCGCAGAACGAGGTCGCCAACGTTGAGGTCCCTTTTGCGCACGTTTTTGTCGTGGTAGCGCCGCAGCGTCTGCTGGTACCGTGCTGACTTGAAGAGGGCCATGTCACGAGCTTCCTCGAGCTGGTCGAGGGAGTCCTCTCGGGCTACCGTGTTGGCTTGCTCGCTATAGGCTTTTAGTCGAGGGGACCCGTACTCGAGGTCAGTGGGGAGGACGGCCTCGGACCCATAGACCAAGAAGAACGGGGAGAACCCCGTGGCTCGACTCGGTGTCGTTTCGGAGACTCCATAGCACAGCGGGCAGCTCGTCGACCCACCTCCTACCATGCCTGTTCAGCTGATCGAAGATCCTTGGCTTGAGGCCCTGCAAAACCATACCGTTGGCACGCTCGACCTGACCGTTAGTTCGAGGGTGGGCGACTGTGGACCAATTCACCCTGATGTGGTGATGGTCGCAGAAGTCCAGGAACTTTTGGCCGGTGAACTGCGTGCCATTGTTGGTGATGATGACGTTGGGGACCCCGAAGCGGTGGATGATGTCGGTGAAGAATAGCACGGCTTGTCGAGACTGGATGTTGGCGATGGGTCGAGCCTCGATCCACTTCGAGAACTTGTCGATAGCCACGAGCAGGTGAGTGTACCCACCCTTGGTTCTTTTTAGGGGGCCGACCATGTCGAGCCCCCATACTACGAACGGCCAAGTTATGGGTATCATCTGAAGAGCTTGGGCGGGTAGGTGGGTCTGCCTGGCGTAGAATTGGCATCCCTGGCAGGATCGAACGAGTTTGGTGGCGTCGTTGACAGCCGTCGGCCAGTAGAAGCCCTGTCGAAAGGCACTTCCTACCAGCGTTCTCAGCGCCGCGTGGTGGCCACAAGCCCCCGAGTGTAGGTCCTGCAGTAATGCCCTCCCCTCCTCGAGGGTGAGGCAGCGTTGAAGTACACCCGACGGGCTACGTCGATATAGTTTGTGGCCATCCCCGTATAGGACGTAGGTTTTGGCACGTCGAGCTACTCGACGGGCTTCCGTGCGGTCTTCTAGGAGTTCGCCTCGCGTCAGGTACTCGAGGTAAGGCGCGCGCCAATCCGTCGGAAGGGTTGGCGCTGCGACGGCCCCGTCGATCTCCATGACCTCTCCCCCGCTCGAGGGGGGATCGGTCGAGGGGGATGGGTCGACCCCTTGCTCAAGGGCGGGAGCCCCGAGCCTAGGACGACGGATGGTGTGTGCAGATCCCTCGAGAAGATGTCGGGGGGGACCGTCCCTCGAGTAGACGCGATTTTGGCCAGCTCGTCGGCAGCTTCGTTGTACCGACGGGCTACGTGGTTGAGCTCGAGGGCATAGAACTTGTCCTCGAGCCTTCGGACCTCCTTGCAGTAGGCTTCCATCTTAGGATCGTGGCAGCTCGAGTCTTTCATCACTTGGTCGATCACCAACTGAGAGTCCCCTCGCACGTCGAGGCGTCGAACCCCGAGCTCGATGGCGATCCGCAGGCCGTTGACGAGGGCCTCGTACTCGGCGACGTTGTTGGAGGCGGGGAAGTGGAGGCAGATGACGTAGCGCATATGGACCCCTAAGGGTGATATGAACAGCAATCCGACGCCTGCTCCCGTCTTCATCAACGACCCGTCGAAGTACATGGTTCAGAGCTCGCTCTGGACCTGCGCTGGGGGTAGTTGGGTGTCGGTCCATTCTGCAACGAAATCTGCCAGTACCTGAGACTTGATGGCCTTCCGAGGGGCGTAGGAGAGGGTCTCCCCCATGAGCTCGGTGGACCACTTGGCGATCCTTCCCGATGCCTCCCGGTTCTGGATTATCTCTCCGAGGGTGAAAGATGAAACCACAGTGACCGGATGGCCCAGGAAATAGTGTTTGAGCTTCCGCCGAGTGAGGACGACCGCGTACAGCAGCTTCTGGATGTGGGGGTACCTCGTCTTAGTCTCGGAAAGGACCTCGCTCACGAAGTAGACATGCCTCTGAACCGGCAGGGCGTGTCCTTCCTCCTCCCTCTCGACCACTATGACCGCGCTGACTACCTGGGTAGTCGCTGCGACATAGAGCAAGAGGGGCTCGGCCGGGCTCGGGGGGACCAAGACCGGGGCGAGGTGAGCAAGGCTTTGAGCTTGGAGAGCGATTCCTCGGCCTCGGCGGTCCACGCGAAGTGTTCCATTTTCTTCAGGAGGCGGTAAAGGGCAGTGCCTTCTCTCTGAGCCTCAAGATGAAACGGTTGAGGACGGCGAGGCTCCTCGGGAGTGATGTTGTGCCTATGCAAGCTTGTAATGTGCTGCTAGGCCGACCATGGCAATTTGATAGAGATTCTATGCATTATGGTAGAACAAATCAATATTCTTTTCTATACCATGATAGAAAAATTGTGTTGCATCCTATGTCCCCTGAAGCTATTATGCAAGATGATGTAGCTAAAGCCTCAAAAGCTAAAAGTGAGAGCAATAAAAATGACCAATCTGTTGCTGATATGAAAGAGGAGATAAAATTGACAGGAAATTGTTTGCTTGCAACTAAATCTGATATTAATGAGTTGAATGCTTCCACTACTGTTGCTTATGCTGTAGTATGCAAAGAGGTATTGATTTCCCTTCAAGATATGCAGCGTTCTTTGCCTCCTGCTGTCGCTAACATTTTGCAGGAGTATTCGGATGTGTTCCCAAGTGAAATACCATCGGGCCTGCCACCACTTCGAGGCATTGAGCACCAAATTGACCTGATTCCTGGTGCCTCATTGCCCAACCGTGCACCATATAGGACCAATCCAGAAGAAATAAAGGAGATTCAGCGTCAAGTGCAAGAACTCCTCGGCAAAGGTTACATACGTGAGTCTCTAAGTCCTTGTGCTGTTCCGGTTATTTTAGTGCCTAAGAAAGATGGATCGTGGCGTATGTGTGTGGATTGTTGGGCTATTAATAATATTACTATTCGATGTCGTCATCCAATTCCACGATTAGATGACATGCTAGATGAATTGAGTGGTGCTGTTGTGTTTTCCAAAGTGGATTTGCGTAGCGGGTATCATCAGATTCGCATGAAATTGGGAGATGAATGGAAAACTGCTTTCAAAACTAAGTTCGGTTTGTATGAGTGGTTAGTCATGCCTTTTGGGTTAACTAATGCACCTAGTACCTTCATGAGATTGATGAATGAGGTTTTACGTGCTTTCATTGGAAGATTTGTTGTTGTTTATTTTGATGATATATTAATTTACAGCAAATCTATGGAAGAACATATTGATCATTTATGTGTTGTTTTTAAAGCTCTACGGGAGGCACGTTTATTTGGTAACCTTGATAAGTGCACCTTTTGCACAGATCGTGTTTCTTTTCTTGGCTATGTTGTTACTCCACAGGGAATTGAGGTTGATAAAGCCAAGGTGGACGCTATACAGGGTTGGCCAGTACCAAAGACTATCACCCAAGTGTGGAGTTTTCTAGGACTTGCTGGGTTCTATCGTCGCTTTGTACAGGATTTCAGCACCATTGCTGCACCATTGAATGAGCTTACGAAGAAGGGAGTCGTGTTTTCTTGGGGAACCCCACAAGAGAAGGCCTTCAACATGTTAAAAGATAAGTTGACAAATGCACCTCTTCTCCAACTTCCTGATTTTAATAAAACTTTTGAACTTGAATGTGATGCTAGTGGAATTGGATTGGGTGGTGTTTTGTTACAAGAAGGTAAACCCATTGCATATTTTAGTGAGAAACTAAGTGGGCCTCTTCTGAATTATTCTACTTATGATAAGGAATTGTATGCTCTCGTGCGAACATTAGAAACATGGCAGCATTATTTGTGGCCCAAAGAATTTGTTATTCATTCTGATCATGAATCGTTAAAGCATATTCGTAGTCAAGTAAAACTGAACCGTAGACATGCTAAGTGGGTTGAATTTATTGAATCTTTTCCTTATATCATTAAGCACAAGAAAGGGAAAGAGAATATCATTGCTGATGCTTTGTCTAGGAGATATACTTTATTAACACAACTTGACTATAAGATCTTTGGTTTAGAAACAATTAAACAACAATATATACATGATAATGATTTTAAAGACGTGTTGCTGCAATGTAAGGATGGAAAAGCATGGAATAAATTTGTTCTAAATGATGGCTTTGTGTTTAGAGCTAACAAGCTATGCATCCCAGCTAGCTCCGTTCGTTTGTTGTTGCTTCAGGAAGCGCATGGAGGTGGCTTGATGGGACATTTTGGAGCAAAGAAGACGGAGGACATACTTGCTGGTCATTTCTTTTGGCCAAAGATGAGGAGAGACGTGGAGCGATTTGTATCTCGCTGCATAACTTGTCAAAAGGCAAAGTCACGATTACATCCCCACGGTTTGTATATGTCTCTACCTGTTCCTAACGCACCTTGGGAAGATATTTCTATGGATTTTGTTTTGGGATTGCCAAGGACTAGGAAGGGTCGTGATAGTGTTTTTGTGGTTGTGGATAGATTTTCTAAGATGGCACACTTTATACCTTGTCATAAAACTGATGATGCTACACATATTGCTGATTTGTTCTTTCGCGAAGTTGTTCGTTTGCATGGTGTGCCAAATACAATTGTTTCTGATCGAGATGCTAAATTTCTTAGCCATTTTTGGAGAACTTTATGGGGTAAATTGGGGACTAAGCTTTTATTTTCTACCACATGTTATCCCCAAACTGATGGTCAAACTGAAGTTGTGAATAGAACTTTGTCTACTATGTTAAGGGCTGTTTTAAAGAAGAATATTAAGATGTGGGAAGATTGTTTGCCTCATATTGAGTTTGCTTATAATCGTTCAGTGCATTCTACTACCAAGATGTGCCCATTTGAGGTTGTTTATGGCTTGTTACCACGTGCTCCTATTGATTTAATGCCTCTACCAACTTCTGAACACTTGAATTTTGATGCTAAGCAACGTGCTGAGTTGATGTTAAAATTGCATGAAACAACTAAAGAAAACATAGAGCGTATGAATGCTAAGTATAAGCTTGCTGGTGATAAAGGTAGAAAGCAATTGATTTTTGAACCTGGTGATTTGGTTTGGTTGCATTTGAGAAAGGATAGGTTTCCTGAATTGAGAAAATCTAAATTGCTGCCTAGAGCTGATGGACCATTTAAAGTGCTAAAACGTATTAATGAGAATGCATATAAGCTTGATCTTCCTGTAGCTTTTGGGATTAGTCCCACATTTAACATTGCAGATTTGAAGCCATATTTGGGAGAGGAAGATGAGCTTGAGTCGAGGACGACTCAAATACAAGAAGGAGAGGATGATGAGGACATCAACACCACACCAACACCATCTCCAGCACCACTTGGTCCTATTACTCGTGCTCGTGCCCGTGAACTCAATCATCAAGTAAGGTTATTATCAAACTCTTGTCCATTATATTTAGAAAATGGAGACACGTGTACTCTTGTTTTGCTCAGGAACAATGGAGAGGATCAGCGGGACACGGGATGGGCGCTAGCTGGATTTGGACTGCAGGACAGCACCAACTTGTGATGGATGCCACGACTTCATACAGACTCCGATTGGGACATTCTCGCACTTTTTGGAAAGCTTATCAAGTCTACTTTCCAACGGATCCAGAAGCATGGCTATACCTTATCAGATGCGTCCAGAGTCATCGTTTTTGTACCGAGACCTTTTCTGTCCACCGGTGCTGTGTCACCTTATTTTGGGCCTGTGGCCCATGTATCAAGTTGGGTCCATTAGGGACGCGTCCTAGGGTTGGAGAACGACCCCAACACCCTTGTGGTCATCCTCCCAACTCCTTATAAGTCTTTAGAGCCACCACAAACAGTTTAGGTTTTGTTTCGTCGAGTTAGCTATTGCTACCGCCTTTCAGCGCGCGTGTTGGATCAACCGTCCGTCTGATTGTCATCAGAACCTCACCATATTGTGTTCTCAGATTGAAACCTTCATATTCATCTTGCAATTGAGTGCTTGTTCATCTTGTTCTTGCTGGTTCTTCGATTGCTTGCAGGACGGGAGCCCTAGTGGCTGGTTGTCGCGCCGCAAGATCACGGCAGCCATCGGAGGTGGTGTATCGGTTGCTAAGGCGCAGCGTCCTTGGACGGTTGTAGTCGAGCCGTGAACGTCATCTCCATCCACCAATCGAGTTATCCACCAACTCTCATCGAAAGATCGGACTACGAACCCTACGGGTCGTCATCACTCGGGATCCCCAGGAGGTCGAGGGTCTCGGCGTAGATGATGTTGAGGCTGCTCCCCCCGTCCATGAGCACCTTGGTGAGGCGGGTGTTGAGGATGATCGGGCCGACGACGAGCGGGTAAGCCCCTGCGTTGGGGATGTGCTCGGGGTGGTCGTCCTGATCGAAGGTGATCGGTGTGTGGGACCAGTCGAGGTACCGCGGGGCCTGGGCCCGAACGGAAAAAACTTCTCGATGCTCCCTCTTGCGCTGGCGCGTGGTGAGGCAAGTCGAGGGTCCCCCGTAGATCATGTAGCAGTCGTGGATCTCGGGGAAGCCTCCTTTTTTGACATCACCCCTGACGTGGGCGTCACAGGGCGGGTCTTCCTTGCCGTCGTCTCTCCTGGAGCCAGGAGGGACGAAGTGCTTTCGGAGCATGCAGCAATCCTCGAGGCGGTGGTTGGCCGGCCCCATATGATAGGGGCAAGGCTCCTTCAGCATCTTATCGAAGACGCCCCCGTCGGAAGGGGCCCCTCGAGGCTTCCGCTTGTCCACTGTAGCGACAAGGTCGTCGGGTTCGTCGTCGTGCTCGACGTTGGGCTCGACGTTGCGCCGGCCCGGTTGGTTCTTCTTCTTCTTCTTCTTCCGACCGCTGTTGCCGTCGTTGTTCCTCCTGGGCCCATTGTTTCCCTTGGGCCCATCGTCCGAGCCCCCGGGCTCCTCCGCCTTGCCCTTCCCCTTCCCTGGGGGAATCTGGAAGAATGCGCCAACTGCCTCTTCGCCAGCTGCGTAGTTGGCGATGACGTCCATGAGCTCGTTGGCGGTCTTGGGGATGTTTCGCCCCAGCTCCCGCACCAACTCCTTGCAGGTCGTCCCTGCGATGAACGCCGTGATGACCTCGTGGTCGGAGATGTGGGTCAGTGTGGTACGCTGCTTCGAGAATCGGCGGGTGAAGGCGCGGAGGGTCTCCCCTGGTTTCTGCTTGCAGCTGCGAAGGTCCCAGGAGTTGCCCGGCCGCTCGTAGGTGCCCTTGAAGTTGCCCTCGAAGATCCGGACCAGGTCGGACCAGTCTTGGATCAAGTCCGGGGGTAGCTCCTCGAGCCACCTTCGAGCGGTGTTGGAGAGGAACAATGGGAGTTACCGGATGATGACGAGGTCATCTTTGGCTCCACCCAGCTGGCATGCCAGCCTGAAGTCGACAAGCCAGAGCTCTGGCTTAGTTTCGCCGTTATACTTGACCAGGCTGGTGGGTGGACGGAAACGTACGGGCAGGGAGGCCCGCCGGATAGTTCTTCCGAAGACTCGGGCCCCGACGGCTCCGGAGACCGACATCGGTCTTCGTCGCTGTCGTAGCGCCCACCTCGGTGAGCGCTGTAGCCTCGAGCCTCGGCGTCGCCGTACCGACGTCGGTTGTTCACTTGAGGGGGGAGGTCGTCGACGGGGCGTTCCTGAACCGGTCGTCGCTCGACCTGGCCTTGGGGTGCCTTGTTTTGGTGGACATAGACCTCCCGATTCTATCGAGGGGGCGCTGCTTGTTGCTCGGAGGCAGCCCCTCGACGCCTCGAGGCCGAGCTTTCCGCCTGCTGCACGGCCGCAGTTTGGAGCAGCCCCTGGATTTCGTCCCTGATACGCCAAGCCTGGGGGGTCGATGGCGCCGGCATGTCGCGGAGCAGCATCACGACTGCTACGACATTCTGGCTGGCGCGGTTGAAGACTCGGGGTTCGGCGTTCCCCTCCTCGACGATCTGCCGGTGGACTTCCCGGGCCCGCTCGCGAGCTCCTCCACCCTGAGGACGCCCTCGATCTTGCTCAAGGGCGTGTTCGAGCTGCTGAAGACGCAGGCGCTCCTCCTCGAGCTTGCTGAGAAGCTCTCGGACCTGTCTAATCTGGACATCGGGGGGTGGATCGGCTCTCTCAGGACTTGGGGGAATGGCATCTCGAGGCGGGGTGGCATTGGCCCCCCTTTCTTCTTCGGTGGCCGCGGTGTCATCGCCGTCGTCCTGGAGGTCGGTTTGCTCATCGAGGTGGAAGCATTCCCGAGTGGAGTCGTAACTCTCGTCGGGAGAGTCTGAGTCGGGTTCGGCATGGTAGAAGTGGGGGAAGAGCCTACCCGTTTCTTCCTCCTCCAGGCGCCGCCGTAACGTGCCCCACGTACGGGGCAGTTCGCCCTGCGAAGGCAGAGTAGAGTCCGGCACTGCTGCGGAGCCCGTATGGGAACGGGTCACGCGGCGGTGACGGGATCGAGGGTGTTGGAGAGGCCACAGGAGCCTCCGGGGATGACGATGTGGCAGAGCCGAAGTCTCGCTCGGGGAGACGCCCGCCCTCGGCCCACAAGCGTGGGTCAAGCGGACCCCTAGGAGAAGGGGCCGCATCGCCGACTGGGACCAGGGGAACGGCATCCGGCGCCCCAGAGCTCGCACGACGGCGAGCGCGTTGAAGCCGCTCGCGCCTCCTCCTGATCGCAGGCCAGAGTCGCGCACGGCCGGAAACGTCGTCTTCGAGGGTAAGGAATCTTGAGGCAGCGAGAGCTGGCCCTCGAAAGAGGGTTCGACAGCTACCCTCGAGTACCCGAGGCCAGAAATGACCTCGGGTTAGGACCTCGGTCCACCCCCAAAATCTCGAGGGGTCAAAGGCCGACCAACGAACGGGCTCGATAGCCCCCCTCGAGTACCCGAGGCCTGACAAGGCCTCGGGTCGTCAACTGCAGTTCGTTCCATGGCCTCGAAGGGGTAAAGGCTGGCCCGTCCGGGGGTTCGACAGCCTCCCTCGAGAGCTCCGGCACAGGTATGTCCCCAAGTTCAATACAACAACCACCTGCTTTTCCCCTCGGCGGTCCACAAGGCAGGACTCCTCCTCCTGAGGATAGCGTCGGATGACGAACCATCCGTCAAATCTTGAGGGAGCGAAGGCTGGCCCTTACATAGGGTTCGACAGCCGCCCTCGAGTACCTGAGGTCAGGAAGGACCCATGGTTAACGGACTCCGGTCCACCCCCAAATCTTGAGGGAGCGAAGGCTGGCTCCACGAACGGAGTTCGACAGCCGCCCTCGAGTACACGAGTCAGGGATGTCCCGGTAGCTCGAGAACGAACTCTCGAGGCTCCCTGGGACATATCCGAGGCATACCTAGGAACAACTAAGGATCCCTATGCTGGGAGGCATCGAGCCACCAACTCCTATCGAATGGGGTTGGCACCTTGGTGATCCACATGGTCATGCTTAGTAAGCCATACGGCTTGCTTAACAATGAGGACGCCTCCGGGCCACTAGTCGACCCCTATCGAACGGGGTACGAATTCTCACTCGGATTTTTACCCGCACAAGGCACCATTTCTAATGGACTCATGCCCGAGAACAGCTCACTGAGCACTTTGGGCTCGTCCTAACGAGGATAGCACGATGCTCTTCACCCCCACAATCCGAACAAAAGGATCCGTGGGAAGGACGCTACGAGGTAGTGAAGGCCTAGCCATTCGAGGGCTCGAGGGCCCGACTACGCACGGCACCCCTCGACGAAAGAGGGTCGCAAAACTCGTGACCTGGCAGACAGAGTCGACCACTCGGGCGGGGCGCTCTGACTCCAGTTGTGCTCGAGGGAGCGAAGGTTGGCCCTCGGTAGGGTTCGACAACCGCCCTCGAACACTTCTCTTTTCAGGGAAAGGAATGGAATCGACCCCTCGACAGGGTGCCACGTCTCTAGGTATCCTTAAAAGGCCCCTCTATACAACGTATTTTAGCCCGCAGAGGAGTTCTAAATCACTCCTCTGGGGCCTCGGGGGCTACCCCCGCGGGGTGCGCTCGCGCGCACCCCGCGGAGAATCGAACTTCTCACTAACCCTGCAGGCCAAGGACAAAACCTCCGGGCAATCCTTACTCCCTCCGAGAAACGCGTATCATAGCCCCCAGAGGAGTTCTAAATCACTCCTCTGGGGCCTCGGGGGCTACTGTCGGGTATGAAGGTAAGGGGTACCCTAAACCCTTCGATAAATTAACGCTAAACATAGCAACCGTTTTTAAGGCAGGGACCAGCCCACTACTCGGTAAGGCGCGGCCCATCACTCGAAGGCCCCCCTACACCGGCTGTGGCGATGAGTCGCGGGTCGGCCCACCTCGACGAAAAATGACGGACCGAGGGGGCGAGCGAACGACCCCCCGGCTCCACCTCGACGCCGAATGACGGACCGAGGGGGCGAGCGAACGACCCCCCGGCTCCACCTCGACGAAAAATGACGGACCGAGGGGGCGAGCGAACGACCCCCCGGCTCCTACCTCGACGATAAATGACGGGCCGAGGGGGCGGGCAAACGACCCCCCGGCTCCACCTCGACGAACGAAGGACGGACGAGGGGTCGAACGATCGACCCCCCGACCTCTACCTCGACCTCTCCGACCCCGTCTCTGCTCTGACCCCGTCGACGCCTCGACCTCTACCTCGACCATGGGTCGAGCGGACGACCCCCGGACGAGGGGCTCGATTAACCCAACTGCTCCCGGCATGGGTTAAAGTGAACCCACCTAACGACATGGGCGCCCGCGTCCGCTGTCAAATCCGCCAACTCTCCGTCAGGTCCCCGATTCCTGTCAACTGTGCTGCCACTGTCGCCACTACGCGAGTACGGACTCCAACAGTACCCCTCGTAAAGTGAGCAGTGCGACCCTCGACGACGACTTCGGGAACGCGACAGAGCCACGCAGGGCTCGACCCCCGCCTCTCGACCGGGGGGCTCGACCCCACTCTCCAACAACTCCAGTACAGAGGTCGTCCCATCCGCCCCGTCCCGCTTCAGCCGTGGGATTCGTGCCTGCCCGCGGGCACTGTGCTGCGACGACTTCCACTGCTGCCACGACCGGGGACGCCAGAAGGACGGGAAGGCTATGCCACCACAGTGCTCAACGTCTCTCCGCCAACACTGTGCCGCGGATACGCTACCCATACTGCCACTGTTAGGACCCTGTACCCTCGGACCTTTCCTTGGTCTATAAAAGGGGACGCCGAGGTAGAGGATGG
This sequence comes from Microstegium vimineum, assembly GCA_022036555.1. Lineage (NCBI taxonomy): Eukaryota > Viridiplantae > Streptophyta > Magnoliopsida > Poales > Poaceae > Microstegium > Microstegium vimineum. The sequence continues at coordinate 474,715 of CM039122.1, read as the reverse complement.
GGGAGCTTCTTCCTTTTTGGGCGGTCAGAGCCTGAAACCCCCGGGACCTCAGTTCAGACTCTGACACTCCACGCACACACACACCGCCACTCGATCGACCCCTCGGGTGGCAAACCCCGTGTAACACAGCTTGTACCCCCCCTATACGAGCACGCTTTGGGTGCGAGATAATACAAGTCATCCTCCCCCCGGTGGACGTAGGGCCTTCTTTGCCCGAACCAGGATAAACCTTGTGTCCATCTTGCATCACGTCTGAGAGAGGGAGCACGCGATATACAAATTTACTCGTTGGTGGTCTTGACTCCCGGATCATAACACCGACACCGGGAGAGGAGAGGAGTAGAAGCAGCTCGCTGCTCCAGACCAAGCAAGCAAAGGAAGCGGGGCGGCCATCGATCCGCCGACAGCAGCCAAGCTAGCTAGACGAAGACGACGCGAGTCGTCGCTCGCTGCCGCGCGCGGGGCAAGGCACGACCACCAACAACAACAACATGATGTGCATGGCCGGCCGCCTGCACCACGCCGCGTCCACGACCGGTCGGCGTCAGCGTCGTCAGCAGTTGGAAGGCGCGTAGTGCGCGCGTGGCCGCCCGGCGTCGCGTCGCCATCGGAAGAACCGACGACTCAACCTCTGCCGCGGCGGCGATGGCGCGTCGGCTAGCAATTCTGCTGTGACGACGACGCCGGTGGCCGGAGGCGACGTCGACGGCGCGGACGCGAGGGCGAGGCAGAGGCCCCGTCGTGGGAGCCCAGCACAAGCAGCACACGCACGAGGTGAGCATTCTGCATCCATCCCATCCGCTCGTTGGATCTCGAACAACACTCCCCTTCGCGATGAGCACGCTTGGACACGATTCGGCGGACGACGTTGACAGGGCAAGCAGGCAAGGACTTGATCCAGCGGCCGGGTTCATGTCGTCGCCGCTGAAGCGGCCAGCGGGGCGGACCAAGTACCAGGAGACGCGGCACTCGGTGTACCGCGGTGGGTGGGCATATTGGACATCGCCCGCACGCGCACGACACCGCCATGCTCGTGCTCTGCGGCGCCAACGCCGCCAGTCTGAACTTCGCCGACTCCACCTCGCTGCTCCGCGTCCCGTGCGCCTGCCCCGACGCGGGGCTGTCCGACGTCCAACGCGCCGCCACCAATCGTCAACGCTGCGTCCACTCCGCCTCGCTAAAGTCGCCCGTGATGCCGTGACCGTGGGAGCTAGGGAATGTCAGGGTGAGGAGCGACATGTATTTAGGGGAAGGCAATTGGGCCGGCCCGTTAAAGGTTTCACCAGTTTCGTTTCGTCTAAGTGCTGCTTCAATTAGTACCACCTCGATAGCTCTATGATATGAACCTCAACTTAAAAGTCCAAGGGAGACAAGACGACTGAACATTGAACTTGTATGGGCTCTTGATTGAGCCATAGAGGCCTGTCGCGGGTTAATGCCGGTAGTAGCACGTACACGAATGTGACCAGACTAAGTTAGTTTACTTAATTTTGTTGATGTTTAGAGCTCAGAATTTGCATGGTGAATTTAATTTTGTTGATGTTTAGAGCTCAGAATTTGAATGGTGAATAATTGCAATCTAATTAAGTAATCTAAGCATTTTGCAAAGCACTACGCTAATCACATAATGTTTCTCTAGCACTTTTGGTGGCTTAGCACTTGGAAAGTTTACTTAATTTTGTTGATGTTGAGAGCTCAGAATTTGCATGGTGAATTTAATTTTGTTGATGTTTAGAGCTCAGAAATTGCATGGTGAATTTAATTTTGTTGATGTTTAGAGCTCAGAATTTGCATGGTGAATAATTGCAATCTAATTAAGTAATCTAAGCATTTTGCAAAGCACTACGCTAATCACATAATGTTTCACATAATGTTTCTCTAGCACTTTTGGTGGCTTAGCACTTGGAATAGAGCCTCAACTCTTCTAAATCTTGTACACACTCTAACACTACCAAATTGGTTGGCCTCAACTCTTCTAAATCTTGTACGCACTCTAACACTACCAAATTGGTTGGCCATGGGTATATATATATACATAACGATGATAATGTTTGTACTAAAAAGCGAATGCATATTTACTATAAGGCCCCATTTGTTTCCCGTGACTAAACTTTAGCCCCTACCACATCGAATGTTTGGACACTAATTTAGAATATTAAATATATACTATTTATAAAACTAATTATATATATCGAGATTAATTTGCGAGACGGATCTATTAAGCCTAATTAGTCCATGATTTGACAATGTGGTGCTACAGTAAACATGTGCTAATGATGAATTAATTAGGCATAATAGATTCGTTTCGAAAAATAGTTACGAGTTCTGTAATTAGTTTTATAATTAACTAATATTTAATCCTCCTATTTAGCATCCGAATGTCCGATGAGACGTGGATTAAACTTTAGCCCCTGGATCCAAACAACCCTATCTCATGATGTTTTACCATAAGGTTATAGTAAATAACTTATGAGGGAGTTACAATAGTCTCATACAATTGGTATAGTAGTTGCCGCAATTCAAATGGTCACGTAATAACCACATTGAATTACTATAACTACTATACCAAAGTATCGTAACTGATCTCATCATCAAGAAGCTAAGGTAATAAAATCTAGGAGGTACAAGTACAAGGGGAGCAAAGTGAGAAGCAATCAGAGAATATTCTCTCGGAAGTCTGTCCATCTGTATAAAAAGAGGTCCACCTTAACAGTGACGTGGGCCTTGTTGCCAAGAATCCGTAGTTGTCCAAGTGCAAGACGGGCATCCGTTAACGAAACACGAGCCTCCCAAGTCTAATGGCCCACAATAGCCTAGGCTGAAGAGTTTTTTTTTTTTTAGCGAGCAGGTGAGGTCCATCATGCTCATGCATGTGTGCTGCATCTTCAATGGCTAGAGCTCCAACACCACAACTAAAATTTTAACGGTTCCAATTTTGTTAAAAAAAACACACACAGAGAAAATTTGTGATCAGGGAACAGAAACGGAATTCAGAGCACGTACAGTCAGAATCGGTGGTGACCCAGTGAGCCATCCTGACATCATCGTCGTCATCGTCGGTTGACCACGCCGAGCTGCTGCCACACGAAAGCCGCAGCGAGGTAGCGCTGGTCGCCGGCGAGGGAACCAACAACGCCGGCCACAGAAGCGTCGGACCCGGACAGCTGGTCTCCTCATCAGCGGCGGCGTCCCAGCTGAAGCTGCCGTTGCTGGAGATGGACGACGATGAGGAGGAGGCCAGCCGTGTGCCGTTGTCGTCTTCCGGCACAGTTGTCAATCGCTCATGGCCGTTGCCGTCGCCCTTGCAGGCTCCCCTCTTCTGGAATCGGCCTACTGCCCTCTGACATGAATGCCAGGTAAAAAATTGAAGTACGTCGTTAATTGAAGCACGAATGGAAAAATTGGAAATGGAAGGAAGATCCGGCCGGCCGGCCCTCTGACACTGACAGTTAGCGTAGGTATAACGTAGTGGTACCTTCCATTTCCTGGCGGTGGCGACGGTGGAGCGGCGAAGCCTGGAGTGAGCGGCCTGCGCGGCGGCGGCACGGCTGAGCAGCTCCCGCATCCGGGCCACGATGGCCTTCCTGCGCTCTGCCGCCGCGGCCGCCGCAGCCACCACCAACCTAGCCCTCGTCTCCAGTGTTGAGCCGTCCTGGTGGCAGGTCTCCGTCGTCGCCGTCGTCGGTGGCTCCTCCTCCTCCATAATGACGGGAAGAACTCTGCAGCCACCTGCTGCTGCTGCTGCTGAGTGGTGGTCAGCAACAACCATCTCTACTGCAGCACCAGTGCCGCCATGCCCCATACTTCTACTGAACAAAAACTTGCCTTCAATTCTCCTTCCTATAGCTACTAGTAGACGATCGGTGGATCGATCGATCGACTAGTAGTCTAGTAGTGCAAAGTAATTCGATCGCTAAATTAAACACACAGATTAACTAAACAAAATTCAGACGACGTCTGTAATTCTGTGCTCCAATCCCTCCAGCAGCAGCCATACATGCATGGATGCAAATGTGGGCAGTCTGCTACTGTATGTACTTATATATGGGATGGGAGCAGCCATCAATCAATGGATGCCAATCAGCAGCAGTAGCAGGAAGGAACCATATCATTACATATCTAACCGTTCATCATGTTCGTTCGATTCGATCGTCCTGCAAAGAGAGAAAGAATCTCAAGTTTTTTTTTTGTTCTGTTCTGTTTATAGCAGATAAATTTGTTACTACTACTGTAT